>BLSH010026957.1:336920-390865 GCA_018402905.1 Glandirana rugosa | reverse complement strand
TACCCAGAAGAACAGTATCTGTCATGGCAATTGTAGATTCAGGGGCTTGCAGCTGTTTCATTGACCTGGACTTTGCAGCTAAACACGGGATTCCCCTCCAACCCAAGAAACATGGATTTTCAAGGTCTGGTGAATGAAGAGACCCCACCTGTGCTGGCTACCACTCTCTCAGATCACAGTGAGCTACTACAGCTGGATGCAATTGCTTCACCACTGTTCCCAGTCATCCTAGGCCTGCTCTGGCTCCAAGCCCATGATCCCTGGATCTACTGGAGTTCCGGACTTATCCAGTTCCAGTCCTCATACTGCTGGGAACATTGCCTCCCTACACCCATCCTGCCTCCCCCGACTCTGATGTGTCTAGATACAGACCATGGGCTCCTTCAGAAGGTGCCCCAAGCTTATCATGAGTTCCTGGACGTGTTTAGTAAGCAAGGGGCGGACACGCTCCACCCACACCGCTCCTATGACTGCCTGATTGAGCTCCTTCCTGGGGCAGAAATTCCTTTTGGACGAATCTTCCGGCTGTCCCAGTAGGAATTAGGGTCTCTGAATGATTACCTTGATGAAAACCTGCAGAAAGGTTTCATCTGCCCGTCCACTTCTTCTTTGTGGAGAAGAAGGATCCCTCTCTCCGGCCTTGTATTGATTACTGGGACCTGAATAAGGTTACGGTGAAAGAACTGTTATCCCCTTCCCTTGGTCCCAGAGCTTTTCCAAAGACTACCATCTTCAGGAAGCTGGATTTAAGAGGAGCTTACAATCTCATCCTCATACGGGAAGGGGATGAGTGGAAAACAGTGTTCTGCACCCAGTTTGGCCACAATGAATACCTTGTTATGCCCTTCGTATTGTGTAATGCACTGGCCACCTTCCAGTTCTTCATCAATAACATTCTCAAGGACTTCTTGGATATCTTTGTGATAGCCTACCTCGATGACATCCTTATCTTTTCCTCCTCATTTGAAGATCATCGGAAGCACGTTAAGGATGTTTTCTGCCGCCTCTGCCAGCACAAACTCTACGCCAAACCGGAGAAGTGTGAGTTTGAGCACCAGAGTATCCAGTTTCTGGCACTGATTATTTCCCAGGGAGGTGTTGAGATAGATCCGCAAAAAGTATCAGCAATTCTGTCTTGGCCTGCGCCTACAGATATAAAGGGGGTCCAGCGGTTTGTAGGATTCTCCAACTTCTAACGCAAATTCATCAGGAACTTCTCTGCTATTATCACACCCATCACTCAGCTCACCAAGCACGGTGTCCGGTTCCGCTGGTCCAAAGAAGCTCAAACCGCCTTTGAGAAGCTCAAAGGACTATTTACGTCTCCCCCCGTACTGTGCCATCCAAATCCAGCTCTTCCCTATATCTTGGAAGTGTATGCTTCTGAGAGTGCCATGGGGTTGGTCCTCTCCCAATGTTCAGGTCTCAAGAGTTCAGTTCATCCGGTGACCTTTTTCTCAGGGAAGCTTGCCCTGGCTGAGAGGAATTACGACATGGGTGACCGGGAACTCCTGGCCATCAAGGCCGCTTTAGAGGAATGGAGATACCTGCTAGAAGGGGCGGCTCATCTGATATTGATCTACACGGATCACTAAAATCTCAAGTATCTTAAATCTGCCAAACACCTAAGACCCCGCTAGGCCAGGTGGGCATTGTTTTTCTCGAGATTTACGTTTCATATTACATACAGACCTGGATCCAAGACTGTTAAGCTTGATGCGTTGTCATGCATGCATGAGGATCCTAAGGAGTCGGCAACGCCAGATACCATCCTGCCAGCTGGGAACTTCCTGCTACTTGAAACAGACCTCTTGTCACAGTTGAAACAGGCCTCCGTAGGAACCCCTAGTTCCATCAGGAACACCTTACAGGTCAGAGAGGGTCTCTTGTGGAGAGGGAATCAAATTTTTGTCCCGGAAGAATTCAGAGTAACAGTCCTGGGCCTCTGTCATGATCATCCCTTAGCAGGACACTTCAGAATCCGCAAAACCTTAGAGCTAGTGCAGCGCACCTTCTGGTGGCCCGACCTGGAAATGGACTGTAAAGGATACATCAATTCCTATTCCATTTGCAAGATTCCCCAGAACAAGGCATGGGGCTTGCTCTGACCCTTGCAAGTACCAGACAGGCCATGGGCCATGATTTCTATGGATTTTATAGTGGAACTGCCTCCCTCTGAGGGCTGCATGACCATCTTTGCGGTGGTTGACCAGCTGATAAAAATGGCCCATTTCTTGCACTTGAAAGGTACACACTCCGCTATGGAGACTGCTCGGGTGTTCATAAAGGAGATCGTCAGGCTCCATGGTGTACTCATAGATATTGTATCCGACCGGGGGGTGCAATTCACCTCAAAGCTCTGGAAGGCACTGTGTGGAACCCTGAAAATCAGACTCTCCATATCCTCTGCTTACCACCCATAGTCTAATGGGCAAACAGAGCGGATGAACCAAACCCTAGAGCAATACCTCCGCTCTTTAACATCATTCATTCAAGATGACTGGGTGTCACTCCTGACGATGGCGGAATTTGCCTACAATAATTCCCGTCTTTCAGCTACCAAACAATCTCCTTTCTTTGCAAATCTTGGTTTTCATCCCACCTTCCTGCCGGACCTGGCCCCCGAGTCCTCAGTGCCTGCTGTCCAAAGTACCCTGAACTTCTTTAGCCACAGCAACAAGTTTCTGCAGGAGGCTATGAGCAAGGCACAAAAAGACAGCAAAAGAGCCTTCGATAAAACGAGAAGAGGGGAACTGATATTACAAACAGGAGACCGAGAATTGTTGGCCACGACCAACCTGAAGCTGGCATGCCCGTCCAGGAAGCTGGGCCCTAAATATGTGGGACCATTCCCAGTCAAGAGGAGAATCAACGAGGTCTCCTACGGAACTGTCTCTACCAGAAAGTTTTAAAATTCACCCAGTGTTCCATGTCTCATTATTGAAACCTGCGGTGCCAGACACTTTCCCAAATCACATAACGGGTCCACCTCAGCCTGTAATTATTAATGGGGATGAGGAATTTGAGGTGGAGGCTATACTGGACTGTAGAAGGAGAAGGGGGCAAATACATTACCTGATTAAGTGGCGGGGCTAAGGACCCGAAAAAATTCCTGAGAGCTTGAACAAAATTTACACGCCAAGGACCTGATAAATACCTTTCTCCGAAGTCATCCGCAACTGGGCGCAACCCAACTGGGCATCCGGAGGCTGCCCATAATGGGGGGGGGGGCAATGTTAGGAAGATCAGCATAATACCTCTCAGGAAAGGCCCATCAGAAGAACTGCCATTTAAGTTGGTGCACAACGGCGCATGTGCGCGCTCGTGTGCGCAAGTCCAGGTGCCAAATGGGCCATTTAAACCTTCCTGATGCTCAGAGCAGGTGCTGTCTGATCTACAGCATTACCCATGATAATCTGTTACCTGCTCTTAGTTCCTGACCTATCATCTGACCCGGCTTGCCCTGACACCCCTGCTATCTGTCTGCACCTGACCCCGGCTCGTCCCCACCACTCTTCTGCCTGCTCCTCTGTACCTCGTTGCCAGCCCGTTGCCGAACCTGCCTGTACCTGACTACTCCAGTGCCTCTGTCCATCCAGCTCTCAGTAACTACCAGATCTACAAGTCTAATTCCAGTTCACCTGGACTGCTTCTACCTGGCTGCACCTTCAGCTCCCACAGACCAGCTACATCTCCAGAACTCCTGTTGACCACCTGCTGGCGGACGCTATTGGACTATCTCAGGCACTCATACCCCACCCTGCTCCTGTGGCCACTGTCTCACTCCCAGTGGTCCCTTAAACTGGAGTCGTAGGGGAGGCCACCCCCTGCCATCTGGCTCACTACCTGGCACGTAACAGTCTCCCACTTCCCACCTGCCCTAAAAATGAAAATTGTCAAGATCTACGTTACTGAGTTTTCCCAGCACCTGCCCAACTCACATCTAGTATTACTGTGTGCCAAGGCCCCCTGTTCAATGGTACAGTTTGCACCAATGGTATCCCTGTTGGTGTTTATAAGATAAATGGATGGCCACACTCCTATAGAACCACTAAATGGTTTTATGGGTGAGCAGTCATCTGTTCATCTTCTGTGCTTTTCTCAGTTATTACTTATAAGCTGGATTGGCACCTGATATTGCAGTAGGGTGGACTGACCTAGAGCAGTCTTTTCTCTTTCATGCTTGTCAGTGTTGTTTACATTTCTCAAATAGGGTTAAACATAAAACCGATCATGACGCTTCTTGATGACGTCTGGGAAGCAACGAAACGCGTAGGTATGTGAACCTCCAGTGACACAACTTCCACCAGTTGGAGCGCATGCTAGCTCCAGGTCAGATCGGAGTAGTAGTGCTTCTAGGAATTAAAGTTGACAAGTCATCTGGGTGTCAGGAGGGCACTAGAGCTTGTGAGTGGTGATCGCTCGAGAGCAGCGGTTCTGGGGCTCCAGCATATGACATCGTCCCAGAACGAGAGTGCTGCCCCCTGTCGTCATTTTATTATATGGCGGGTGGCAAGTGATTAAAGAGTTAAACTTTTTTGCTCCCTCCCCCACTTCCTGCCGCAACATCTTCCTATCAATTGTTTAACCATTTTAGCCGGTACTGGGGTTGAATTGGTTATATGGGGATGATGCCTGCAGCTACAGGTATCATTCTGGTATCTTTTTCTTCAGCCAGTGATAGACTTTTGGTTAATAAAAGCTATCCTAGAGGCTACTCAGAAGGGGTCCAACTTAAGCCGCCTTCCTGGGCTCTCCCGTCAAACCAGGGAGCCTGGAACTGGAGCTGGTGGTTCCATCAACTGACCATAATGATGACCAAGGACTGGAATGTCCCTGACCATCTCCATGGTCCAAGAAACCGGAAGTGATGAGTATTTCGCCACTTCTGGTTTTGCCGGATGTAAACAAGCCATTACTGGTCTGGGAAAGCATCAGATTAAACTGATCTTGGTGTGATCTGATGCTTTTAAGGGCAAAGAAGGGATCTTGGGTCTAATAGACTCCAGATCTCTCAGTAAAGTGTACCTGTCACTGTCCATGCTCAATGATGAACAACATCCTTTGTGATAGCAATAAAGTTTATTTTAAAAAATTAAAGAAACATTGTAAAAATAAAAAATGTAATTAAAATAAATAAAATTACTTTTTTTTGTAAAACGCACCATGCTCGCACGCAAAGGCGAACGCATACACAGTGATTGCAGCACACATGTGAGGTATCACCGCGACCGTCAGATTAAGAGCAATAATTCTAGCACCAGACTTCCTGTGTAAATCTAAAGTGGTAAAGTTTGTTGCCGTTCCATGAGTGTGCGCAATTTTAAATCGTGACATGTTTGGTATCTATTTACTCTGCGAAACATTATCTTTTATACTGTACCAAAACTGGGCATTATGCGGTGTCTGTGTTCACTAAAATTCATTCAAAATGATTTTTTCCAAAAAAGTTGCATTTGAAAAACCGCTGTGCAAATTCTGTGTGATGTAAAAAATGTAAACAACCCACCATTTTATTCTCTTGTGCCTCTGATTAAAAAAACATTAGTTGTGCACCGAAATTAAAATTGTGGTGCTGAAGCTGAAACTGAAACCGAAAATTCAGGATGCACTTGGCCAAAAACAAAACGGACAGTTTTTAAAAATTTTTTTTTTAAAATTTAACTAATGTGACGGCCGCTGTTCCATTGAAGTCAATGGGATGCGATTTTGCATTGAAGTCAATAGGGGGCATTTTTGCACTGACATCTATGGGATGCAATTTTGCATTGAAGTCACTAGGGGACGTTTTTGCATTGAAGTCAATGGGGACGTGATTTTGCATTGAAGTCAATAGGACGCGTTTTTGCATTGAACTCAATGGGACTCGATTTTGCGTTGAAGTCAATAGGGGGCATTTTTGCATTTAAGTCACTAGGGGGCATTTTTTGAATTGAAGTCACTAGGGGACGTTTTTGCATTGAAGTCAATGGGGACGCGATTTTGCATTGAAGTCAATGGGACGCGATTTTGCATTGAAGTCAATGGGACGCAATTTTGCATTGAAGTGAATGGGACGCAATTTTGCACTGAAGTCACTAGGCGGCATTTTTGCATTGAAGTTGATATGATGCGATTTTGCATTAAAGTCAGTGGGATGCAACATGCCACTATCAGCACTTTTTTTTTCTATTGGCAACACTGATTTTTGGCTGATAATTTTCGGTGGCCGATATATTGGTGTAACTCTAAAAAATATATACTGTTTGGGGGTGAGAAGTTATTTTCTAGCAAAAAAATGCAGATTTTTTACACTATATTACCAAAAGTATTGGGACGCCTGCCTTTGCACACACATGAACTTTAATAGCATCACAGTCCTAGTCCATAGGGTTCAATATTGAGTTGGCCCACCCTTTGCAGTTATAACAACTTCAACTCTTCTGGGAAGGCCGCGCACAAGGTTTAGGAGTGTGTCTATGGGAAAGTTTGACCATTCTTCCAGAAGCGCATTTGTGAGGTTAGGCACTGATGTTGGACGAGAAGGCCTGGCTCTCAGTCTACTCTCTATTTAATCCCAAAGGTGTTCTATTGGGTTGAGGTCAGGACTCTGTGCAGGCCAGTCAAGTTCCTCCACCCCAAACTCGCTCATCCATGTCTTTATGGACCTTGCTTTGTACACTGGTCCAAATCATTTGGTGGAGGGGGGATTATGGTGTGGGGTTGTTTTTCAGGGGTTGGGCTTGGCCCCTTAGTTCCAGTGAATGGAACTCTTAAGGTGTCAGCATACCAAGACATTTTGAATAATTTCAATTCCAACTTTGTGGGAACAGTTTGGGGGTGGCCCCTTCCTGTTCCAACATGACTGCACACCAGTGCACAAAGCAAGGTCCATAAAGACAAGGATGAGTGAGTTTGGGGTGGAGGAACTTGACTGGCCTGCACAGAGTCCTGACCTCAACCCAATAGAACACCTTTGGGATTAAATAGAGAGTAGACTGAGAGCCAGGCCTTCTCGTCCAACATCAGTGCCTAACCTCACAAATGTGCTTCTGGAAGAATGATCAAACATTCCCATAGACACTCATAAACCTTGTGAATAGTGTTGAGCGAACCCGGACTGTAACGTTCGGGTCCGTACCAAACTTTGGGGTGTCCGAGACCCGGACCCGAACACGGACATTTCAAAAACGTTCGGGTTCTGGGTTCTGGTAGTTGATCACGCATGTTGAATAGCTGCAGGCCAGCCAATCAACAAGCATTTCACTGGTTTGCCCTTAGAAGCCATCACAGCCATGCCTACTAATGGCATGGCTGTGATTGGCCAGTGCATCATGTGATCCAGCCTCTATATAAGCTGGAGTCACTTGATGCTGCAGTCACATGCTCTCTGAGACTCTGAATAGTATAGGGAGAGGAAGCTGCCGGCGTTTTTGTGAGGGGCAGATTGCAGACATTTTAACATCTGATCCTGCATCCTGAGATTACTACTACTGTTGCTCTGAGGGACAGATTGCAGAAATTTGAGATTTCACATACTGCTGCTTTGAGTGACAGATTGCAGATCAAACCATGTATAGCACAACAATCGCTACGATCGTACACAGCGATCAGATTGTGGGAGTAATTTGAGATTTCACATACTGCTGCTTTGAGTGACAGATTGCAGATCAAACCCTGCATTACAGAATGATCTGACTGCACTAGGTAGAGGCTTCTGCTTAGAGGGACAGATTATTGTTCAAAAATCATTGCCTACTCCTATAGGGCCAGGTTCCAGCTGTTGCTGTAAGTGACACATTATTGTTCAAAAATCATCTCCTAGTTCTAAAGGGAGTACAGAAGTTGGCCCAACAAAAGTTGAAAGTGCAAACACGCATGCTCGGAATCCAGGAAGTGTTCGGTCGTGTAAACCTGCGTTCCTAATTCACAATTCACATTCACCTGAACTTCCTCGTTATACGCTTGTAACACTTCACTACGTTCGGCTTTGTTGGCTGATTACTTGAATCATGTCAGTATGCTAAACACAACTGCCAACAGCCAATTGTTGAACGTGCGGTCTTACAACAGTTGCACCGTGTGTATGAGGTCTAAGACGGGGATGGCATTAAAGTTCATGTGCGTGTTAAGGTAGGTGTACCAATACTTTTGGTAATATAGTGTATGTGGGAACTGTCAGAATAGGCCTTGTCTTAAAGTGGTTAACAAAGCAGGTGCTCTTGGGCAATAATTTATGCAAAGCTGAAAAATTCTTACATGGGTTTCCAAGGCCAGATTGTGGCTGAAAAAAACAGCCAGCAGTGAGTTTCTCTGGATGGGCTGTGAAGCTTGAGAAAAGCTGAGCTTCGATGTGAAGTACAGTGGCCTTGGAACTGCTTGCCAGTGCTTATAAGACCAATAGCCTGTGGGAATTCAGATTCAGACACCCCCAGCAGGTCTTTTTGCAATGGGTGTACCTCTTTAAACCTCATACAGCAGAGGTGCAAACACAGCAGGCATCTACTAGACTTATTAGTCTGTGGTGGACCTTGCCTGGACCAGCTAAAGCTACAGAAGAATGTTTCAGGGGTTGTAGGAGTTAACAAGAGAATAGTAACAAACCTTTCCAAGAGTCCGAAAAGCTTATCCTTCTCAGAGATTTTACATGTTGGGAATCTCAACATGACTTTTTTTATCTATAGAAAAAGAAAATGTAATTTTCACCACAATGGTGTCACATTGTACCATCATCCAAGTTGGGGAGAAAATTGCGTCAGCCCTCGTTGAGCAAGAATGCGTCAATTCCTCACCGCTCGTCATTTGCCCATCTATAATCACCCCAGGAAAGTTCCCTGCTGCTGCAGGCTTATGACACCATTATCAGCTTAAAAATATCTAGTTTTGCCGATGATGAGGGTAAATTTGTCTCATTCTTGCCCTGACGTCCTTGAAAGCCACACAGCATTGATCTTCATTCTTCTATATATGTGCAGAGCATTGCTTTATTAGTCTCTCTCGGATGGAAACCCACAGAGCATCGCAGCGGTTTTATCCTCACTACATCCAAGTCGATTTTAACTATTAATTTTAACTGCCTTCCTTTCAGAGCACTTTGTTGGCTATCCAGCGATTTACATGTTTATTCCTTTACTCGAGACACAAAACCCTTTTTCAAATTTTTGTTTTAATAGTCACAAATTTCTAGAGCTTTGCTCCATTCCGTATCACATTCAACAAATAAATATCTCAATACGGTTTTTATTTTGATAAAGGGAATTGCTTTGACTGCCTTTGTGGGACTTATAATTCATTTCAATTTCTTTTTGAATTCAAAATTGGTCACAATTGCTTGGTCTTGCCCTAGACCAAAACTGATGGAATTTGTGTGATGTTTAGAATAATGGACTTGTGTCTCTTTTTAATACAGTGAAATCACTAGGTTTCCTCTAAATGATTTGTTTATGAATTTCTCTTTGTTTAACACTGGAGAATAGTTTTCATTGAAGGTTTTATGACCATGTTGCATTGGGTAGTTCATTTCAGTGTTCAACTTTTACTTGTTACTCGGGAACCCAAATCTTAGACGTCTGTTGCTTATGTTACACTATTTAATAACTTTAACTGTTGATGTGACACTTCTCAAGGACCTCTACTGCTATCTTTACACCATTTCATGACTTTAATTGTTGGTGTGATACTGCTCAAGGAGCTCTATTGTTGGTGTGGCAGTGTTCAGGGTCTTCAGTTTTTGGTATAACACTGCTCACAGACCTCAGTTGTTGGTGTGACACTGTTCAAGGGTCTTAGTTGTTAGTGTGACAGTATTCATGGTCCTCAGTTGTTGGTGTAACACTGCTCAAGGGTCTTAGTTGTTAGTATGACACTACTCAATATCCTCATTTTTTGGTGTGACACTGCTCAAGTGTCTTAGTTGTTGGTGTGACACTACTCAAGGTCCTCAATTGTTTGTGTGACACTGCTGAAGAACCTCAGTTGTTGGTGTGACAATGCTCAAGGTCCTTAGTTGTTGGTGTGACACTGCTGAAGCACCTCAATGCTTGGTGTGACATTGCTCAAGGTCCCAGGGGTTTTGGCATTGACATTACTCAAGGTCCTCAGTTGTTGGTGACACTGCTTAAGGACTTCAGTTGTTGGTGTGACACTGCTGAAGCAGCTCAATTGTTGGTGTGACATTTCTCAAGGTCCTCAATTGTTGATGCAATATTGGTCATGGTCCTCAATTTTTTGGTTTGACCCTGCTGAAGGGCCTCAATTGGTAGGACACTGCTCAAGGAGTTCAGTTGTTGGTGTAACCTTGCTCAAGGTCCTTTATTGTTGATGTGACACTGCATAAAGTCCTCAGATGTTGGTGCGATGCTGCTGAAGCACCTCAACTGTTGCTGTGACACTGCTCAAGGTCCTCAATTGTTGGTGCGGAACTACTCAAGGAACACAGTTGTTGGTGAGACACTGTTCAGGGTCTTCAGTTTTTGGTGTGACACTGCTCATGGTCCTCAGTTGTTGGCGTGACACTGTTTAAGGTTCTTAATTGTTGGTGTGACACTGCTCAGAGTTCTCAATTGTTGGTGTGATACCGCTGAAGGACCTCAATACTTGTTGGTGTGACATTTCTCAAGGTCCTCAATGGTTGATGCAACATTGGTCATGGTCCTCAATTTTTTGATTTGACACTGCTGAAGGGTCTCAATTGGTGTGACACTGCTCAAGGAGTTCAGTTGTTGGTGTAACCTTGCTCAAGGTCTTTTATTGTTGATGTGACACTGCATAAAGTCCTCAGATGTTGGTGCGATGCTGCTGAAGCACCTCAATTGTTGGTTTGTTGGTGTGACACTGCTCAGGGTCCTCAATTGTTGGTGCGGAACTGCTCAAGGAACTCAGTTGTTGGTGTGACACTGTTCAGGGTCTTCAGTTTTTGGTGTGACACTGCTCATGGTCCTCAGTTGTTGGCATGACACTGTTTAAGGTTCTTAATTGTTGGTGTGACACTGCTCAGAGTTCTTAGTTGATGGTGTGACATAGCTCAAAGGCTTCAATTGTTGGTGTGACACCGCTGAAGGACCTCAATTGTTGGTGTGACAATGCGCAAGGTCCTAGGTTTTTGATGTGACATTACTCAAGGTCCTCAGTTGTTGGTATGACACTGCTTAAGGATTTCAATTGTTGGTGTGACACTGCTGAAGCAGCTCAGTCGTTGGTGTGACATTTCTCAACATCCTAAATTTTTTGATTTGACGCTGCTTAAGGCCAATTGATATAACACTGATCAAGGAGTTCAGTTGTTGGTGTAACATTGCTCAAAGTTCTTTATTGTTGGTGTGACAATGCATAAGGTCCTCAGTTGTTTTGACACTACTCAAGGCCCTCAGTTGTTGGTGCGCCACTGCTGAAGCACCTCAATTGTTGGTGCGACATTGCTCAAGGTCCTCAGTTGTTGGTATGACACTGTTCAAGGTCATCAATTATTGGTGTGAATCTGCTGAAGCACCTCAATTGTTGGCATAACATTGCTCAAGGACTTCACGTGTTTTGCGTAACACTGCTGAAGCAGCTCAGTTGTCAGTGTGACATCTCTCAAGGCCCTCAATTGTTGTTGTGACTTTTCTTAAGCCCCTCAATTGTTGGCATGATATTTCTCAAGGTCCTTGATATTTTGATTTGACATTGCTAAAGGGCCTCAATTGGTGTGACACTGCTCAAGGAGTTCAGTTGTTGGTGTAACATTGTGCAAGGTCCTTTATGTTGGTGTGACACTGCATAAGATCCTCAGTTGTTGGTGTGACACTACTCAATGGCTGTAATTGTCGGCGTAATACTGCTCAAGGACCTCAATTGCTGACTTGACATTTTTTGGAGACCTAAGTTATTTATAATTGTTCTTGCACACCAAGTGCTAGTTTGGCAACATACAGCCTGTACTACCAATATCCATTGATACATATTTCACATACGAACATGCATCTTTTTTTCTTGTTCAATATTTTTATTGAAGCTTATCAGAGATTGCAAAAGTATGACTAACTTTATCAGCTATACAGTAAGATCCAGTAAATGGTTTAGCAATAAGGTATGAAGGACAAAGTAAAAATAACCAATATATGTGGTCAAAGTGAGCAATTCCAGATGTTAAATGTAAAGTATGGTGTATTGTCAAACATCCCCAGGCACCCTGTCTGGGAGCAAACTGTGCTGTGGGGGGAGACAACACGACCAACCATGGGGGGGGGGGGTAGCCAGCCCAGAGGATAAGTTAAAGGAGGCATCTCACTTTGGTTATGGGCGCAATAATGTCTTATCAAAACCCGGGGGTAAGAAGTGGGTCACACAAGGGTTCCAGAGCCACTCAAATTTCAGGTATTTCAGTAATGTTGCCTCTATCTTAGCGTGGATCATAGCCTGGGTTATTCTGTGTTGTGTTGCAAGTACACTCAAGGTGGGGGATTTCCAAGCTTTCGCTATGGCCTGCTTGACTGCAGTGGTGATATAGAGCAGTAATTTAAGTTGGCGATAGGTCATGGACATGGGTTTGTTGTTCAGGAGAACCACTGTTGGGTCAGGTGGTAGGGAGGTGGTAAAAAGTTTTGTCAAGATTGAGAAAATCTCTGACCAGAAGGCTTGTGCTATGGGACAGTCCCACCAAATGTGGAGGTGCATACCTGCCTCATTTCAGACTAGAAAGCAGTGCGATGAGTATTGCAGAAGGAATTTGTGTATTCTGGACGGGCCAGGTACCACCCGGTGAGCACCTTATAGTTAATTGCTAGGGCGGCGATGTTTGGGGAAGAAGATTTAGTCGTCTTCCAGATAGATGACTAATCAGCCTTGTCAAGCATGAAGTTGAGGTATTTTTCCCATCTGCTAACATATTTTGGTAGTTTTGCTGTTTCTGGGGCAATTAGGAAGGTATAAAGCTCAGAGATTAGCCCACTTCTGTGGAATCAGAGGGGGTAAAAGGTGTAAGGAAATGTTTGACCTGTAAGAAAAGGAAGAGTTCAGAGGGGGGGATATTATGGGACTCGCAGAGCGTCTGGAAGGGTTTGAAGGTAGTAGACGTAAAGAATTGATGAGCTCTGATTATACAAAAGGAAAAGGAAGGCACACCGACCTTGTGCATTACCAAAGATATTTTAATATATGTTTAAAAACAGAGATTAGGGGGGAGGTAATGAAAACAAGGATATCATCTGCGAAAAGGCAGAGTTTGTGTTGAATGCCTCCTAGTTCCAGGCCGCGAGTGTTGGGGTTCAAGCGGGTGAGGAGTGCTAGGGGCTCCATGGCCAAGGCGAAGACAAGAGAGGAGAGTGGGCACCCCTGTCTTGTGCCACGTTCTACAGCAAAGGGATCTTAGTGAAAGCCGGCATAGGAAACAAAGGCTGTAGGGTTTGAGTATAGTGCTGATATCCATGGCAAAATGCAATCGCCAAACCCCCATCGTTGTAAGACTAGGTTCAGATAGGGCCAGGAGAGAGTATTGACAGCCTTGTGGAGGTCTAGAGAGACAAAACAAGATGGGATGCGCCATGTGAGAGCTGCGTAAGTCAGGAGAATTGCGCGACGAACATTATCACCAGCTTGATGAGAGGGGATGAACCCTACCTGGTCCCATCCACTTGGTGGGTGGAATGGGTAAAGATGGGGGGAGAGCTATGGAAGATGATATGAAGGTTCCCATGTTACAATCAACCATTGGAAATGGTACTGTTTGTACTAAAATTAAAAATATGCAACATACAAGTGCAAAATGTGACAGTGAATTAAAGTGTTTGTTCACCAATGCCAGGAGTCTGCCAAGCAAAATAGGTGACTTGGAAGCTCTGGTGTATGAGGAGAACTATATTTTGATTGGTATAGCTGAATCTTGGCTTCATTCTTCACATGACTGGGCTATTAATATTCCTGGCTATGCTCTCTTTCGGAAAGACAAGGTAAAACGGAAGGGTGGGGGTGTCTGTCTCTATGTCAGAAGTAATCTCAAAGCAACTGTTAATGAGGACCTAGTTGATGGAGAGTGTGATGCGTCTGAAGCATTATGGGTAGATCTGCATATGAGTGTGGACACTACAAAGGTTATCATTGGAGTTTGTTATAGACCTCCCAGTGTTAAAGAGGAGGTGGAGACTCTGCTCTTTGCACAGATGGAAAGAGCTGCAAGGGCTGGGACAGTGATTATAAAGGGGGATTTTAACTACCCGGAAATGAACTGGAGTAATGGCACTGCTGGGAAAGTTAAAAGGCAAACATTTATAAACCTATTACAGGACAATTTTTTGGTCCAGTTTATTGAGGCCCCAACTAGGAATGACGCTTTGCTGGACCTGGGTATTCTCAAACCATGCAGAGCTTATTATCAATATTCATATAAAAGAACATATGGATAACAGTGACCATAACATGATTTCATTTAATGTAAGCTTCAAGCAACAAACACCTACGGGAAAGATAAAAACACTTAATTTTAAGAGGGCAAATTTTACAAGGATGAGGGCTGCTCTCCAGGACTTAGACTGGGGGGGGGGGGATATTGGCATTGATGAACACAGAACAGAAATGGGAATTTTTCAAAAAAACTGTATGCAAACTCTCTGTAAAGTATATTCCCATGGGCAATAAATTTAAAAGGCTAAAAAGAAAACTTATGTGGCTCACGGCCAAAGTTAAAAAAGTTATAAATTATAAGAAAAGAGCATTTAAAAAATATAAAAATGAGGGAACACTATCATCTTTTAAATGTTACAAAGAATATAACAGATTATGTAAAAAGGAAATCAAGAATGCAAAAATTCTAAACGAACGACAGATTGCATAAGATAGTAGGACAAACCCCCAAAAATTCTTCAAATATATCAATAGTAAAAAGGTCATGAGCATGTAGGCCCTTTACAAAATGATCTAGAGTGTGTCACTGGGGATAAAGAAAAGGCAAACTTATTAAATACATTCTTCAGCTCTGTGTATATAAAGGAGCATGGGGGGCTCATGTCCACAATGGGGGTGGTAGTGACACATCCACAGATGATCCACAATGACTCAAAAGTGAAATGGTCCAGAAGTATTTAGACAGAATAAAGGTAGATAAAGCACCTGGGCCAGATGGCATTCATCCATGGATCCTAAAGGAATTGAGCTCTGTCATTTCAAAGCCATTGTATCTAATTTTTAGGGACTCCTTAATGACTGGAATAATACCACTGGATTGGCGTACTGCCAATGTGGTGCCCATATTTAAAAAGGGATCAAAGTCTTTACCAAGTAACTATGGACCTGTTAGTTTAATTTCTATAGCTGGGAAGATACTGGAGAGTTTAATAAAAGACCACATAGATGAGTTATTTTGGAAAAAAATGTTTTAAGCAACAGACAGCGTGGATTCATGAAAGACAGAAGTTGTCAAACAAACCTGATTTCTTTTTATGAGGGGGTAAGTAAAACCTTGGACAGAGGGGTGGCTGTGGACGTGGTATACTTGGATTTCGCAAAAGCGTTTGACACCGTTCCCCACACACGGCTAATGTGTAAGGTAAAGTCTACAGGCTTGGAAAGATCAATTTGTAAATGGATAGAAAACTGGCTAAAAGACGGAATTCAGAGAGTAGTGGTTAATGATTCTTATTCTGAATGGTCTAAGGTTATCAGTGGTGTACCCCAAGGTTCAGTGTTCGGACCCTTACTTTTCAATATATTTATAAATGATATAGGGCCTGGGATTAAAAGTACCATTTCAGTGTTTGCAGATGACACCAAGCTATGCAGTGGAATAACTTCCTTGCAGGATGTCTCCAACTTACAAGCCGACCTCAATGCACTGTCTAATTGGGCGACTGTGTGGCAAATGAGGTTTAATGTTGATAAATGTAAAGTTATGCATTTGGGGGCTAAGAATATGCATGCATCATACATACTAGGGGTAGTACAACTGGGGGAATCCATAGTGGAGAAGGATCTAGGGGTTTTGGTAGATCATAAGATTAATAAATCCTTTCTTGTATTAAGAGAGGTATGGACTCCAGAGATAGATACATCATTTTGCCCCTGTACAAATCATTAGTAAGATCTCATCTGGAATATGCAGTTCAGTTTTGGGCATCAGTTCTCAAAAAGGATATCGAGAAACTGGAGAATGTGCAGAGAAGGGCAACCAAACTAATAAGAGGCATGGAGGAGCTCAGTTATGAGGAAAGATTACAGGAACTGCATGTATTCTCTCTTGAGAAGAGGAGATTAAGGGGGGATATGATCAACATGTACTAATACATAAGTGGTCCATATAGTGAACTTGGTGTTGAGTTATTCACTTTGAGGTCATCACAAAGGACAAGGGGGCACTCTTTACGTCTAGAGGAAAAAAGATTTCATCTCCAAATACGGAAAGGTTTCTTCACAGTTAGAGCTGTGAAAATGTGGAATAGACTCCCTCCAGAGGTGGTTTTGGCCAGCACGGTAAATTGCTTTAAAAAGGGCCTGGATTCTTTCATTAATGTAAATAATATAGCTGGGTACTAAAATTTTTAGGTAAAGTTGGTCCAGGGTGAATCCGATTGCCTCTTGGGGGATCAGAAAGGAATTTTTTCCCCGCTATAGCAAGTTGGATCATTCTTTGCTGGGGTTTTTTGCCTTCCTCTGGATCAACTGTGGGTGAATGATTGTATATGGGATTGTATGGTTATTTATAATTTCTCTTTTTTTCTTTTGGTTGAACTAGATGGACTTGTGTCTTTTTTCAACCTGACGAACTATGTAACTATGAAACTATGGTCCCTGTACATTAAAGAGCCGATATAGGGGTTAAGGATTTTGACATCCACGTTGAGGATTGAAATAGGCCTGAAGTTAGGCCATGTGGAATCTTCTGTGTAGGGTTTGGGGGATCATCGATCCTCACTGATAGAGATTCAGTTAGAAAAGAATGGCCATTCAATAGGCAATTATATGCGTCCATTAGGAGAGGGGAGAGAAGGTCAGCAAACTTCTTATAGTAGGTCACAGAAAAGCCATCTGGACGTTTGTATGTTTTAAGGGATTTTATCGCTATATGTATTTCTCCCACTTTAATAGGCCGGTCAAGATTCTCCCTGAGAGAAGAGGTGAGAGTGGGCATATGGAAGGAAGAAAGGAGGGCGTTCGTCTGAGCATGGTTGAAGGTTTTGGGGTCTTGGTAAAGTCCTGCTAGTCGCCTGCAGAATTCTTTTATGATTTTTAGGGGGTTGCTGGAGTATGTATTAGTGGATAATTTAAGTCTGGTGGGTTTGGTAGTGTATTCAGCTCTGCGAAGTGCTAGACCCAAAAAGGTGTCAGGTTTGTTGGACTTCATATAGAACATGTGCCGAGCTCTACAAAGGTTTTTTTCTGCTCCTTCTGTCAAAAAGAGGTCTAATTCTAGTCATGCTTTTTGAAGATCTCATTTGGACTCAGTAGTGGGAAGGGATTGGAAGGCTGTTGAAGCTTGGTAGAAAGTTTCCTCTAAACGCTTGTGCTGGAGGCGTTTCTCCTTACGGAGGTAGGAGGCTTGGCTAATACATACCCCTCTGATGACCAGCTTGTAGGCTTATAAATAGAAAAGTAACACTGCGCTCCTTATTAACAAATATATAAAGTGATTAAAAATAGAAATAAAGCAGCTGCTATAAATATATAAAAAACTCCGAAGGTCAGCTATATCCGTGATAGTGAAAGCAGCGCTAAAACTGGATATATATTGTGCAAAACAATTTAGTGCAAAAAAAATATAAACAAAGTGCTAGTGCAAAAAAGTCTCAACAGTGCAATCCTCAATGAAGTGCAAAGGTATGTCCTCCTTGAATCAGCCAACTTGCTTCAAAGCTGAGTCCTTCACCTTCAATCACTTAAATGCAAAAACCAAGGTGGTGGTGCAAAAAAAAATCAATTGTGCAACATTGAATAAAGTGCAGAGATAAATCCTCCTTAAATTGTGCAGCTATGCTGTTTTTGATAGCGTATCCTTCACCATCGGTCACCACATGCATGTGCACACATTGGGGGCTCACCAGAGGTCAAAGATAGATAGGCTCATCTTTCCAAGAATAGAGGGGGCTCATCACAATGACCTTCCCAAGAACCGCATCCACAGGCACTCGTTCCTCTCCAGCATGTATAATCATGGGGAACAAGCAAGAAAGACCCTCATAGTGTATCACTTAAGGTATAGACATTTATTCAAACAGCACCGATTGCGCTTACATTAAAAACACTTTAAAACAGCAAGTTTCATTTAAACATAGAAACATAGAAACATAGAAAAGTGACGGCAGAAAAAGACTGAGTAGTCCATCGAGTCTGCCCCTTTTTATTTTTTTATTTATTTATTATATATATATATATATATATTTTTTTTTTTTACATTAAATTTAGCCCGATAGTCCTACCGCTCGGCCCTCCAACGCTCCTCTCCTCCACATCCAGAGCGTCACAGCCGTCGGTACAAACGTTCGCCTCGGGTAGCCGTGTGGCCACGCCCTGACATTTCGTCACTTCCGACTTGATCACAGCTTGTAGGCTTCCTATAGGGTTATGGAAGATGTGTCAACGCATGTATTGTTTGTTACATAGTCTTTGAGGGCCATTTCATTGTCCAATCGATAGGCAGGGTTAGCCAGGAGGCTATCGTTAATATACCAGGTGGTAAAAGCTGGTCTAGGGATGAGAGAAGAAAGTGACACGAGAACTGCGCTATGATCCGTTCATGAAATTGGGACAATAAAGGGGGTCGGGAGGAGAGGGGAGGAGCCGACTGTCAGAAAGATGTGATCTATGCAGGAGAACATCTTATGTGGATGCGAGTAGTGGGTGTGTTGGTGCCGTGCAGGATTATATTCTCTCCAGGCATCTAAGAGCGAGAATTTGTTTAAGAGTTGATGAAACGAGAGACTGGTAGAGCTAGGGGAGCAAGGGGGTGGAGATTTATCAAGGAATGGGTACAAAACTTAGTTTGAGTCACCACAGATTATGAGGGTACCTCTATGTGAATCAATAACTGTTAGCAGATGGGAAATAAATTGGATTGGGTGTTTGTGGGGGGCATAGTATGAAACTATGGTAACCTTGCTGTCAAGTAGGTGCCCGTGCCTGGTCAGGATGAGGTACCCAGCTTCTGGCTCTCTGATGTCCTCCAGGAGTGTAAAGAGGGTAGTGCGGTGGAAAGCAACCAGCACCCCTCTCCTTTTAGAGGATGTTGAGGCTGTGAACACTTGAGGGTAGCGTCAGCCAAAGAGTTTAGGCGTGGATTTGTGCGTAAAATGTGTCTCCTGCAAACAAACCACATGTACTTTAGCAGATGCAAAAGAGCGAAATGCTTTAGCGCATTTGTTGAGGATGTTGAGGCCTTGGAAATTGAGTGTGAGAGTGTTGAGCGGAACCATAACCAAAGCAGAAGAGGCTAGGGGCTAACTAGGATTGAAGATCTGAGGTTGGCCACCCACCCCTAGGGGGGAGGGATATGGAAGTGGAGAGAGACAGAAAAAATAAGGCCTGGGGGGAAGAGAGAAGCTATAACTTGATCAGGGTCAGAAAGGGACTGAATGTTGTTTAATGGGGTAGAGAAGATGTCCTCTGGTAGATCAGTAAAATAACCACCAAGGACAGAGGTGGGTCCATGGAATAACCTATGTGGGTATACGTGGACTTGTCTCCGGAACTCTCACAGCCAACGTAACAGGAGAAACTAATATTTGAAAAGGTGGGGCCCAGTAAGGAAAGCGATGGGAAAAGTGTCAACTGGTTGTGGAGAGGTGGTCAGTCCATAGAGTCTTCAGGAGCCAGGACAGGGACAGGCGAGATGTAACAACCTTGTTTATGGATGCTTGAGGATGTTTTTGGTCCAAGGGAGGTTTGGAGCTTCCTCGGAGAGCGAAAAGCAGACCTACGACTGGATCCCATGGCAATGGGGTCTTGAGGTGCCAGATGCAGTTCTTGGAGTGTGAATAGTAGGTCTTAAAGCGGTTGTCTACCCTTTTTGTTTACTTTTACCTACAGGTAAGCCTAGAATAAGGCTTACCTGTAGGTAAAATGAATATCTTCTAAACCTGTATGGTTTAGAAGATATTCCCTTTCTAATGTAATAAATCGTTACGGCGCATGCGCCGTGTATGTTCCGGCGCATGCGCCGTATATGTCTCGGCAAAAGCCGGCATTTGTTCCGGACCCTGCCGGGGAAAACGAGCCCCGCGCGCATGCGTGGGAGTGACGTCTTGCGGCTCCGGCCAGTCACAGTGCCGGAGCCGCGTACCCGCAAGCAAGATCCGGGTGAAGATGTCCGCTGCCACGGAGGGGACCAAGCGGCACGGTTGGATCTTCGTTCAAGGTGAGTATTTCATAATGAGCTAGTATGCGGTGCATACTAGCTCATTATGCTATTATCTTGCAGGTTTTTATTTTTTTTAAAAAAAAAATTTCAGTAGACAACCGCTTTAAGCCAACTTGCACTGATCCTTTATGGGAGAAGTAGACGGAGAAGGGGAATCGGTAGGTAATTTGGTGTTGCTGATGGATCCTAAGGTGAGTATTCATGGCTTTCCATTTTGCCATGGTTACCTGGGAGAGGGCATGGAAAATCTGGTAGCTGTGGCCTTGGAACACCAAAGCTTCTTTATGCCGTGACGCAGCCAGCAGTTGTTCCTTGGTGCGGAAATAATGTAGCTTCACGACAATGTCGGGCAGGCGGATCATCAGGGCGCGGTGCCAGAGTGCGATGGATTCTGTCCATTTCAAGGAGCTCTATGGGTATTTAGGGCACCAGTTCCTGGAACAGTACAGTGACGGTGAACTGTAGGTCCGTGACAGTCTCAGGAATGCTGCATATGTGCAAGTTAGAGCGCCTGGTCCTATTTTCAAAGTCCTCAAGACGGAACTGAAGAGAGAGGTTTTCCTCATGCAGGGCTTCTAATTCCTCAGAGTGGTTGTGGGTGAGGATTTCTACTATATCTGCTCTCTGTTCAAGCATAGATGTGCGGTGACCCAGATCTTTAATCTCGTGCGTTTGTTTCTCTGTTATAGTGTAGAGGTGCGCTTTAGGGGTGAGGAGCTGCTCAAACTGCTTTAGCAGATCAGGCTGTGAGGTATCAAATTGTAGGGCTAAAGGGGTTGCCCCCAATTCAGTATCTGACTCACCCTCCTGTGAGATCCCCAGCCTTGTGTGTTTGGCGGCATGCGGTGTCCGTGGTGTACCTGGATGGGAGGAGGGAGCCGGCGCCATTTTGGAGGAGCCCTGGAGGAGCACGTCCTTTATTGTTCTAGCCTTGTTCCTGTGTTTGGGACTGCGGTTGGTTCCCGGGTGTTCACGGGGGGTGGCTGTGACCCAGCGGTGGGATGGGCAATGCTGTGTGGTCTCCAGAGTCACAGAGCATTAGGCAGACATGTCTGGAGGGGACGACTCTGTGCATGCACCTCCTACATGCATCTTTTTTAACCTGATATGTAACATATTTGAGGTTTTTTTTTTTTGCGGTGTTCACCTAATAGTCAATTTGGTGTTGCTTTCAGATTTTCAACGACATAGCAACTATAGATGTATTGGCCACACAAGGAGAACATTGCTTTTAATGAGTCTACCCATTTTTTAAAATTTTCTTCAGATCTGTGCTGTAATCCAGAATGAAACTACTATTGCACTTTGCTGCTGAGCATGCATTTCCTGTAATAAAGATCAACCACTGCTATTTTCTCTTAATGTGTGGGGTGACAGGTCTTGTATCTGCCCTCCCCCCACCGCACAGTTTTTGCAGGTAGCCTGTAGGGGGAGGACCTTCTGGATCCCTCCCACTGCTCTGCTTTTTGCACAGGCTATGTATTTCTCAATAGCTTCTCCCATCCTTTGGAACTCCCTACCTCAATCTGTCCGACTGTCTCCCAATCTATCCATCTTTAGACGATCCCCGAAAACCTTTCTCTTTAACCACTTCAGCCCGGAAAGGATTTCACACTTTAGGACCAGAGCACTTTTTGCAATTCGGCACTGCGTAGTTTTAACTGACAATTGTGCGGTCGTGCGACGTTGTACCCAAACTAAATTTGCGTCCTTTTTTTCCCACAAATAGAGCTTTCTTTTGGTGGTATTTGATGCCCTCTGCGTCATTTCTGATCACCGCTATAAACAAAAGAAGAGCGACAATTTTGCAAAAAAAAAAAATTTCTTACTTTTTGCTAAAATACAAATCCAAAAAAAAATAAAAAAAAATTTTTTTCCATCGGCTTTGGCCGATTTATATTCTTCGTCATATTTTCGGTAAAAAAAATTGCTTTCGGCGTTTATTGATTGGTTTGCGCAAAAGTTGCCGCGTTTACGAACGATGAGAATTGTTCTGGGGTTTTTATTTTTTTAATTTTTTACTAGTAATGGCGGCGATCTGCGATTTTTAGCAGTACTGCAATATTGCAGCGGACATGTCGGACCATTTTGACACTTTTTTGGAACCATTGGCATTTATACAGCGATTAGTGCTATAAAAATGCACTGATTACTGTGTAAATGCCATTGGCAGTGAAGGGGTTAACCTGCAGGGGGCGCTCTAAGGGTTAACTGTGTTCCCTGGGCGTGTTCTAACTGTGTGTGGGCTGCCCTGGCTGGGGAAAGGGGATAATCACGGCTTCCATATAGAGGAAGGCTGTGATCATTGCCCTTCCCCCTCGAACAGAACGGAGATCCGTGTTTACTTACATGGACCTCCGTTCTCTCACTGCGGGGGGGGGGCCATCGCAGGTAGCTGGCGGCGATCGAGTCCGCCGCACCCGCTCCCTGCCCCCCCGGACACTGTGAGCGCGAGCGCGCCCACAGCACTAGTTATCGCAGCCGCCGCCGTCAGACTGCGGTCGGCAAGTGGTTAACCACTGCACCCCCGGAAGGATTTCCCATGTTAGGATCAGAGCACTTTTTCGATTCGGCACTGCGTCGCTTTAACTGACAATTGCGTGGTTGTGCGACATTGTACCCAAACTAAATTTACGTCCTTTTTTTCCCACAAATCTTTTGGTGGTATTTGATCATCTCTGCATTTCTGATCACCACTATAAATATTAAAAGAGCGACAATTTTGCAAAAAAAAACAATATTTCTTACTTTTTGCTAAAATACATATCAAAAAAAAATATAAAAAAACAAATGTATTCATCAGCTTTGGCCGATTTATATTCTTCCTTATATTTTTTTTCCTTATATTTTTGGCGTTTATTGATTGGTTTGTGCAAAAGTTGCCGCGTTTACAAACCATGAAAATAAATTTCTGTCGTTTTTACATTTTTTTTTTATCGGTAATGGCGGCGATCTGCGATTTTTATTGGGACTGTGATATTGGGGCGGACATGTCGGACATTTTTGACACATTTTGGGACCAATGACATTTATACAGCGATCAGAAATTTAAATATCCACTGATTACTGTATAAATGTCATTGGCAGTGAATGGGTTAACCTGCAGGGGGAGATCTAGGGGTTAACTGTGTTCCCTAGGCGTGTTCTTACTGTGAGGGAGCTGGGCTACCATGAGCATAAGAGATCTAACGATCAGTTAGATCTCTTACATGCCCACTGACAGAGCGGGGAACCGCCATGTTTATATTGGCGGTTACCTGTTCTTTCTCGCTAGCAGGTCATCGTGGCTCGCCGGCAGACATCGGGTCCACCCGAGCGGCGGGCATGCTGCTGCAGAGAATCCTGTATAATAATAATTAACAGCGTTCCGCCACCAAAATTTAGATAAATCCTCTTGTGATACCCATCACCATGTTTATAAGGGCGCTTACCAGAGGGAATAGACCATCTATCTCTAGAATGGTCACTTTGCGCAGGCAGATAACCTTTGCAAGGTATTATGACTGTTGAAGCCCTTCCTGGATCCTCTGAGGATATAAGCACCATGGCAAACTCTCATATAGATATCCAGTTCCCAATCAGGAGCAGTAAGTATATGTCGAAAAAGAACTCCTTCATTATTTAGGGGAACCCGGTAGGGCTGCCTTTTGTCTCTAACCCTTTTTGCCATAGCTATGGAACCTGTGGCGGAGGCTCTTCGTACTTCCCCCAATATTAAGGGGTTGGGGATCGGATGGTTGGAGGAGAGGGTAGCTTTGTATGCAGATGATCTCTTATTGTTTTTAAATGATGCCGGACCTTCTCTCCAAGGGGGCCTTACAGATACGGGATTCTTTTTTAACGGTCACTGGGCTTAAGCTAAACTGGACTAAATCTTTGTTATTTCCAATAGATATTGAGGCTCGTAGTTCATTTCTTTGAGTTTAACTCTGATTTTAGGAGATATTGGGTTAAAGTTGAAGGCATGTAAGTCTTTACCATAGACCTTGCTGGGACGTATTAATCTTTTAAAAATGAAAATGATACCAAAACTTATGTATCTTTTTAGACATTCTCCATAGTGGCTTCCTGGCCCATTTTTTACAAGATTAAACCAACTTTTTTTCATCCTTTTTGTGGGGATCCAAGAACCCCCAGATATAAACTGACCACCCTAATGCGTCCTTGCGATCAGGGTGTTTCTTGCTTTTCCGGACTATTTTTTAGCTTCTCAATTGGTTACGGTTGCATGGTGGCTGAATCCTGATTTAACTAATTCCTCCACCCGGCTGGAAGCCGCAGTGGTGGGATCTATAGAAGCTCTTAAGGCTCTTGTGTTTAGGGGTCGCAAGGCACCTTACCACCTGACTGCTCCAATGCTCAACACTAACCGAGCATGGGAGGCTGGCCTTAGATGTGAGCTCTATGCTCTAATGCTCTTTTATGGTTAAACCCTACATTTCCTCAATTTATAAATTACCAGATCCGGTTGCTTGGACTAAATATAATATTAGACTACTTTCCCAGGTGGTCACTGATCGGAAATTGTCTAATTTCTCTTTACTTACCTCAACCTTTAATTTGCCCAGCTCTCACTTATTTAGATATTTTCAGCTCTCCCATGCTTTTTCGTGCCCAGTTTCCACAGGATAGACTAATGATTATACAAACCACTTTAGAATCAGTACTTAGGTTGGAATGTATGGAGAAGCCCATATTCAGATTGTATTCTCATCTTATCCTAATTTCACTCCCGTCATTGGAGGGTCTTAGAGATAGATGGGCATGAGATATACCAGATCTGAGCATGGAGGACTGGAGGGGTGTGTGGGATTTTCCTCTTTGATCCTTGGTATCCTTGAGAGATCACCTGATCCAATTTAAATTGGTTCATAGAGCATATGTTATGCCATGCAGATTATATAAGATAAATCCTAGGTGCTCCTTTAAGTGTTGGCGGTGTGGTGCGGCTCAGGAGGACTTCCCACACATCTTTTGGTCCTGTCCATACAAAGCAATTTTTTGGGCAGAAGTGGTGGATTTGCTGAACTCTATTACTTCTGTCTCTCTTCCGCTCTCAATGTCGGTATGCTTGCTGGCCTTAGTGGAGGCTGTTTTTCCTACAGAGTCAGAGCGGGTGTTAACACTACATTATTTTATGCAAGAAAAGCTATCGCTCTACATTGGAAGAAACCTACTGCTCCTACGCTTTTATATTGGAAACAACTGGTTAATAACAATCTTCCATTGTACAGAGATACCTGATATGAATAGGGGATATCCCAGTAAGTATAGAAAATGTAGGGTTAAGTGGCTGGATAAGCCCTATACAGCATCTGATGTCCATGGGGGATACTGAATATAATATAAGCTTAGAATGGATATATTGTGTATGAGCAAATTGCCAAGATAATGGTGTTATTTTTGAATTGTTGTTCGTTAAGCAAGGTGATTGAATCTTGAATTTGTAGAGGTATTTTAGTCCAATGTGTAAGATGTCTTGTTTTGTATTTGTCTTGTTGGTTGCTTGAAAAGAAATGAATAAAAAAAATTATAAAATAAAAGAAAAAGAACTCCAATAGTGTAATACAATCTGGACTGAGTTTATTAGAAAAGTCAAAAACCTACTTACAAGATTAAAAACACAAACGAGCCTTTGTACATGTATAGCCGGCATACAATCAAATCACCTGCACTTCCGAGATCATGAAGGACGTGACAGCGTCAGCGCATAGCTCCGCCCGACATGTTTCATCATATGTGACATCTTCCTAGGGCATGGGCGTCTCACTGAGCTGTCCCTATTTATAACATAATAATCAAGCCTAGCCTTGTTTTCGAATAGCGGCCATGTTATACAACACCCAAGTCTCATTCTCATACAGGATGGTGAAACAAAGCCAAGCCTTGTTTGCACTCGGTGGCCATGATGTGTCCACGTCTAATTGAATATTAAAAAGCCAAACCTTGTTTGCAGTTAGCAGCTGTAATTATAAACCTCAATGTATAGACATTAAGCAGCTAATTGAGCTAAAATGCAAAATTATTATAATAACAACAAATCGCACTTGTTTCCCAACCGAAGATTCCATGATGGATAACATAATAATAAATATATTGAAGTGTGGCTTGACGGATCTCGCGAATGGCCGCTTAATCTGTGAGCTCCGCCAGCTGAAGAGAACAACGGAGCAACTCACACAAACACCCGCAGCCTGTGTTACCGCCTCCATCTCTACTACACTGCTCAAGGCTCCTGAAGACATGTCGGGCAAAAGAAAAGGCGAGTACATGCCGAAACAACAAATGGCCTTCTACACTAAGCCAGCACCGTAGGTTAGTGCCTCACAAGATGACTCTGCCGCATTGACAGGATCCATAGAATTGCAAAACCATCCCATTTAGCTGCATTAGTACCTAGAGATGTATTGATGAGAATACATTTTTTCCACGTCAAGGAAAAACTGCTCACTGAAGCCAGGCCCAAAACCACCCTCCCGGCTCAGTTTGACGGCATCCAACTTTTCCCCGACTTGTCTAAATATACGCTTCAACTAAGGAGACAACTTAATCAAGTAACATAAGCCATGAATAACCATAAAATTCAATATAGATTGCGATATCTGGCAACCATTTTAGTCAACAAAAATGGCATCTCCCACACCATCTCCACCCTTGCTGGAGGAATGAAACTGCTTTACACCTCATTGTAGACCCGCCACAGGAAAACAACCTTTTCTTTATCCCAAAACGCCCCCTACCAAAACGAAAGAAACACCAAGACAAACAATATCGTAAACATGGAAGTGACCACACCTAAAGGAGCCCACAAACCAGATAGAAATGTTCTCTTCATCTTCAGGCACTCAATTCCGTTGATTCAAGTGAATGTTTACCCCCAAAGTGGATCTACTGATTTCAGCCAAGTTTTCCACAGCCCTGTGCATTGCACTAGTTAATGATTATAAGCACAATCGTTCACAACTGTTCTGTTTTTTCTCTTAACTTTTTGATATTTGTTAATGCAATCTACATCTCAGTGTTTCAGATATAACAGTGACAATTATAGACTTCTTGAGACCACCTATATCCCTTCATTGATGAAAACTTCACTCACCAGCTGAACCTTTCACAGATCGTCCAACAAACCGTAAGTGATTTAAACTTGTACACACTCACCCCACAAAGAAAACATGCCAATCACCATTCTATCTCTCAACGCAAACGGGCTTAATCGTCCTGCAAAAAGACACTCTTTATGGAAAACCGCCCAATCTCAAAATTGCGACATTTTGTGTGTACAGGAGACATACTTCTCCTCTATAGCACCACCTAAATGCTCCAATAAGAACTTTCCACACATCTTCCAAGCCTCATTTTCCACTAAAAAAGTGGAGTTCTGATAGCCATAAAGGATACAATTGCATTTCAACTACACCAATCAATACTGGACCCTAATGGAAGTTAGATCCTGGTTTTCTCCATCAACAATGTCCAATACACCTCACTAAATTTATATGCTCCAACGATCACCAAACAAAATTTCTATACAAACTCATGAGGATACTAAAACCAGTCCAAGGTCATCTCACTATATGTGAGGACTCTAATCTGGTACACGCCACACACCTGGACTCTTTATCCTCAGCAAGAAGAAAGGACTCTCCCTACAAAAATTTGTCTTTGCCCAAGAACTTTATGATGTATGGCGCTGTCAACACGGATCTGAAAGAGACTATACCTACTACTCCCCAATGCACAAATTATATTCCCGAAATGGCTCTTACAAAATGGCTAGCACTCCCATATCCACACCATGACGTGGTCGGACCACGCGCCTGTTAGCATATCCATTAACGACACAAATGCGCATACCCCAACATATATATGGAGGGTAAGTAATTCTCTCATACAACAACCACCCCAAATCACAAAACATCCAGCAGAATTTTTTAAATTTAACGCAGGGTCTGTGTCTGATCCTGTCGTTGTGTGAAATGCACATAAATCATATTTTAGAGGTATTTTTATTCAGATGGGTTCAGGAAGGAAGAGGGAGAGGACGCAGTGCATAAATACACTTATCCCAGATCTCAGCTCTGGAGAAGCAAGACAAACTTGACCCCCAAGAATCACGCTCGATAAAACTTATGAGCCTAAGACAAGAACTAAGACTACTCCTCTTAGACTCATTTGACAAAATACAACGTAAGTTAAAAGAAATTTCTTACTCCACATCTAATAGAGCAGGAAAAGCCTTGCCTCAGGCATGCTGAATAAAGGGTTTTCGCACTAAAAACGGAATAGCACACATACTTCATCCTCGTTCCACAACTAAGCTAACAGACCCTCAAAAAATAGCAGACACCTTTAGCGTATACTTTGGCGGTCTATATAATCTCTCCCAAGACAAAACAACACACCAACCATCTAAAAAAGACATTAATATCTTTCTAGACAGGATTAAACTCCCACAAATTTCCACAGAACAAGAAACATATCTAAACGCTCCTTTCATGACTCAAGAAATACAATCTGTCATCAAACAATTACAGACAGGTAAATCCCTAGGATCCGATGGCCTAACGGGGGAATATTTTAAACAATTTACAAAAATTCTAGCCCCGCAAATGTGCTCACTCTTCAACAATGCTGCGTCCTCCTCCTTATTCCTAGTGGAAATGTTACAAGCAACTATGATCACCCTCCCAAAGCCAGGGAAGGAGCCGACCTCCCCCCAAAACTTTAGACCAATATCCCTCTTAAACCTAGATACAAAAATTTACGCCAAAACTATAGCAGCATGCTTAATAGATATTCTGCCTTCTCTAATCCACAATGACCAATCGGGTTTCACCAAAGGACTCCAGGCGTCCGTTGCAACCAGAAGACTTATAGACATAGTTCACCGTGCAAAATCCACAGGAACGCCTTCTCTGCTTCTATTTTTGGATGCAGAGAAGGCTTTTGATAGAATACACTGGTTCTACCTAAAACAAATACTCCACAAATTTGGCTTTCGAGGCATGCTTCTATCAGCAATTCTGGCTCTCTATACCACCCCATCTGCAAGGGTATTTTCCTGTGACATGCTCTCCCAACCATTTAAAATCAGTAACGGCACCAGACAGGGTTGTCCTCTCTCACCTCTAATCTTCAATCTCCTCATGGAACCCCTAGCAGCACATATAAGAGCAAACCCTCTAATCTCCGGCTTCAAAATTGTTCAAATTAATCATAAAATTAGTTTATTCACAGATGACGTGATACTCATGTTAAGAAACCCGGCTTCTTCCCTGGTGGAGGTACAACATTTTTTACATTGGTTCTAATGTGTCATACTACAAAGTAAATGCAACAAAATCCTTTATACTGGATCTAAAACTAGATGCCACCACTAGAAACCTACTACAAACCCAATACCCCTATGTATGGGCAGAAAAAAGCATAACATACTTAGGTACCCAACTTACGAAATCAGTAAAGGACCTTTTCACAGCTAACTACAAACCCTATGCTTCCAACCTTTAATTAGAGCTACAGGCATTATCTAAACATGAATTATCATGGTCGGGGAGGCTTTAAAATGCTACACCTACCCCAACTCCTCTACCTATTCAGGACATTACCCATTCTCATCCCTAAGACATTTTTGAATTCCCTCCAGACCACACTAAATAAATATATATGGCAAGGGAGAAAACCCTGCTGCGCCCGGAATAGCCTAACAAAAAACAAAACAGCAGGAGGAGCAGGTCTCATAGACTTTGAGGACTATTATATAGCCTCAACCCTAGTCTAACTGCGAGACTGGTTTCAACGACACCCAGGACCTTATGGGACAACATAGAATATTCCCTAATCCCTCGATCTGATCTAAAAACATGGATTCTTGGAATCCCTCTTGGACCCCCAATCCCAAAAGCCTTTCCTCCAAAAATGAAAGCCTCAGCAATGGCATGGTGTAGACTAACCAAAACAACCTTACCCTCAGAGGAGTCTTTGTCACCCTAAATCCCCCTAGAGGCAATAAACCAACTAACGCCAGATCTAAACACCCCCTATGGGCAAACAAAGGGGATTAAAAACATTCAAGACCTACTTGAGGGATAATTAAACCATTCAAACAATTGGATCAAGAATTTCAGATTACAAATACAGAAAGCTACAATCATCTCCACATATCACATTGCTCAAAACAAATAAAAACCCCAACATATGTAATCCCATCAATAACATGGCAATAGCTCACCAAACCTCTTACAAAACAAAATCTTGTATATTAATATATACCACACTCCAGAAAAAAAGATACATTTATCAAACTAAAACCTAATTTCCAATGGGAATCAGAACTAGATATCAGTTTATCAAATCATCAGTGGACGGAAGCATTTAGGTCAATATACAAATACATCCAGTGCTCTACACTCTTGGAAATGTACCTAAAATCTCTCTAAGATGGTACCTGACCCCAGCCAAAATAGCCACTTATGGACCACAAAGTTCCTATTCATGTTGGAGATGCCAAAGATCAAGGGGAGACATGCTCCACATATTTTTGACATGCCCGATATTGCAATCCTTTTGGACACATATCTTCAAAATACTAGAAGATATTAGGTACAGTACTGTCCAACAGCATCCAGCATTAGCACTACTGAATCTTTATATTGGAAACATTCCTCATCCTTACAGATTAGTTACTACACATATTCTATCAGCAGCAAGATTAAGCCTAACTAAACTATGGAAATCCAACAAAGCCTCCAATGTAAAAGACATGCTAGAACTAGTGAATACACACTCAGCTTATGAGATTTCGATAGCAATAAGCAGAGGAACAAACGCACGTCAAAACTATGTTTCTTTGGCAACCTTGGCTGAATTGGATTAAACAAGTTAATCCTACACTACCTCAACCCACTAAAGGTTAGGAAATTTAGGTAACCTGATCTGTGCTCCAATGAGACATCGCATATATATTGAAGGTTTCAACTCACAAATGAACCCAAAAAATAACTCTATAATAATATAATTCGCATTAACTATGTCACTGTTATATAACTCCATCAAAATATGCCACTGTTCCCAAACCTGTTTTTTTTTTTTATCAAAATATGTTGGCTGGAATAACTGGTAATAAATGGTATTGAGACATTTTCCCCTCATTATTTCCTCTAGGCTTCTCAATCAAGAGTTGGTCTCTATCCAGCTCTCAGACTCTAGACTTGATCTCTGTCAGAGATTCAGTTCAATATCCTTTATCAACAAAACAATCTGTTAGGACCTGAGCTTGGATTTTGAAGTCCTCAACCTGAGTACAGTTGCGCCTAATGTGCATGTACTGACCTTTGGGAACAGAATTCAACCAAGCTTGATAGTGACAACTGTCCAAAGGGATAAAAGAATTTCTGTCTGTTGGTTTAAAGTAAGTGGATGTTAGTAATTGATCGCCTTCAGCCCAGATCTTTAGATCCAAAAAATGTATGTTGATCGGCCTCATATTTAAACTCAGTTCCTCTGTCATTGTCATTAAGGACTCCATAAAGGCTTGCAAAGAGTCTAGGCTGCCTGTTAGGAAAGGAACATTTTGGCTAAAAAATGTGTTTCCGCGGTGGTGCGCACGCCTGTGCGCGTTCGCGCGCGTCCGTGCGCGTTCGCGCGCGCCTGTGCGCGCGCACGCGCCGGAAACGGCGCCAAATGGGGCTATTTAAACCTGGAGACTCCCTCAGCAAGTGCTGCTCGCTCTACAGCGTTCCCGACCTGTAAGCCTCAGCTCCGGATACCTGTTCCTGTGTTTGTTCTGCCTCCTGTTGACCCGGCTTATCCTGACCTGCTGTTCTGCTACCTGCACCGACCCCGGCTACCCACGACCATCCGATTGTCTGCTCCTTTGTACCTCTGCTGCCCGCCCGTTAACGAACCTTGCTTGGACTCTGACTACCCGTTTGCCTGATCCTCTTGTACCTTCCTGCCTGCCTGTTGCCAACCCAGCCTGTACGACCATCCTTCTACCTGCACGTCTTCTGGAGCCTCACTACACCATCGGTGACCCTCCAGCCCTCGTGCCATCCCGCACTCTTGGGCCTCTGTCTCCACTACCAGGGGTCCTTGAATCGGGTGCGCAAGAGCGGTTGTTCCCTGCACAAGACAGACTCCCCCACCAGGTACGTGACACTGCCATTCCACAGGAGTAGGATGTCATCTACTGTATGTACCTGGCCCACAGGATCAATTCAGTTCTCCTATGGGCATAGATGTCATCCTCCTCCCATTTGGTCATAAACAAATTAGCCAAGCTGAGGGCATATTTGGCCCCCATTGCTACGCCCTTATTTTGCAAGAAAAACTTCTTATTGAACCAAAAATAATTATGGGTAGTAGCATATTCCAAACGTTCATAATGAATGTTTTTTGTTTACTGGGTAGAGTGGTTTCTTTATTGAGGTAGTATTCTACTGATGAAATTCCCCATTGGTGTGGAATAATGGTGTAAAGTGATGTTACATCAGAAGTCACCAACCAAACGCCCTTTTTAAAGGTGCAATTTTTAAGTACAGTAGAATGGTTGTAATCCAAATCACTGGTATATTAAAGCATGTTTCCCCTTAGGAAACAATGGAAACTCCGATAATTCGTTCCACAGCACTGCTTGTCAGTGCAGTAGTGTATATGGCCAGAGGTCCGGGGGCACCTGGTGTATGCAATACCGTATGTGGCCAGAGGTGTGGTGGTATTGGTGAGGCTCGGAAACGGGCAGAAACATTCGGAAATGCTCGGGAACTGTTTACACTTTCAGTATTTCCAAGTATTTCTGAGCCAGCGCTCTCAAACCAAGTCAAATTTTTTTTTCTAAAAATGCGTGTCTGTCAAAATGCTTGTTAACCGCATTACTCATGAACCAAGGTTCCACTGTATGTTGATAGTGTGTCTGCTATCTTTGATGTATGAAGGAATTTGTTTGACCAATGGTTGTAGATAACCATCAATATATTTACCCATCCTAGAGGTAATAGAATCTGTCCCACTAATTATGGGATGACCAGAGGGATGGATGGGGTCCTTGTGGATTTTCAGAAGGTAATATATTACCGGAGTACGTGGAGCTGAAGGATTAAAGTATGCTTTTTCTTATTGGAAATACCTAAGGCATGCCCCCTGTTGACAATCCTAACTAATTCTTTTTTATATGAAGGAAAGGGATCAGACCATAAGGGCACATACAGTATCTTACAAAAGTGAGTACACCCCTCACATTTTTGTAAATAATTTATTCTATTTTTTCATGTGACAACACTGAAGAAATGACTCTTTGCTACAATGTAATGTAGTGAGTGTACAGCTTCTATAACAGTGTAAATTTGCTATCCCCTCAAAATAAATGAACACAGCCATTAATGTCTAAACCGCTGGTAACAAAAGTGAGTTCACCCCTAAGTGAGAATGTCCAAATTGGGCCCAAAGTATCTATATTTTGTGTGGCCACCATTATTTTCCAGCACTGCCTTAACTCTTGGGCATGGAGTTCACCAGAGCTTCACAGGTTGCCACTGGAGTCCTCTTCCTCTCCTCAATGACGACATTACAAAGCTGGTGGATGTTAGAGACCTTGCGTTCCTCCACGTTCCTTTTGAGGATACCCCACAGATGCTCAATCGGGTTTAGGTCTGGAGACATGCTTGGCCAGTCCATCACCTTTACCCTCAGCTTTTTCAGAAAGGCAGCGGTCGTCTTGGAGATGAGTTTGGGGTCGTTATCATGTTGGAATACTGCCCTGCGGCCCAGTCTCCGAAAGGAGGGGATCATGCTCTGCTTCAGTATGTCACAATGCATGTTGGCATTCACGGTTCCCTCAATGAACTGTAGCTCCCCAATGCTGGCAGCACCCATGCAGCCCCAGACCATGACACTCCCACCACCATGCTTGACTGTAGCCAAGACACACTTGTCTTTGTACTCCTCACCTGGTAGCCGTCACACACGTTCGACACCATCTGAACCAAATAAGTTTATCTTGGTCTCATCAGACCACAGGACATGGTTCCAGTAATCCATGTCCTTAGTCTGCTTCTCTTCAGCAAACTGTTTGCGGGCTTTCTTGTGCACCATCTTTAGAAGAGGCTTCCTTCTGGGACGACAGCCATGCAGACCAATTTGATGCAGTGTGCGGCGTATGGTCTGAGCACTGACAGGCTGACCCCCCACCTTTTCAACCTCTGCAGCAATGCTGGCAACACTCATACATCTATTTCCCAAAGACAACCTCTGGATATGATGCTGAACACGTGCACTCAACTTCTTTGGTTGACCATGGTTAGGCCTGGTCTAAGTGCAACCTGTCCTGTTAAACCACTGTATGGTCTTGGCCACCGTGCTGCATCTCAGTTTCAGGATCTTGGCAATCATCTTATAGCCTAGGCCATCTTTATGTTAAGCAACAATTCTTTTTTTCTGCTCCTCAGAGAGTTCTTTGCCATGAGGTGCCATGTTAAAGTGACCAGTATGACAGAGTGAGAGCGATAACACTAAATTTTACACAACTGCTCCCCATTCACACCTAAGACCTTTTAACACTAATGACTCACATGACACTGGGGAGGGAAAATGGCTAATTGGACCCAATTTGGACATTTCCATTAACGGGTGAACTCACTTTTGTTGCCGGCTGTTTAGACAGTGTGTTGAGTTATTTTGAGGGGACAGAAAATTTACACTGTTATACAAGCTGTACACTCATTACTTTACATTGTAGCAAAGTGTCATTTCTTCAGCGTTGTCACATGAAAAGATATAATAAAATATTTACAAAAATGTGAGGGGTGTACTCACTTTTGTGAGATACTATATGTATCCTGGTCTCCCAAGATCTTATCCATCTTCCACCCCCCATTTGTCAGCTGGCTGAATGACCAGACTCTTTTGGTGGCAAAGCTGTTCTTAACCTTTTTCCAATTCTTTTGCCATATTGACGTTTATTTTCTCTAAGTCCCTAAGGAGAAAATCCCTAAAGACCTTTATTGATGAGGATAAACCACCAGGAGGATTGAACAGGGAGGTATTTGCTAGATTGGAATGTTGTATATTAGTATTAGTAGGCCCTAGAATTTGTTGGATTTGACATTATATACCGTTTTACATTAAAGTGGATGTAAACCCTCACATGTACCCAGTGAACAGCCTCAGATGATACACAGAGATGAAACAAACCTCCCTAAATACGTTCTGTATTTATCCTTTAGAAAGTGGAGATTGCATTTTTTCTCTTCCTGCTTAGAACTACAGAGAAGCCTAGACACACAGCTAAGACAGCTGATTGGAGGAAAGGCACACAACCCTCTCCTCATAGGTAGATACTTTAAGCTCTCTCCATTGTATTGTCCAGACCTCTGCTAATCTATTTCTAGCAACCTCCCCAACACATAACTCTGGCTACTCTTATCATAATGTGACAGAAACTTGTCAGGCTGATAACACAGGAATGGTGCAGGAAAGAGCTATGAGTTGCAGGGCTTTGAAGAGTGATAAGGGAGCCCTGCAGTTAGATGTGCCCAGCTCAAATTTCATGAATCGTGTTTACATCCACTTTAAGTTTACATGTATATTTGTGTATGTCTATGGTTTGTTTTGTTTTTGAGGGGGGGCAAATTTTTGACCTTTATCTAAAATAGCAATTTCGGCTTGAGTAAGGGTAGTAGTACTAAGATTATAAATGCCATTTTCTCTTACTCCCTTTTTCTTTTGGACCTTTGATCTCCTCCCCCCTCTGACTCCTCTTTAAGATTTAAGATTAAAACGATCAGCGTAGATAGTGTCACAAACGCTCCAATAATGTGAAAAGCAGACTTCTGGGTTCGGCCATACCCGGAAGTGACATCACTAGGCTCCTCCCGATGCGGTGCGTCATGATCACGTGACTTTATCCATTTTAATCTTAAATGTGAGTGTTTACTTTTTTTAATAAATGATGGTTTTAAATACTACACTATGAGAGGCTATACCTTTTCCATTTTACATAAGGAGACAAGAAGTTACATGACAGTGATTTAGCTCATTTAGAGCGAGAGGCGCATCCCCAAGGGGGATTAAGGTGAGCGGCCATCACACCCAGTGAAGGATTTGTGTTAACACTTATATATCTCTTGTGGGTGGAACATCATTGAACAAGACTGAACATATTTTGATATCAATCGATTATAAAAAGCTTGCTCCACTCATTAAGGGAATTCAAGAGACTATATATGCGCACTTTGCACTTTTTTTGATGCTCTTCTTTCTAATGCATCTTTTAAGCGCTGGACATTTGGAATAGATTTTCAATGTGTTTTGATATATTGAATGTTGCACTTTAATGGAGCACTAGACACTTTTATGTTGATCACAAATAGTGGATTATAAGCACTGTTATGTTTCATATGTGATGTTGCACGTAGTATTTATTTATAGATGCAATCCATTTGAATAAGGTTTTGGTACGTTTATATATGATTTTGCACATGTCATTCAATCTATAGAAGTAATCTATGGGATAAGATTTTGCACATTATATTTTACACATGTACTCATTGGTAGAAGTGCAGTTTACATAGTGCCGCTCTATATTTTTTCATTGTCAGTTAAAGCGACGCAGTGCTCTGGTCCTAACATGGGAAATCCTTCCGGGGCTGAAGTGGTTGAGAGAATTTAAGGGACATCCGCTTTCCCGACATAATTTAGAAACTCAGCATAAAAATCCATCAGGTATCTCCTTTTTAGGGATAGATAAGCTCATTACATTGGAGGGGGGGATCCATGCGTCGCAAAATTTCTAAACTCGAAATGAGCTGGATTTATAATATGAAATGTCTTAGACCTCATGGTTTGAATGGGGACGTTGAGATGAATGCTTTTATTGGTAATTCCTGAAGCATTTTACAATTTTATATATTGCTGGTTTTATATATTATTGTCTTTTAATATGGAGTAATGATTGTTATTTAGATGACTTTTAGATTAATAATGTGTGTGTACTTATTCTGATCAGATTGATATATATATACATATACACACACACACACACACACACACATCATGTATGTTGCCTATAGTGATATACATAGTGCTAGGTTATGAAGATCCAAGCACATTTTTTCTCAGGTGAGGCAGATAATCCCCTCTAGAGGGTGTTAGGGCAATGTTAGGGTGATAGATACAACTAAATTATAATATATATCTTATTGTGTTATCAATGATGGAATCTTCAGTCGTGAAACAAGTGCGATTTGTTGTTATCATAATAATTTTGCATATCAGCCCAATTAGCTACTTAATATCTACAAATCAAGGTTTATAAATCACAACTGCTAACTGCAAACGAGGTTTGTCTTTTTAATATTCAATTAGATATAGACGCATCATGGCCCCCGAGTGCAAAGGAGGCTTGGCTTTGTTTCACCATCCTGTATGAGAATGAGGCTTGGGTGTTGTATAACATGGGCGCTGTTCAAAAACGAGGCTAGGCTTGAATATTATATCATAAAGAGCGTGGCCCATGCCCCAGGAAGACGTCATGTATGATGAAATATGTTGGGCAGAAATGATCCCTCAAGATCTCTGAAGTACGGGTGATTCCATCGTATGCCGGCTATACATGTACAAAGGCTCATTTGTGTTTTTAATCTTGTAAGCAAGTTTTTGACTTTTCTAATAAACCCAGTCCAGATTTTATTACACTATTGGAGTTCTTTTTCTACATATACTTACTGCTCCTGATTGGGACCTGGATATCCATATGAGAGTTTGCCATGGTGCTTATATCCTCAGAGGATCCAGGAAGGGCTTCAACAGCCCAACAATAATACCTTAGAGAGGTTTTCTGCCTGTGCAAAGTGACCATTCTAGAGATAGATGGTCTATTCCCTCTGGTAAGCACCCTTTTGAACATGGTGATGGGTATCATAAGAGGATTTATCTAAATTTTGGTGGTGGAACGCTGTTAATCAACTCTTTTCTAGTTACCACGTTGATAATATTTATTCACCTATAGGCCTCATACACATGGGCGTATCTTTAAAAATAAACAAAACGTCGGGCCCGACGTCAAGGAAAAAAAATAAAATCTGCGTTTTTCGGCGTTATGCATCGATGTTAGTGAGCGTTAGTGGGCATCGGCGTCAATAGGCGTTTTTTTTTAAAAAAAAATCATCCCTCTGCTATTTTTCAACCTAAAAACGTTGGCGTCAAAAAATGCCGGAAAACGCCGGTACAGTATTAGTTGGCGTTTGTTGGCGTTTTGCGGCGTCAGCGTCAAAAAATGCCAAAATGTTACAGCCTCAGAACGCGATGGCTGTGGGTTCTAGTTTCAGCTCACTAACGCCGACGCCATCTACAGCTCAAAAACGCCAAAGTTTTTATGGAGCCATTGGCTAACATGGAGAGCTGCAAAAAACGCCAGAAAACGCCGGCGTCAAAAAACGTCCGTGTGTATGAGGCCTTAAACTGATTTGTGGACATTGTAAGTTGGGGAACAGGTAGCAGGTACAAAGCTCCCTGGGATAAGCAATCTTTCAGGCAGATATACTGAATCCAGTGAGGTAGTGACAAACAGTGCAGAGTTTATTTGTGATATATCAAAGTCTTATATACAGGTGCTGTACAATGACTTCAGAAAATAAACAGGAACAATAAGAGCAAAACAAAAATCTAGCCGTGTCTCGGCACCAACTATGCGCAATATACAGGTTCTTACTACCAGGCTCAGCAAGCCTACAGCTTGTCAGCTTCCACAGATGCAGCTTGATATCTTTCAACAACCTCTCTCTCACAGATCAAAGTTGTCTGACCTTCCCAGGCAGAGAGCACCGGCTGTCTGTCTCAGGTGAGTTAAATTGGCCTGGGGAGAGGATCAAGATCGGAACTGGATCATGGATTAGAGATCCCTGAACATGTAGGAGAGGAGCCTGGGAAATGTATAAACCCGGAACATGACTTTTCCTGGCTCTCTCTGGGACGCACTGTTACATATCCTCCCCCCTTGTTTCAACCCCAGGGTTGGAACACCTGTGGCGCAACAGGAGTGAACACGGGACAGGGCATCTACATTCCCCATCTCAACACCTGGCCTGTGTTTTATGGTAAAGGAATAATCCTGTAGAGCCAAAAAGTACCGGTTCACCCATCTATTAATCTCCTTATTATGGGCCATCCATTTCAGGGGAGCATGGTCAGTTTTTAAGTCAAACTGATGCCCTAACAAATAGTACCTTAGTGCGTCCAAGGCCCACTTTATGGCTAAACATTCCTTTTCAATGACTGCATACTTTTTCTCATGTTCATTGAGCTTTCTGCTCAGGTACACCACAGGGTGTTCTTCCCCATTTTGTACCTGTGATAATACTGCCCCGATACCTACATCAGACGCGTCCGTCTGAACCAAAAAATCTTTGGAGAAATGAGGGGAGTACAGCACTGGCTGCGCACAAAGAGACTGAGTCTTTCCCTTTCGTAAGCTCAATCAGTGGGGTAGCTAGAGTTGCAAAATTCGGGATAAACCAACGATAGTAACCTGCGATCCCAAGTAAGGCTCTCACCTGCTTCTTGTTTGCAGGATATGGCCATTCCTGGATGGCTTCTACTTTGTTCAATTGAGGTTTTATGACACCACGGCCAATAGTGTAGCCTGGTTTCCTTCAAACCAATGGCACATTTTTTTGGATTTGCCATAAAACCTTCTTTGAAGAGGGAATCAAGTACAGCCTGGACACGGGTCAAGTGAGACTCCCAGTCAGTGCTGTGTACCACTATGTCGTCTAGATAGGCTGCTGCATACCATCGGTGAGGTCTTAGGGTCCTGTCCATGGCCCTCTGAAATGTCGCAAGGGCATTATGCAACCCAAATGTATTTTTATTGTATTGAAAGGAACCCTCCAGGGTCACAAATGCAGTCTTCTTTTTGGCGCTACCAGTCAGGGGTATTTGCCAATAACCTTTTGTCAAGTCCAAAGTGGTCAGATAGCGGGCCTTGCCAAGTAGGTCTATAAGTTTGTCTACCCTGGGCATTGGGGCGTTGGGTGCGTGTCAAACGTTGTTACTGCATTAAGCTTTCTGAAGTTGTTACAGAACGTCCAAGTGCCATCCGGTTTTGGGACTAACACAATGAGGCTAGACCAGTCGCTATTGGATTCCTCAATGACATCTAGCTCCAACATCATTTTAACTTCATCACTGATGTCCTTCCTTCTAGATTCAGGAATTCAGTATGGTTTGAGCTTGATATGGACCCCAGGTTCAGTAACAATATCATGATGAACTGCTGAAGTCGTGCCAGGTAACGCTGAAAATTTCTCTATTCCTTATCAGGAACTCTCTATCTTCCTCTTTTTGGGAATAAGTCAGGGTGTCTGGATTTGTGACCTCAGGGACCAGAGAGGACTCGGTACCCTTAGGCGTTACCGGGAGGGACCTCACAGTTAATGCCAATCTATCTTTACAGGCTTTAACAGATTTATTTGGTAAATCTGCTCCGGCTTCTTTTTACCTGGTTGATACACTTTGTAATTGACCTCCCCAACTCTTTCAATTACTTCGAAGGGACCCTGCCACTTAGCCAGGAGCTTGCTTTCAACAGTGGGAACTAACACCAGGACCCTGTCACCAGGTGAGAAAACACGGAGTTGAGCCTCCCTATTGTATATTCTTTGTTGGGCTGCTTGGGCCTGCAGTAAGTGTTCTTCTACCATAGGCACTATTGCTGCAACCCTGTCCTGCTTTTCAGCGATATGCTCAATGACACTTTTGTGGGGTGTCTGCTCCCCCTCCCAGGTTTCCTTGGCTATGTCTAAGAGTCCCCGAGGGTGTCTCCCATAAAGCAACTCAAAAGGAGAGTACCCCATAGAGGCCTGGGGAACCTCCCTGATGGCAAACATCAAGTACGGAATCAGGAACTCCCAGTTTTTCCAATCCTTGTCAACAACATTTTTTAACCTACTCTTTAATGTTTTATTGAAGCGTTCCACCAAGCCATCAGTTTGAGGGTGGTACATGGAGGTTCGCAACTACGTCACCTTAAATAACTTGCACAACTCCTTAGTTATTTGTGACATAAATGGGGTTCCCTGGTCTGTAAGGACCTCCTTAAAGATCCCAACACGACTGAACACCATGAACAGCTCTTTGGCAATGTTCTTAGCAGATGCGGTGCGTAAGGGAACTGCCTAGGGGTAACGGGTAGCATAATCCATGATTACAAGAATATTCTGATGATCCTGGGCAGACTTGGGGAGTGGACCCACAAGGTCCATGGTAATCCTCTCAAAGGGCACTTCAATAATGGGTAAGGGCACTAAAGGACTTCGGAAGTGGGGTAGTGGAGCTGACATTTGAAACACAGGACAGGATTTACAATAATTCTCAATATCTTTCTGTATCCCGGGCCAGTAAAAACTGTGTAACACCCTTTCAGTGGTTTTCTCAACCCCTAAATGACCTCCTTGCAAGTGCCCATGGGCAAGTTCCATTATTTTTGTAGATACGATACAGTAAATCCTCATTGCTGCTGAAATATGGAAAGCAGGCCCTGTACCCTGGTTCGACAGGTGCATCATTAATCTCTACTACATTTTCCCAGGCCCTGGCAAGGGTAGGGTCTTTTCTCTGCTCGATAGCAGAGTTCAGGTCAGCAAACTCTATTGTATCCTCAGGGTCAGCAGATGGCTGTCCTCCTTCACTGGCTGGGGGGACTTCCTCAGGCTCCTACAGTTCTCCTACTATAACCAAGAAAGGAAAACTTGGGGGACCCTAAGAGGAGTCCCCTGAACCCACATTGTCGGTGCTGACCAGGAGTTCTGGCTCTGCCTGGTCAGTTACTGTGACTGAGTCGGGACAACCCCACAGTTCCCAAAACGTAGGGAAGTCCCTACCAAGGATGGCCTTGTGCACTAAGTGTGGCACAAGTCCTACTGGATGGGTCACTGTGCCTAAGTCAGTTTTAAAGTTAACAGTGGCTATAGGACACTCCCTGGTATCCCCATGTACACAGATCACATCAACTTTTTTTGCATGAAAATTCACAGTTTCAATCATCTCAGTTTTATCCAAAGTCACCAGACTTCCAGAGTCCAGCAAGGCCATAATAGGCTTATTATTAACAGCTGGCACATGTGTTTTCCTACACTTGGCGCTGCAGCGCATGAGAAGCAGCAAACAGACTGCCTTATAAGAGATACATCACACTGCATGGGTTCACCTATCAATGGACAGTTTGCTGCAACATGTCCTCATTTCTTGGCAATGGAAACACCTGATGTTGCCCCAGTTTGGTTTGCTGACAGGCAGTGACTTCCCTTGTTTGGGACGCCAAACTTCAGTCCTGGCACCAAAAATCCTCCCCCCGTTTCCTTGCCATGCTTACCACCCACTTCCCCTGGAACAGTCTTACCGGTTGCCTGGGGAGAGTGTGGCATTTTGGAAAGTCAGTGCGGCCGTAGGGGTGGTGACCAGGCTCTCTGCAGCAAAGTACCTTTCAACGAGCTCCACCTGGTTATCTGTCCACTTGGGGTCTATTTGACTTACCCACTTCTGCAGGGGAATTGGTAGTGACCTCAAGAATCGGTCCATGACCACACGCTCCACTATTTGTGGCTCAGACTGTAGCCATTTCTGCACCAGGTGGATTAGGTCAAACATCTGTGATCTTGGGGGCCTCTCATCTCAGCCAGCTGTAGACCCGCTGTGCTAGAACAGCCAAGGGGACACCAAGTCCAGCCAGGATTTCCTGCTTGACCTTCTCGTATTATCCCGCTTCTGCCGACTCCAGATCATAGTAGGCCTTCTGCGATTCTCCAGAAAGTAAGGGGGTGATCAGTCCAGTCCACTGAGTTTTAGGCCAACCTTCCCTCTCAGTGGTTCTTTCAAACGTCAGCAGGAAGACCTCTGGGTCATCATCTGTAGTCATCTTGGAAAGGAAGCGACCCACATGGATGGATGAGGGCTTGTCTCCAACACCTTCACTTTTAGCAGGTGACCACTGCGCCAGCGTCTCCACAACCTCAGTCAGGGTTTTCCTGTGCACTTTTGCAGCAGTGGCTAGCTGTTCAAACAGCCTCTGCGTTTGCTCCTGTACAGCACCAATCTGTTGGCACAACGCCTTTGTTTACTCCTGTGCGATGGCGTTGGTTTGCCGTTGTGCAGCGTTAGATAACACCAACTGTTTGAGTATTTCCCCCATGTTTAGTCAGTCACTCCAGGTACTGGCCTTTTAAGTAGTATCTTACTACAGCTGTCTGCACTAACTATGCACAATATGCAGGTTCTAACTACCAGGCTGAGCAAGCCCACAGCTTATCAGCTTCCACATATGCAGCTTGATAACTTTCACCAACCTTTCTCTCACAGATCAAAGTTGTCTGATCTTCCCAGGCAGAGAGCACTGGATGTCTGTCCTAAGTGAGCATAAATTGGCCTGGGGCAGTGGACCAAGATCCGAACTGGATCATGCATTAGAGATCCCTGAACATGTAGGAGAGGAGCCTGGGAGATGTATAAAGCCCGAACAGGGCTTTTCCTGTCTCTCTCTGGGACGCTCGGCTACAACATTTATTTGGAGTTAATTTTTTAAAGTTTTTGTTACCAATATTACTGTGATTTTCTGTCACTTATTTTAAGCACAAAGTGCGTGTTTTATTCCAAATTATCCAACACGTTTCAGGGGCCACACAGCTCCCCCTTCATCATGGCTTAGGAATATTGATGTGGACTCTTAGTGATCATGAAAGAGTACTAAGAATCTACAAGGGACTCATGTTTAGTAGCTGGTCATGGGTCATGTTCAGTAGCTGGTTTGAGCTACATCTTTAGTGGGGGGCTTTGAATTTTCAGACCTTAACCACTTCCCACCTACCGTATGCAAAATGACGGCCACAGGGTGCTTGTGTTATCCTGACTGGGCGTCATATACATACAGCAGGATAAGACGCGAGGGAGTGCTCTGACACACCTCATCTCTGTTCTTGGTAAAGAGCCTATGATGTAGGCTTTTTACCGTGTGATCAGCTGTGTCCAATCGCAGCTGGTCACATCGTAAGCAGGAAGTGCCATTCATCAGCTTTTCCTCTATTTGCGCTGACAAGGTGCAGGTAGAGGAGAGCCGATCAGCGGCTCTCCTGACAGGGGGTCTACGCTGATAACCAGCGCACTGATTATCAGTGCGGACAAATCAAGAATGCTCACTAGAGCCCACCAGGGATGCCAACCCGTGCCCACCAGGAATGCCAACCCGTGCCCACAAGGGATGCTATTCAGTGCCCATCAAGAATGCCAATCAGTGCCCATTAGAGATGCCAGTCAGTGCCCATCAGTAATGCCTGTCAGTGCCTTCTCATCAGTGCTGCCCATCATTGCCTATCAGCGCCACCCATCAGTGCCACCTAAGTGCTCATAAGTGCCCATCAGTGCTGCCTATCAGTGCCACCTATGAGTGCCCATCAGTACCACCTATCAGTGCCCATCAGTGCTGCCTATAAGTGCCCATCAGGGATGCATATTAGTGCCTCCTCATTGGTGTCCACCAATGTCACCTCATCAGTGCCGCCTCATCAGTGCCGTCAGTGCAGCCTCATCAGTGAAGGAGAAAATTTACTTATTTACAAAATGTTATAAAAACAAAGAAAAACTTTTTTTTTCAAAATTTTCTGTCTTTTTTTTATTTGTTTAAACACCACCAAAAGAAAGCTCTATTTGTGGGAAAAAAATTATAAAAATTTAGTTTGGGTACAGTGGTGCATGACCGCGCAATTGTCATTCAAAGTGCAATATCGCTGAAAGCTGAATATTGGCCTGGGCAGGAATGGGGTGAAAGTGCCCAGTATTGAAGTGGTTAAACAATGCATATACTTTCCGAGGTCTCTGCATTCGTTCCTGGGGGCATGGAAGCAGCCTACATACCACTTGTTTGCCCAGAGGGATCACCACCAGTACAGCTGTGATGAAATTGAATTCAAACATGTAAGTTCTTTTTTACTTAAGGTTCCACTCTGAGTATCTAAATTAAACCTATGACTAACATGGGCATTTCAATCTGAGCATATGGTGAAAACCACAAGCCCATTGATTACCTTCAATGAAAAGTACATGTCTGAACAACCAGCAGATCCAACAACAAAGGCAGCTGATGTTACATGCCAGTGTCCAGTAAAATGTAATGATTTGCAGCTTCCACTGGGATCAGATATGAGATATGCATCGATCCAAGCTGGACCAATGCAGCTATGCAATAAAATGCATACCTAAACGTCAGCTGTAAACGTTTTTATCCATTTGTCAGCAGATTTATTCCAGGCATCTTGGCTTCATTGACCTCTGGGCACAAAAGAGATAATAGGGTGGATTTACTAAAGGCAAATAGACTGTGCAGCTGCACTCGTTTTCCCCTTAGTGAAGGTGGTAAAGCTTCACTTTGTAAAGAATACCCAATCAGGTCCACGTAAAATCAAATAAAACATTTTTTGCTTCCACATGATTGGATGGTGGAAATCTGCAGAGATTCACCTCATTCACTAAGCTCTGGGGAAAATGAATGCAATTGCACTTGTAAATCCACCCCAATGTGACATATGGTTTTAATAACCAAGGAGAAGTTGATCCCTGCATGTAATTTCAGCCATCTATATCTGATTCTTTTTTCAATGATGTCAGTGGGTTAATCATGACTTCCCATTGAGTCTCGTCTTTGCATCAAGTTTAAAGTAGAAATCCAGCCTAAATATTAACTAGGCTTAACTACCTCCCGCCCGGTGTATTGTATAATGACGGCGACAGGGTGGTTCTCTCATTCTGGGACGACGTCACATGCCGTCTTCCCAGTCTCGCGGGGCATGTGTGCCCGTGGGGACGCACGGCGATCGACAGTGTGCTGTGTCCCTGGGATACAGTGCATCCCAGATTTTGGTAAAAAGCCGATGACGAGGTTCTTTACCTATGTGGTCAGCGGTGTCCAATCCCAGCTGATCACATGTAAATAAGGGAATGCCGGTTATCTGCTCTCCTCTCCTCATACTAACAGCGTGTAAGGAGAGGAGAGCCGATCAGCGGCATTTCCTCACAGGGGAGATCTGCACAGTTCCCTGATCATTAGTGCAGCCCCAACAGTGCCCAGCAGTGATACCAGCCAGTGCCCATCAGTGATGCCAATCAGCGCTGCCTTTCTGTGCCCATCAGTGCCACCAATCAGTGCTGCCTATCCATGCCGCCTATCAGTGCCACCTATCAATGCTGCATATCAGTGCAGCCTATTGGTGCCCATCACTGCTGCATATTAGTGCCACCTCATCAGTGCCCATAAGTGCTGTCTCATCAGTGCCTATCAGTGCAGCCTATCAATGCCCTTCAGTGCCACCTCATCAGTGCCCTTCAGTACAGCCTATCAATGCCCATCAGTGCCGCCTCATCAGTGACCATCAGTGTAGCCTATCCGTGCCCATTAGTTTCCTTATTTACAAAAAAAAAACTGTTTTTTTTCCAAATTTTGGGTCTTTTTTCATTTTTTTTTAGCAAAACATAAAAAACCCAGTGGTGATTAACCGCTTCCCGGCCACCCGCCGCAGTTACACTGCAGCAAGGTGGCTGGATAGCAGGTATCATCGTAGGTGTACATCTGTCCATGCATGTGATATAACTGGCGCCCACATGCCCACTGCACACCGTGGGAGCACGCCCGCTGGTCCGGTGGACTCTATGTCCGCCGGTTACCCACAATCGTGGTATACAGAGGCAGAGCGGGGATCTGTAAACAAGGCGGATCCCCGTTCTGACAGGGAACATCTCAGAGATCTGCTGTTCCCAGTCATCGGGAACAGCGATCCCTGTGGTGTTCCAGGCAGCCCATCCCCCCTACAGTTAGAACACACCTAGGGAACACAGTTAACCCCTTGTTCGCCCGTTAGTAATAACCCCCTCTCTGCCAGTGTCATTTATACATTGATCACTGCATTTTTATAGCATCGAACAATGTAATAATGTCACTGGTCCCCAAAAAGTATCATTTGGGGTCAGATTTGTCCGTCGCATTGTCGCAGTCCCGCTAAAAAAAAAAGTCCCTCAATATATCCCATAGTTTGTAGATGTGATAACAAACCAATCAATATACGCCTATTGCGATTTTTTTTTTTTTTTACCAAAAATATGGAGAAGAATACCTAACCTAAACTGATGAATACATTTGTTTTTTTATAATTTTTTTTGGATATGTATTATAGCAAAAAATAATAATTTTTTTTTTAATTGTAGCTATTTTATGTTTATAGTGCAAATAATAAAAACCACAGAGGTGATCAAATATCACCAAAAGATCGCGCAATTGTCAGTTAAAGAGACGTAGTGCCAAATCACAAAAAATGGTCTGGTCAGGAAATTTGGAAATCCTTCCAGGGTTGAAGTGGTTGTAAACCAAGAAAAAAAAACCTGCAAGACAAAGGCATAATGAGCTAGTATGCATCGCAATACTATCTCATTATGAAATACTTACCTTAGATCAATGCTGTTGCAGCGGTCCCTGAGCACCACTGTGACCAGCAACATGCCTCCTGGAGCTTCTTGCGGGTTTGTGGGCTCCGGCCAATCACAGTGTGGGCGGGTGCCGCCGGTCATGGCACGATCACTCAAAAATGGCACCTTCGGGCCGTTTCTTCAGTGTGCATGTGCTGATGACGTCTGCAGATACACTGCATATCTCCTAAACGGTGCAAGTTTAGGAAATATTCACGGAACCTACAGGTAAACCTTATTATAGACCTGTAGGTTAAAGTGGTTTACAAGCTCTATCTGTCTCAAAAAAGAAAAACATTTTAAAATTGTAAAAATTGTTAAAGTGTTGCGTGACCGCGCTAAAAGCTGAAAATTGGCCTGGGTAGGAAGGAGGTGAAAGTGCCCAGTATTGAAGCGGTTAAAGTGTTACTAAACCCACAACAGTAAAATCAGTCTGTATATGCAGTAAAGCATGCTTGTTATACTCACTGTGGACCCAAAGGGGTTAATTCTCCGCTGTTTGATCATTTCTTCTCTGACCCCCCCCCCCCCCCCTCCTCCTGGCACTGTCCATGATCCATCTACTGATAGTACAGAGCCCTAGGAGTCACTCTGCACATGCTCAGTTTGATGTCTATTGTTTGGTGCGCATTTTATTTTTTTGGGAGGGTGCATGTGATCAGCACAGGGTCAATCAGCACTGTCCAGACAGAGGGTCCGGGGTCATGCAGCCTCACAGGACGGTCAGAGTGGAATGAAAACTATTCCTACAAGCTTTAACCAGACACTGATAGAAGTCACAAGACTGCTATATACTGCTGATGAGAAAAGGTATTTAGCAGTTTGTATTTACTAAAATAATTGCATTTCCGTGTTCTGTGTACTATGGGAGACCGGATATAGTGAATGCAGGCTCCTGGGTTTAGTAACACTTTAAAGTTGTTGTAAAGCCTAAACATTTTTTACCTCAATGCATTGCTCGTGGGTGAGCCGAGTCCCGCATGGGAAGCGGATGCCCCTGGGGGCACTGGGCAGAGAGGAGGGGCCAGGAGCACTGACGAGGGCCCGAGAAGAGGAGGTTCGCAGCCCAATGCACAGAGCAGGTAAGTATAACATGTTTGTTATTTAAAAAGAAAAAAAAATTACCTTTACAATCTCTTTAACCACTTCCCGACAGCCCGCAAGGCGATTAAGTGGCTCGATATCGCGAATCGCTGATGGCGGGCGCGGGAGTGAGTGTTGTGGGTGCGTGCGAGTGCTCACTGTGTAGCGGGGGAGCCAATCAGCAGTGGGGGCGATCGATCGTTCTCCTGCAGTGACAGAACGGGATCCATGTATGTAAACACACAGATCTCCGTTCTGTCAGGGGAGAGGAGAGTGATCCTCTGTTCCCTGTGTATGGGAGCAGTGATCACTCTCCTCCTTCAGTCAGCCCAGCCCCCACATGGTTAGTAACACATCCCAGGGAACACACTTAACCCTTTGATCGCCCCCTAATGTTAACCCCTTCCCTGCCAGTGACATTTACACAGTAATCAGTGCGTTCTCATAGCACTGATCGCTGTATAAATGTCAACGGTCCCAAAAAAGTGTCAGAATGATCCGACATGTCCGCTGCAATGTCGCAGTACCGCTAAAAATTGCAGATCGCTGCCATTATTAGTAAAAATAAATAAATAAAAAACCCCATAAATGAATCCTCATCGTTTGTAAATGCGGCTACTTTTGCGTAAGCCAATCAATATACGCCGATTGCGATTTTTTTTAACAAAAATATGAGGAAGAATATATATCGGCCACTGATGAATACAATTTTTTTTTTTTTGATATGTATTTTAGCAAAAAGCAAGAAATATTGTTTTTCTTTCAAAATTGTCGCTGTTTTTTTTGTTTATAGCGGTGATCAGAAGTGACGCAGAGGTGATCAAATACCACCAAAAGAAAGCTCTATTTGTGGGAAAAAAAGGATGCAAATTTTGTTTGGGCACAACGTCGCACGACCGCACAATTGTCAGAGGTTTTCCATCTTCACCCGATCTTCCTTCGGGGGTAGCGTGCTCTGGCCATCTGATTGGCATGCGCGTGGGTGTCACGGACCGCGGCACAGGGCTCTGAAGGGATGGCACGGGTATGCCATCCCATCAGAGTGCATGTGTCGGTGACATCACCTGCTGCATGCAGTGTGAATATTTCCTAAACCATGCAGGCTTAGGAGATGTTAACGGTACCTACAGGTAAGCCTTACTATAGACTTACCTGTAAGTACAAGTGCAAAAATAGACTTTACTTTCACTTTAAGTAAATACAGGGTGGGCCATTTATATGGATACACCTTAATAAAATGGGAATGGATGGTGATATTAACTTCCTGTTTGTCGCACATTAGTATATGTGAGGGGGGAAATAGACAATTGCCTTCAGATGACCCCAAAGATAAAAGTCTAAGGGGGTCAGATCGGGAGACCTTGGGGGCCATTCAACTGGCCCACGACGACCAATCCACTTTCCAGGAAACTGTTCATCTAGAAATGCTCGGACCTGACACCCATAATGTGGTGGTGCAAACAAAAGTTGGATTCAAAATGGCCGACTTCAAAATGGCCGCCATGGTCACCACCCATCTTGAAAAGTTTCCCCCCTCACATATGCTAATGTGCCACAAACAGGAAGTTAATATCACCAACCATTCCCATTTTATTAAGGTGTATCCATATAAATGGCCCACCCTGTACATTGTTTTTATTCAATACATTTTTTTGAATTTTGATAAGTATTTACAAGGAAACATAAGCTGAATGAGTCCAATAATCTCATATGAGTGACATATGCGAGCAAAGATAGTGCAACCAGTAACTATGCACAGCGAAACGTGACATTTTGTTAACCACATAGTGTTGAGACGTTATCGATAGGCATAATACAGATAGTGTATGGTACAATAAAGGTCACATAGACAGCATATGTAGCTTGTTTTAACCAATAAACAGCGTGAGTGAAAATAGAATGGAAAATAAGAGTAAACAGGAAGGGGGTTGAAAGAAGAGGAGGGAGGCAGCTGGCCGGGTGGATGGAGGGTGTGGGTTGGGGGCGGTGCACCAAGCCTAACTCCTAATGCATTGTAGAGATTTTTGTTATAGTTCCAATAATCAGCTAAAAATTGCATGGGAAATAAGTTGAGACCCATGGCTCCCAGACAAAATTTAGACATGTTGCCCTGAAGTCTAGCAGTAAGTTACTCAATGAGTAGGGTCCAGTGCATCCAAGTTTTGCCCTCAGAGGCAGATAGATGTGTGGGGGGCCATGCCTTCCCCTACCTGCTTTGTGGCTATAAGGATATGTGTCATGAGAGTGAACTAAGATTTAGTCACTCCCTCAGGTTTTCGGTTGAGGAGGGCCTCCATTGGGTTCACCGGCACTGTTTGGCAAAAGAGGGTTGGAATAATATCATATACTTTCATCCCCACATCCAATCAATGTCCAAAGCATGCCGCCTCAACCTCCCCAACATGGATATGTGCCCGAGAAAATTTGGAGTCCCTTCCTAACCAATGATACCCCAAAGCTTCTGATTCACTCGCTGGTTATCCCCCACCTCGACTACTGCAACTCCCTCCTCATTGGATTACCTTTACATAAGCTATCCCATCTTCTGTCCATCATGAATGTTGCACCCTGGCTTCCGCTCACCCAACGAATTAAATTCAAGATACTAACAACAACTTACAAAGCCATCAACAACTCAGCCCCCAACTACATCACTAACCTGGTTTCAAAATACCAACCAAATTGTTCTCTTCATTCCTTCCAAGACCTCCTGCTCTCTAGCTCCCTTGTCACCTCTTCCCATGCTCCCTCCAGGGCTTCTCAAGAGCCTCTCCCACCCTCTGGAACTCCCTACCCCAAGCTGTCTGACTATCTCCTACTCTGTCCACAGACGATCCCTAAAAACTCATCTCTTCAGAGTAGCCCATCTGGCTTCCACCTAAGAACTGTACATTTATTTTCTCCATCAGCCCATCCCACACAGTTATTACCTTTTGTATCGTATGAACCTCCCTCTTAGATTGTAAGCTGTAACCAGCAGGGCCCTCTGACCCCTACTGTATGAAACTGTATTGTAATTGCACCGTCTACCTTTATGTTGTAAAAAGCTGCGTAAACTGTTGTCGCTATATAAATCCTGATAAATAACCCACCTCCAAGCAGTTATGGAAGCAGTGTGCGTAAATGTTAGGATTAATGCAAGCTAACCTGGTGGGAACCATGTATCACTGAAGTAGTCATTTGTAATTAGTTTCCACCACTGTAGCATTGCAAGAGTAAGATTTCACGATAGCCCAAATAAGTTCCCAGTGGTCGAGGTCAAGGTGCTATTGTAGATATTGTTTCCATAAAGCAAAGAGATCGTTTTTACATTAAGACTCGAAAGGTGTTAAAGTTAAGGCTTACAGTCGACATCACATTGAGGTTGATTTACTAAAGCTTGAAAGTGCATAATTTGGTGCAGCTCCACACAGAAACCAATCAGCTTCAAGGTTTTATTGTCAAAGCTCGGCTCCCCTCCTTCCCTCCGCAGTATTCTGGGACACATCACATGTCCCAGAAGACTACGGGGCCATTCACAAGGTGCAGCGTGGCTTGCACATGTGCAGTAGGTAACAGGCTATGAAGCCACAACGCTTTACTTCCTGTTTCCCTTACTAGAGATGCCGGCGCCTGCACCCAAAGCCAATTGAAGAATCGATTTGGGTGAGGACATTACTGAATCCCTGGACAGGTAAGTGTACTTATATTAAAAGTCAGCAGCTACAGTATTTGTAGCTGCTGACATTAAATTTTTTCAGGGGAGCCTGGAGTTCCTCTTTAACCACTTCAATACAGGACGTTTATACCCCCTTCCTGCCCAGACCAATTTTCAGCTTTCAGCGCTCTCACACTTTGAATGACCATTACTCAGTCATGCTACACTGCACCCAAACAAAATTTTTATCATTTTTTTCCCACAAATAGAGCTTTCTTTGGGTGGAATTTAATAACCTCTTAGTTTTTTATTTTTTGTGACATAAGTGAAAAAAGTGCGAAAATCTTGAAAAAAAGCAACATTTTTTTTAGTTTCTATGATAACATTTTGAAAATAAGTAATTTTTGTTCATACATTTTGGCCTAAACCTATACTGTTACCTATCTTAGGTAAAAATAACCCATATAAGTGTACATTATTTGGTCTGTGTGAAAGTTATAGAGTCCACAAGCTATGGTGCCAATCATTGAAAATTGATCACACCAGATGCACTGACGGCCTATCTCATTTCTTAAGGCCCAGGAATGTCAGGAAAGTACAAATACCCCCCAAATGACATCTTTTTGAAAAGTAGACATTCCAAGGCATTTATTATGAGGCATGGCAAGTTTTTTGAAGTTGTACTTTTTTCCCATAATTCTTGGGAAAAGTAAGAAATTATTATTTTTTTGCACAAAAACTGTCATAACAACAAGTTATTTCTCACACACAGCATATGCATACTTCCAATTACACCCCAAAATACATTCTGCTACTCACCCCAAGTATGGCGATACCACATGTGTGAGATTTTTTCACAGCCTGGCCACATAGAGAGGTCCAACATGCAGGGAGCACCGTCAATAATTCTAGGAGCAGAATTTTCACATCTAATTTCCTAACGACCTATTACATTTTGAAGGCCCTGGTGCACCAGGACAATGGAATTACCCACAAAATGACCCCATTTTGGAAAGCAAACACCCCAACGTATAATCTATGAGGCATTATGAGTCTTTTGAATGGTTAATTTTTTTCCACAAGTCTTCGAAAAACGTGGAAAGAAAATGAAAACGCTTTTATTTTTACACAAAGTGGTCAATTTATAGGATATTTCTAACACATAGCATGTACATAGCAAAAATTACACCCCAAAATATATTATGCTACTCATCCCGAGTATGGCAATACCACATGTGTGAGATTTTTTCACAGCCTGGCCACATAGAGAGGTCCAACATGCAGGGAGCACCATCAATAATTCTAGGAGCAGAATTTTCACATCTAATTTCCTAACGTAAGACGAGGATCTTAATAACTACCACGAGGGACGTACAACCTGGAGAGATACACCGGTCCGACACTTTTTTAGAGTGTGTACACCATAGCGGTATG
>BLSH010026957.1:318261-332813 GCA_018402905.1 Glandirana rugosa | reverse complement strand
GGCGCGCGGGAGCGCGATTGTGGGAGGACGTTATATAACGTCCTCCCACAACAATGGGTGCCACTTGCCGACGTGTAACTACGTTACACGGTCGGCAAGTGGTTAATCTTATTATGTGTATGGAGGAACTAGTAGCGGAAAATAAAGATATGAATGAAACGTTTAATAGGGTATGGTTGCCTTGGATATCATTTAAAGACTCTGCTAGATTATAGCATTTTATCGTTAGGTGCCTTGGAATGTTTACTCTTAATGAGTTACAAATTAAATAAATTACAAATTAATGGTAAATATTGTGATAATAATAGACAGGCAAATTTATTCTGTTCTATTTCGTTTGTTGTTTTTTTTTCTTGTTGTTTTGTTTTGCTGTAATTTGTTGCAGTTTGTATCTTGCTTTCTGAAAAAAATAAATATTGAATGAAGATATTGGGATGGAGGAAGTTTTCACACAGGGTATGCCTTGTGATGCTCACAGACCATGAGGAGATCATGACCAAGTGCCCGCAAAGTTTTTCTGCCCAAAGAGCTGAACTAGAGACAGTGAGAGAGGCCATCACACATTTCAGGTTCAGGCCCCATAACCATATTCTCTGACAGCGTCAATGTCACAAGGTCATTGTTTGAATATGTGCCTTTGTGGCAGTCAAGGGGGTTTAGTGATGCCTTTGGGAAAGACTTGGCACATAGTTCGGTGCTCAGAGATATATGGGAAAGAGCGAGTGTGGAGCCTCAGAGAGTGGCTATCATTAAGGTGAAAGAGGTGGTGAGGAGGTTACCATGGGCAACAGCAAGGCAGATGAGCTGGCAAAGGAGGCGGCCCTGATAGGAGTCAGGTGGGCACCTTATGATGCTGAGAGCAGACAGGCCTGGGAGGAACATATTTTTGAGGAACAGGAGGTGGAAGCAGGTTCACATGAGCTCTTGCCGGTGCTAAGGATGTCTACCCCGTGCTTAGCAGATGAGCAAAATAAGGATGAGGCCTTGAGCTCAATCAAAAAGCAGCTTAGAGGAAAAGCAGTAGATGCTCCCTAAAATTATGTATTACAAGATGATCTACTGTTGAGAGAGACTTCAGATGGATGATGGTTTGTAGTGCCCTCCCAGCATCAAAATAATTCAGCCTGTGAGAATCACAGGTTGACAGGCCACATGGGTGTTCAGGGTACCTAATTTGTACAGGCTGGATACTGGTGGGAGACAATGGGTAACACAATCTCACCGATAGTGCAGGAATGTTTGATCTGCACACTAATTAACCCAACCAATGAACCCCAGGCCAAAGGGACAGAAGCCAGTGTTAGTATTCTGAATCCAAGTGTTGTAATAGTGACTTACTGAGACCTCTATGCCTGGCCTATATAAGCAGATATAATCACTGCAGACAGTCTTTATCAGATAGCTTGAACTCACCAGGCACCGGTTTTTCCATAAGCGTATATTTATTGCAAAATAGCAGGTACAGAATACAACAAATGTGGCAGATGGTTGAAAGATGGTATCTGCAGGCCAAAGCATGGTAATGTGTTTCTGAATGTTAGCAGATTGTGTGCAGCCTACAAATGTGTGGCCATCTTCTTCCTCGTGAGACAGAGTGAGGAGAACCAGGAAGAGGACGTTACATCACAGAGTGAACCAGGAAGAGGAAATTACATCAGAAGATGGGAGGGAACACACTTAGAAAACAGAATAGGATAAAGCAATATCCAAAACAACTTCAAGATGGAAGTGTAATAACCAACTATATAAAATTACTTTAACTATGCATAGCATTATATTTACATGATAAGTGTAACAGCACAGTTAGCAAGGGTACCGGTAGCTGATGGACCCTGGGAGAACCTGCAAGTTGACTTTGGTGGTCCATTACCAAGTGCCTCTGGAGGGTACAGATACCTGCTGGTAGTGGTGGATGTCTTTTCAAAGTAGGTGGACGCTCTACCGTTGAGAAAGGACTCGGCTACTGCTACAGCTAGAGCTTTGTGGACTGAAGTATTCTCAAGATGGGGGTTCCCCAAAGTCTTAGAATCAGATAGGGGGACTCACTTTACTGTCAGGGTCATGAAAAATATTTGTGAGCTGCTGGGAGAAGAACAAAGATTCCACACACCATACCATCCACAGTCTGCGGCGATAGTTGAGCGAATGAATCGCGCTAAAAGAAAGGCTTAAAGTGGTAGTAAACCCGCACAAAAAAAGAACAAAACCCTGCAAGATAATAGCATAATGTGCTAGTATGCTAGTAGCATCGCATACTAACACATTATGAAATACTTACCTTAGAACGAGGCCCCCGATGTCTGACTCGGTCAGTGCTGAGGGAGCTGACACAATGTCCATCTTCCTTCTTCCGGGTTCGTGGTTCCGGCGCTGTGAGTGGCCAGAGCCAGGAGACGTCACTCCTGTGCATATGCGCTGGAGTTCGTCTTTCCGGTAAGGAGCTCTGATTTTCCGGCAGCCTCCGCCAGAACTTCAGAGCGCATGCGCCGCTCATTTTAGTGGCTGCATGCAGAGTGAATATCTCCTAAACCATACAGGTTTAGGAGATATTCATTTTACCTACAGGTAAGCCTTATTATAGGTTTACCTGTAGGTAAAAAAAAAAATCACATTTCAGGGTATACAACTCCTTTAAGAAGATGGTATTGCAATCAGGAAAGCACTGGCTGATCCATCTGCCTTCAGTCCTGATGACTATACGAGGGTCTGCAGCGAATGATACATCATTAAACCCATATCAGTTAATGAAGGGGAGAATGATGAACCTCAGCCATCCAGCAGATCCAATACTGAGTACCCCTCTGACAGAGAGTGCTGAAATAGACAAATTTCTGGTCCAGCTGCAAAAATAGGTACAAAGATATTTGCAATTCGCTGCAAATAACATGGCATCTAAAGAGAAGGAGCAGCCTGAAAAGCCTCCCATTAGCTTGAAGATTAGAGACAGGGTTATGGTAAAAAACTTTGTTTCCAAATCTTCCTGGGATGCAAACTGGACAGGACCTTTCCACGGTCACTATGGCCCTTAGTGATCAGGTGGTCAAAGTGAAGCGGATCATGGACAAAAAGGGTGCAAAATGCATGAAAAGGAGGGATATAGAAAAGTAGGTTCATGCCGATCAAAGTAAAAGGTACTGCTGATAAGAATTGATTCCGCTCTTGTTCTTATTTTTTCAGAGTCCTAGTGGAGTGGAGATTGGCAAGGTCTCTGGAGAACGGATGGAAGGATCATAATTGTCATGTTGGTGATCCATCTGAGCCATGTAACATCTCAAATTTATTCGGATGAACATTCAGGGGATGATATGGAAAGTGAAAATCCTGAGGAGAACGATGCATCCACTTCTGTTGTATCATCAATGTTGGAATTATTAGGCCAAAAGGGAAAGTTTGGGGGAATTAAGAGGAGGAGAAAGGTTAGGATTATACCGGAGGGTCCTAACCTAAGGTACCAGAGACTTACCAGTGGGGTCCCCATGGCAATTTGCCATACAAAGTTTCTTTTGCTTTCGGATGATTTAATCGTAACTCAACATCGGGAGGACTTGCGTATAAATAAGACTTACAGAATATCATGCCGGAATCCCTCCAGCCATTTGTGGATGCAACTATATACATGAATGCAACGGGTTATTGGTTAGGGAAAAATTCCAACCTATCCAGTCCAAAGGACCTAGGATATGAGGTTTTTGGTGAGGAATTAAAAGAAGGAAGGTATGTTTTTGTGTGTGGCATATACTGGAATAATCAGATTGATAGAATGCAGATACCCAGGAGGCTGACACTTAGGCATAGTAAGGTGTCTGTTGGTCGAATTAGGAAGCTCCAGATGGCACATCCACGGGGTGAAAATTTCCATGTGGGGGCAGTATCTCAATCTTATCAATCCTACAGAGAGGTTCTCGGTTACTGGACATGTGGGGCACCAGAACTGGGGGAGGAGATTTGCCTAGTTGATGTCTCACCTTAGAGGGTGGTACCTTGCATAGGTAATGCCAGTGACTACACACAACAGCATGCTCCATTAGAGAAAGGGGAACCACTTCAAATAGATCTAAGCTCGTCCCAAACGCTGGCCACCAGGGTACAGTATGCTTTCACCACATGGCACTTAAACGTCTTACAGTTTTTAATAAAAAATGATTACCCTATATGTGCTGAATACACACTGAATCAAATGCGGCATTATACCAGTGGCTTGCTCCCAGAGATGTGCGAACACAGAGTGAGGTTCATTCAGGACGCCTTTTTCTGAGGAGCAACTGAAAAAGGAGGGATGTATTCAGCACTATATTAGGGGGAATAGGAGCAGGAATGGGATTTATTAATGAAGTGGATCTCAGTATCCTGAGGAACAAACTCTCAGCCATCGCTTTAGACAGTAAGCAGGGCTTTGTTACTCAGAGAGAGATTAATGACACCCTTAAAGAGGAAGTAAACCCTGATGGGGTTTACTTCCTCTATGTTACCCTAGAATGAAAAAGGATAATGGGCTAGTATGCATGGGTATCAACAATGTAATATACCCAGGTTAAAGTGGCTCTAGATTTTATCTACCATTTTAAGAGATTGGAAGAGAGTGTGGTGGTACAAAGCAAGAACGTGTCACAGGCTCTGGCGTGCACACAGGGGCAGGGGGAATTATCAACCAACCTCAAGCTGATTGTGCAGTCTCTGTATGAGGGACAGTGGCCTTATGAGTTAGCTTCACAGATCAGTAGGATGTTGCCATAACACATTGTTTACACTAATCCAAAGTGGTGGTCTAATGCCTGGATGGGCTGCACTAGTTTGGATTATGGAAGGTGTTCTGCTTCCTCATTGATCCCATATACAGAAGTGCAGACTTGGTCTGTATATTCTGTGGTATCAATGGGCTTACTGACTGGGGATTCTACTTTGTTGCATCCAAGGCTAAATTACCCACATCTGATCAGAAAGGAGGGAGGCTGGAGGCAGGTTGATATTTCCCTCTGTCGGAGGCATGATCATGATGTCCTTTGTATGTCAGGTCAGTACGCAGTGGTGAACGAGAAATGTTGGGAAGATGCTTCACTCTGTATTCTGGATGGGGAGAACACTTCCAGGAAGGAACCTGTGTATTATTTGGGATATAGAAGAGTTTGTTTCTTTGTCCTAAAGGATACCAATGTAATGTTAGTCATGCAAATAGGATGCAATGTGAACCTAACAATAGCTAGAGGTGCATAGTGTTCCCTGGGCGATGTTTCTGAAATCCAGACACAGGGGTGTAATTATGTGGTAGCGCATATTGCCAATCTGTCTGTGGATGTCAACTATGACTGCCCTAATAGTCTGAGATCCCTGAATCTGGTTATGGGAAAAAAAGATGCAAGAATGGTTGACAGATTGGGATAAGGATGAGAACCTTATGAGGATACTGCAGCAAGAGTGAGCTAATGCTACTACAGTCATCTACCATGATCAGAATAAAATAAAGGAGATAAAGCATCAACTAGAGAATGATGCTAAAGGGTATTGGTGGGAGGTAATATTCGTAGATTCCAGTAAGGTCAATGTATTTTGAATTATTTTAACATTATTGCTGTAGTTTCGTCATTGGTTCAGGTTGGCATGTGTTGTTGGACTCGACATATATAGAAAGGTCTCACATTTATCCATGCAAGTTGAGGGATGAATTGACGGTAAGGTCTTGTTGTATAAGTTAGAGGCTTTGCTGCGTACATGCCAGAATTGCGGTAGGAAAGGCCATATTAAGCAAGCCTGCCTAATTCTGACCCGTATATACAATGAAGGGCTATAGGAGGTTGGGGTGGGATGCTTAATTTGGTGGGTCAAAGGTATATGTATATTCTATGGTAATGGGTTGTTTTGTGTGCTATTATAATTTGACATACATGTATTAGGTTAGTAATATTGGTGAGTAAGGCCCTCTTTGAGGTTCTGTATCTGAAAGCTGGTTGATATGTGTTGGTGAATGGTGAGTGAATGGACACCCCTTGCTTGGATTGCACCCCATCATGAAGATACCAGAAAGGGGAAGACATGGAAGGGTGCCATGGAAGCTATCAATGAAGAATGGTGGTGTTGTGTCACCCAGGGGCAAAGCGGCACTTGTTGGGAAGCATAACACGTTATGGCAGTTATGGACTTGTCCACAGAGGCTGTCTCTTAAGAAGGGTGATGTGTGCCCTTCAGGCACAAAGCAGCATATGTTGGAAGGCAACATGGTTTAATATCATAATTCTGGAGTTTCACTGCCTGGTCAATATGGTCATCGGGCCTAAGTTGAAATTTACCAGTGGTCTAATATCATATTTCTGAAGTTTCACTGCCTGGTTAAGAAAGCCATCTGGCTTAGTGGGAATTCAAAAGTTGACCCAGCAGGGTGTTTGGAACAAAGAGTCATAAATGGGAATTCATCTTCTAACAGGATATCCTCGCATACGCCTCCTGCTGTGAGGTACACTGGTAGAGAAAGCCAGATAAGACCTCCTGGGAAGGTGCAAATGAACATTTCCTAAGTTCCAGAACATCAAAAGACCAGTTGTTACTGAAAGATGAGCGGTGTCAAGTTGCAGTGATTTATGGACATATACTGCCCCTAGTGGACAAAACAAGCATGCTTCCTAGGGGACAGACAGAAGAAAGAAGAACTGCCTCTTATCTTTCCCCATTCATCAGAATTCTAGATAGGCTGGCGCTGGGTGTTGTGTGGGTGGTATCTGAGTACAGTGTAAAAGGGGCCATCTGAGAGAAAATTTTCCTCTTTGATCCATAAAGCCAGCTGAAGATATACAACCCAGAGGACGGCTTTACACAGTGTATTATATATATATATATAAGCTTTGCTTTATATGCTCTGTAGTATTTTTCTTTTTAGTGTTTTTATGTTAGCATTCCTACTTTCATGGGAAATAAATGAGACCATTGATTATTTTAGATAGCTACATAGTTACATAGTTAGTCAGGTTGAAAAAAGACACAAGTCCATCCAGTTCAACCAAAAAAAAAACAAAACAGAAAAATGATATATAACCATACAATCCCATATACAATCCTTCACTCACAGTTGATCCAGAGAAAGGCAAAAAACCCCATCAAAGCATGATCCAATTTGCTATAGTGGGGAAAAAATCCTTCCTGATCCCCCGAGAGGCAATCGGATTCACCCTAGATCAACTTTACCTAAAAATGTTAGTACCGGGTTATATTATTTACATTAAGGAAAGAATCCAGACCTTTTCTACCGTGCTGGCCAAAACCACCTCTGGAGGGAGTCTATTCCACATTTTAACTGTGAAGAAACCTTTCCGTATATGGAGATGAAATCTCTTTTCCTTTAGACGTAAAGAGTGCCCCCTTGTCCTTTGTCCTTTGTGATGACCTTAAAGTAAATAACTCAATACCAAGGTCACTATATGAACCACTTATTGTATTTGTACATGTTGATCATATCCCCCCTTAATCTCCTCTTCTCAAGAGAGAATCAATTCAGTTCCTCTAATCTTTCCTCATAGCTGAGCTCCTTCATGCCTCTTATTAGTTTGGTTGCCCTTCTCTGCACTTTCTCCAGTTCCCCAATATCCTTTTTGAGAACTGGTGCCAAAAACTGAACTGCATATTCCAGATGAGGTATAACTAATGATTTGTACAGGGGCAAAATGATGTCTATCTCTCTGGAGTCCATATCTTAATACAAGAAAGGATTTTGCTTGCTTTGGAAACTGCAGCTTGGCATTGCACCATTATTAAGCTTATGATCTACCAAAACCCCCATATCCTTCTCTACTATGGATTCCCCCAGTTGTACTCCCCCCAGTATGTACGATGCATGCGTATTCTTAGCCCCCCAATGCATAACTTTACATTTATCAATATTAAACCTTTATTTGCCACATAGTCACCCAATTAGACAGTGCATTGAGGTCTGCTTATAAGTTGGAGACATCCTGTGAGGATGTTATTCCACTGCATAGCTTGGTGTCATCTGCAAACACTGAAATTGTACTTTTAATCCCAGACCCTATATCATTTACAAATATATGGAAAAGTAAGGGTCCCAACGCTGAACCTTGGGGTACACCACTGATAACCTTAAACCATTCAGAGTAAGATCATTAACCACTACTCTCTGAATTCGGTCTTTTAGCCAGTTTTCTATCCATTTACAAACTGATCTTTCCAAGCCTGTAGACTTTACCTTACACATTAGCCGTGTGTGGTGAACTGTGTCAAACACTTCAAAATTCAAGTATATCACCTCTGTCCAAGGTTTTACATACGTCCTCATAAAAAGAAATCAGATTTATTTGACAACTTCTGTCTTTCATGAATCCATGCTGTCTGCTGCTTAAAACATTTTTTTCCAACAAGATCTCATCTATGTGGTCTTTTATTAAACTCTCCAGTATCTTCCCAGCTACAGAAGTTAAACTAACAGGTCTATAGTTACTTGGTAAAGACTTTGATCCCTTTTTAAATATGGGCACCACATTGGCCCTACGCCAATCCAGTGGTACTATTCCAGTCATTAAGGAGTCCCTGAAAATTAGATACAATGGCTTTGAAATGACAGAGCTCAATTCCTTTAGGATCCGTGGATGGATGCCATGTGGCCCAGGTGCTTTATCTACCTTTATTCTGTCTAAATACTTCTGGACCATTTCACTTTTGAGCCATTGTGGATCATTTGGGGCTGTGTCACTACCACCCCCATTATGGACATGAGCTCCCCTATGCTCCTTTGTATACACAGGGCTGAAGAATGTATTTAATAAATTTGCCTTCTCTTTGTCCCCAGTCACGCACTCTAGATTATATTGTAAAGGGCCTACATGCTCACACCTGGCCTTTTTACTATTAATATATTTGAAGAATTTTTTGGGGTTTGTCCTACTATCTTTTGCAATCTGTCGTTTGTTTTGAATTTTTGCTTCCTTAATTTCCTTTTTACATATTCTGGTATATTCTTTGTAACATTTAAAAGATGATAGTGTTCCCTGATTTATTTTTATATTTTTTTAAATGCTCTTATCATTTATAACTTTTTTTAACTTTGGCCGTGAACCACATAGGTTTTATTTTTAGCCTTTTAAACTTATTGCCCATGGGAATATATTTTGCAGTGAGTTCACATAGTCTTTTTAAAAAATTCCCATTTCTGTTCTGTGTTCATCTATGCCAATATTCCCTCCCATTCTTAATCCTGGAGAGCAGCCCTCATCCTTGTAAAATTTGCTCTCTTAAAATTAAGTGTTTTTATCTTTCCTGTATGTGTATGTTGCTTGCAGCTTACATTAAATTAAATCATGTTATGGTCAATGTTACCCAGTTACCCTTTTATATGAATATTGGTAATAAGCTCTGCATGATTTGAGATTACCAGGTCCAGCAAAGTGTCATTCCTAGTTGGGGTCTCAATAAACTGGACCATAAAATTTTCCAGTCATATGTTTATACATATTTGCCCTTTAACTGTCTCAGCAGTGCCATTACTCCAGTTAATTTCCGGGTAGTTAAAATCCCCCATTATTATCACTGTCCCAGCCCTTGTAGCTCTTTCCATCTGTGCAAGGAGCTGAGTCTCTAACTCTTCTTCTTTAACCACTTCCTTACTGGGCACTTAAACCCCCCTCCTGCCCAGACCAATTTTCAGGTTTCAGCGCTGTCGCATTTTGAATGACAATTGCACGGTCGTGCGACGTTGTACCCAAATAAAATTGATGTCCTTTTTTCCCCACAAATAGAGCTTTCTTTTGGTGGTATTTGATCACCTCTGCGGTTTTTATTTTTATGGCGGCGATCTGCGATTTTTATCGGGACTTTGATATTGGGGCGGACATGTCGGTCATTTTTGACACTTTTTTGGGACCAATGACATTTATTCAGCGATCAGAAATATAAATGTCCACTGATTACTATATAAATGTCATTGGCAGTGAAGGGGTTAACCTGCAGGGGGCAGTGAAGGGGTTAACAATGTTCCCTGGGTGTGTTCTAACTGTGGGGGTGATGGGCTGGTCGGGACATAACAGATATAACTGATCCCAGTGACAGGGATCAGTAGATCTGTTGTCCCCTGTCACAGAACGGGGAACCGCCGTGTTTACATCGGCGGTTCCCCGTTCTACAGCTCTGTAAGGCGATCGCGGGTCAGGAGCGGACATCGAGTCGCCGCCCAGTGCACGCAGGGGGCGTGTAAAGGGGCGGACGTCCATGGACGTCCACCCGGATTTTCAGATCCGCGCTGTAGACGTCTTTCGTCTATAGCGCGGATCTCTAGTGGTTAACACTGGGAGGTCTATAACAAACTCCTTTGTAGTGTGCACACCCATATGCAGATCTACCCATAATGCTTCAGACTCATCACACTCTCCATCAATTAGGTCCTCATTCACACTCACTTGAGATCACTTCTCACACAGAGTCAGACACCACCACCCTTCCATTTTACCCTGTCTTTCCGAAAGAGAGCATAGCTAGGAATATTAATAGCCCAGTCATGTGAAGAATGAAGCCAAGATTCAGCAATACCAATTAAATCATAGTTCTCCTCATGCACCAGAGCTTCCAACTCACCTATTTTGCTTGGCAGACTCCTGGCACTGGTGAACAAACACTTTAATTCACTGTCACATTTTGCACATGCATGTTGCATATTTTTAATTTTAGTACAAACAGTACCATTTCCAATGGTTGATTGTAACATGGGAACCTTCATCTTCCATAGCCCCCCCATTTTTCCCCATTCCACCCACCAATGGGGGCTGACCCCTGTCTGACCTGTCTACCCCATTATAATCGAATGCACCCTCCCCCCTCAATCCTAGTTTAAATGCTCCTCCAGCCTTCCATAAACCTCTCCCCCAGCAAAACAGACCCCCTTCCATTTAGGTGGAAACCATCTTTAGCATATAGGTTGCACCCCAATGAAAAGTCAGCAGAGTGCTCTAAAAACCCAAAGCCCTCCCCTTTACACCAGGTCTTTAGCCATGCATTCAGGGCTCTAATTTCCCCCTGCTGTTCCTGTGTTGCGCATGGCACAGGCAATATTTCAGAGAATATTGCCTTGGAGGTCCTTCCCTTCAGCTTGTAACCAAATTCTTTAAATTGGTTCTTAAGGAGCCTCCACCTTCCATATATTCTTCATTGGTTCCAACGTGGACCAAGACAGCTTGGTCATGGCCTCTCCCAGTAATTTATCAACACGGCCCACCACAGGCCAAACCCTGGCACCAGGGAGACAGCAAAACATTTGGGTTAGGCAATCCTGGTGAAAAATTATTTTATCAGTCCTTCTAATTATAGAATCCCCAATTACCACCAACTATCTAGACCTACCTGCACTACCCCTACCACCCCTACTAGATGGGCTGCTCTCCCGGCTGTTAGGCACCCAGGGCTGCCACCTCTGAGTTTGTCACCCCCACATTTTCACTCAATTGGCAAATCTGTTAGGCGCTCAAACCCAGGGCTCTCTTCTAGCACCTACCTAGGAGGCTACTACACGTTAGTTCACCTTTTCAATTTTTCTGAAAAGGTGAACTTTCAGTTTAATGTATCATTGTCAACTTTATTTAAATTATGTTGTTGAATGGTTTTCATTAACAAAAAGCTTAATTTAGCAATATTGGAATCTCAAAATAGCAGCAGCTCTTTCTGTGAATTAATACAAAGTTTATGGAGAACACACAGCACACATTGAAGAGTAAAAAAACTTGATCTGTGCATGCTCATGCCTTATCATGTCACACATCATGTCACACATCATGTCACACAAGGAAACATCTAAATTGCTCCCATTCAATGGTTAATCCCCTTTTTCATCTCTAAACTGCGAGTCATGATGCATGCGTGCATGAGGCAATGAGCTAGTTTGCATATTTCCAACCCCCCCCCAGCAAGAGTCAAAATTATTAATCAACATTGACAGGAAAACAAACTTTCCTTATATCGATGTGACTGCTCATAAATAACAACCAGCAGCATTTCATAATTTTGGTAGATTTTCTGGATACAGGTTACAGCTTTCTTTTCACAATCAGCAGAAACACATAAATAACAGCATAAGATAAAAATAGATAAAATAAGATGGTACAGTTATAATGTACATTTTCCTGAAATAATAATTAGGTCTATTGCATAAGGGTAGGTTCACACCTGTGTGGGTGGTGCCGCTGCGGGACCCGCACCAATTTTTGCAGCAGCAACCATGTGCACAGTGAAACGCAGGACCCGCGTGTGGGCGCCATTAATCCTGGAATTCACACCTGCGCTGGGAACAGCAATGTACTCACGGTTCATGTGCAGCCTGTGATTTCCAAAGCAGTGCAGGGACCTCTTTCCTGCATTTCACGGGGCTGTCACGCCTGTGCAAACCACAGCCTGCATGGCCATGTAGATATGAATCTAGTCTGAAGGCATCTGAGCCCATACAACATAAATTATGGTATATTTCCCCCGTCCAGTGCTGCTTAAAGCCTCCCATAGACATGAATGGCTCTCCTTCTCCATTTAGCCTTTACAGGTTACCATTCTATTGTGAATTGTAAATTATGGCCCTAGAATTATTGCTATTGCTCCAACATTCACGGCAATACCTCACATGTGTGGTGCAATCACTGTTTGCATATCTGTTCCAGACCTTAGTGTACATTTGAATGTAAGTGTATGCCCGGAAGGGGTGCTTTTACAGTTTTCTATTAAAAATTTTTTGTATTTTTTTTTTCCAAATTATTTTTATTACATTTTTAACATGTTATACAGAAAGCATTACATCAGAGCGAAAAAAGGGAAATAAGTTTGCCAACAAGCTTGAGTTTACAAAAGTGATTTGTTATCCAGAAATTGAATACACTATAGGAGAAAGACTAAATAGACTAAACAAACTCTTCAAAACAAGCATGGCGTTGTAGTTTCTCCTCGGGTCAATTCGGAAAGGTTGATTGGGGTTAATTTGGCAACTTGAGCCTGGTGAGGAAACCTAGGCAGGCTCGAAGGCGAGCAATGCACAGGAACCAGACCACAGGTGTTGCCCCTGAAATCCCACTCACCCCAATTGGGAGCTTCCTGCGAGTGGGTCAGGGTGTAGTGTTGTCACATTCAAAACCCCTTTGATCCTGCGTGTGCTTCTGAATTAGTACAGCTGGTCTGCCTCCATTGCTTAACAGTGGTTGGTATTAGGTTTTGTGAAGAGGCGAAAGGGACAGGTATAACAAGGTGGAGAGGGGATAGTTGGTGGTATCTAAGATTTATAGAGGGTCTTTTATGATCAGGTTGGTCTCCTGCCATTTCTCTTGCAAGGTAATAGTTATTGCGCATTGAGTGTTCAAAACTCGTCCGAACTTGTGAAATGCCTCCAACAGGCCCACATTTTGTGAAATTTGGCGGGTTTGTCTTTAGATTGGTAAAATCTTCCATTTCGGCAATTTGGCTAACCCTTTTTAGCCATTCGGCAATAGTGGGGGGAGATGTTTGTTTCCAGTGGAGCGGTATGCTCATTTTGGCCGCATTGATGAGGTGAGGGACCGCTGTAGGCCGATTGTGGTATGGACGTGTGGTGGAGCAAGTATTGGGCTGGCGTGTAATCAGGTGAGTACGTCGTTATGCGGGCAGTCAATCGGTGGACCTCTTTCCAAAAAGATTGTATTAGGGGGCAGTCCCACCAAATATGGAGCATGGTGCCCCGTGTTTGTTTGCATCTCCAACAGAGTGGGGATACATTTGCATAGCACTTATTAAGTTTGTCGGGGGTCCTGTACCAGTACACGTAAATTTTAAAACTGTTCTCCTGTGCCGTAACGTTGAGTGACCCTTTGTGTATATGGTAGAGAGCCTGCTCCCATTCCCCCTCACCAAAGCCCATCTGTAGCATGTTTTCCCAATGTAGGATTGTTGTGTTTCTCTTTATAGTTATAGATATAATTCTCGTTGAGAATGGCGTATATATCCGAAATGAGATGTCTCCATGGTTCTTTACCAGTGCAGACGGTCTCAAAAGGTGTGAGGTACTCAACCCAAACCGAGGTCGGCTTAGTGCTCTGGAGGAAGTGCCTGATTTGCAGGTATTTAAAGAATGGAATATCGAGGTTTGGCAAACGGGCCCTAAGTGACTGGAACGGGACCAGGCTACCCCCCTCAAAGATGTCTCTTGCCCTAAGGTGAGGTTCTGTTTGTAGGGAGTTTGGGTGTTCCTACTGCTGTCCTGGGGAAAAGTCTGGGTTTCCTGTTAAAGGCGTAAGGGGGCCCGGTATTCGGGCTATGTGTGTCATGCAATTTGTCATTTGTACTGTTTGCAGAGAAGGACCTATAAGTGGGTGGTCTAAAATGTCCTTCGGCATCGCAGATAGTTTGATCCAAGGCAAGGAGGTCAGCGGGAGCGGTGAAGCTCCTCCACACCTATCCAAGCCTTGGTGAACCGGTGCAAGTGCCAGTCCGCTATTCTGGACAGATGGCAGGCCCAAAAGTATTTTTGGATATCCGTTAGTCCCAAGCCTCCCTTCAGTTTAGGAGTTACTAGGATTTTGGGCGACTGGAGGAACGGAACCTAGTTTGATAGACGCTACGGC
>BLSH010026957.1:267572-286491 GCA_018402905.1 Glandirana rugosa | reverse complement strand
TTAAATGTTGATGTTTAAATAAATGGCCTAGCGGCCCTTTTCCCTCCAATCGGTGTGGTGTCTATTTATTTGGAGTATAGGTATTAGTGGCATGGCCGCATCAGGACTACCCGGGTCATGGGACTACAATGACCTGTATCATATTAAAAGGGAGGAAAGTACATAAAAACATAATTTATTATTAAAATCCCTGTTAGAGTTATAACAACTGCTAGCATATACAGCCAGGAGATGGATATTTACATCTCCTGCAATCAGAAGACATTTTGTGCTATTCATTTCAATGCAGCAGTTCCCTCTAGCATTCCAGCTTAGCTGAACTGTGACTCTGGTAATAATAAGAGAGCAATGCACCTTGGGTCATGTAGTTCTCTTGCAAGGATTTGCCCCCTGGCTGCACCCAAATTACAACTACCAGCAGGGCTGATGGAAAGAAGAGATTTATGAGAGGAGAAGAGCATTCTGCGAGAGACTATAAGAATCAAGGCTTTGGGCCTGGGGCGTGCTCTCAGGACCGGCATGGATCTGTGTGCATGCAATCTGTTGCTGGAAGCTGCAGCGGGTGCGGCCCGCTTCTACAGACTTATCAACCAGATACCTGGAGAGACACCAAGGGACAGCATGATAACCCTGTTCTGCAACAGCTGGAGGGCTGTTCCTGGTCCATCCACCCTGCGGTGTGTGACAGATCCGTGTGAGCTGCGGTGTGAGGCGGTGGAGGCCAGAGACCATCCCTTGGGCCATATACCGGAGAGATCATCATCCTCATCATCTTTATCTACAGCATCCACATCTTCTGTTCCAGTGTGGTGAGAGGGTGAAAACCAAATTTAACAGACACTGTGTATAGACAGCATTACTTTCTCTACATCTGCTATTATATTTGATACAAAAGGTCTGCCTGCACACCAAGTTTGAACACTGTACACAGACATCCATGCAAGCTATAAGTCCGTTGCTACTTGTAGTTCTACCAAGTTAACTTTGCTAAGTCAGTGATCACTGTGAAATTTGTACTGTTTCTTTCACTATAAGAGTGGTGTTTCTTGATCATACCTCACCCTTTTGGATTAGCCATTATTCCATCAACCAATATTTCTTGCATACAACTACAATTACCGGAAGCTAGCTGAAGACCTATTGAATTGTGCAACAGTGACACTGGACTACTTCTACTTCTCTCCCCACTTAGGAGTACATTGCTTTGTTAAAGTTACCAAGGCTACATTCACCAAAAAAATCTCTATAAGAGCAGGTTGAATAGTTCTATAGTTACTGTTTGCTGGAGTTGTACTTGTTTATCTGCTGCTTTGCTGCTCGTTTGTGAGTAAGCAGTATAGAGAGGTCTGACACTAGCCAGAGTTGTTCTACTCTCCTGTTTCTTACTCACATGGGCAGTATATGTGTTTGTAGCATTTGAACAAAAGTAACCTACACTAAGTGATATTTTACTAAAGTGTGATAGTTATTTCACTATCAGTACTACTTTGTGTGAATAATCTCACCCATTTGGGTCAAGGTTCTATCTTTGATACATCTTTTGAGTAAACATTACCAATTCATCTCAATTTGGTGCATTTCATTACTGTGCTATTACTTAAACGAAACTAACACCATGCATGAACCCAGTGTGTCAGAGGTAGCAGAGGACTCACAGGGTCAGGATAACCAGAGGGGTATTGATATTTCTTGGAACCCTCAAGAGGGCAGCAGTATATATATATATATATATATATATATATATATATATATATTTACACTGTATACATATAAAACATACTTTTCCTCTATTTCATTTTATTTGAATACAGGCTGTTGCAGTCCCAAAAAGTGGTCATTCATTTTATGTATTTATTCTTATGTAGTGAAAACTGAATTGTGTGGTTGTCTGTTATAGCTTACAAATGTATTTGTATTGTTTTTATTTACAGGAATGGGACAATGAATTTATAAAATGGGATCCAGACATAAATTGTTCAATACAAAATATAGTGAGTGCAGAGGGCAACCTCTGGACACCAGACTTGTATGTTTATGAAATGTAAGTCATAGATATGGGATTTATAAGTTTTAGTTATAGTTTAACCACTTACCGCCCGCCCACCATCAAATGACGGCAAGGCGGTGTGGCTCTTGTTCTGGGAAGACGTACATATGACGTCGCCCAGAACGTGTGCTATTGCGGGCCCACGGGGGGGGGGGGGGGATGCAGCGCAGCAATCGTAGCAGCGCCGTGTTGCTAGGACGCGGCGCGACCCCTATCTGTGTAAAGAGCCGCGGGTCCTTATACATGTGATCGGCTGTGTCCAATCACGGCCGTTCACATGTAAAAAAGGAAGTGCCGGTAATCATTCTGACAGAGTATGTGGAGAGGAATGCCGATTAGCGGCATCTCCACTCAGAGAAGACTTGGGCATGTAATCAGGGCACTGATCATCAGTGCCCTGATTACAGAAAAGCCCCAGCAGTGCCCATAAGTGCCACCCTTCAGTGTCCATAATTGGCACCAATCAGTGCCCATAAGTGCCACCAATCCGTGCCCATAAGTGATGCCAATCAGTGCCTGCTCATCAGTGCTGCCCATCAATGCCTATCAGTGCTGCCCATCATTGCCTATCAGTGCTGCCCATCATTGCCCATTAGTGATGCCCATCAGTGCTGCCCATCAGTGCCCACCAGCACCACCCATCAGTGCCCATCAGTGCCACCTATCTGTGACATCTATCAGTGCCCACCAGTGCTGCCCATCAGTGCCCACCAGTGCCACCTATCAGTGCCCACCAGTACCACCTATCAGTGCCCACTAGTGCCACCTATCAGTGCCCACCAGTGCCACTTGTCACTGCTCACCATTGCCGCATATCAGTGCCACCCATTAGTGCCCGTCAGTGTTGCATATTAGTGCTTCCTCATCAGTGTCCCCTAATCAGTGCCCATAAGTGCCGTCTCATCAGTGCCCATAAGTGCCACATCATCAGTGTTCATCAGTGCAGCCTATAAGTGCCTATCAGTGCAGCCCTATCAGCGCACATCAGTGAAAGAGAAAAATTACTTATTTACAAAATTTACTGACAGAAAATAAGAAAAACTTTATTTTTTTTCAAAATTTTCGGTCTTTTTTCTTTTTTTTTAGTAAACAATAAAAATCCCAGCAGTGCTTAAATACCACCAAAAGAAAGCTCTATTTGTGGGAAGAAAAAGATGAAAAATGTATTTGGGTAAAGTGTTGCATGCATGATTCAAAGTGCGACAGTGCTAAAAGCTAAAAAATGGCCTGGGCAGGAAGGGGGTGAAAGTGCCCAGTATTGATGTGGCTAGCATAAAAACACATACTGAGCACAAGCATGTGCAGGATGTTCTCCTTCCTTTCTCTGAGTTTACCTAACTGTTCATACCCTATCTTTTTGACATAGATAAGAATGACAAATGAATTCTGCTTGATTGTGTCCATCACAGATTTCTTTTCATATATTTTTCAAACTTAAAGCGGTTGTATCATCAAAAATGTAACTTTTACCTAAATGTAACTTTTACCTACAGGTAAGCCTATAATAAGGCTTACCTGTAGGTAAAATTAATATCTCCTAAACTTGTTTGGTTTAGCGGCTCCAGCCACTCACATCGTCAGAGCCGCGAACCCAGAAGGATCCACAGAGGGAAGATGGGAGCCCCTCCTCAGTGACCGGTCAGACCTGCCGGAGCTTCGCTTTGAGGTAAGTATTTCATAATGAGCTAGTAGATCGCACCTCATGTCTGGCAGTGGCGTGACACAGCCGATGACTGATCGGTGTACCTGCTTGTGTAGCTAGCTGTGATTGGTCACTGTGATCACATGGTACAGACAGGGCCAATTACAGCATATCTGTACCATGGGATAAGCTCTGGATAATCACAGCTAATCACAATAAAACAAACTGAATGAATCAATTTTTTCCTTACACCACGTTCCTGTAGTGAGAAACAGCTTTTATTATTCCCTGTAACACCATCTCTATGCTTGTTGATTTCTGCAGGGTCACCTACTGGGAGATTACCTGGGCACTGCCACAGAACTACACATTAGGCAGGCTCCTGGGAGCCAAAGAAGTAGCATTCTTGCTAGAAAGGATATTAACTTATGCAAATCGAGTGGGACAAAGAGAATGTGTATATAATGAATTCCATTTTTTTTTTTTTTTTTTATTGATCATTTTTCATTTCATCGATAGTACAATTTTAAATAATAATCACAACTTAAATCTCAATTGCTAATACATTACAACATTCAACCATTCTTTTAAAAGAAATAAAAAAGAAACATTTAATGATTAGCATACACAAGTCTATCACAGATACCAAATACTATAATTTGAACAAGACCTATACTAACAAAAGCAATAAATAATTGTTATCCAAAACAGGCTGAAACCCTTTATAGTTCCCATATTCGCATTTCTTAAATAAGCGTAGCGCTATGCCACAAGGGCTACTGAATTTAACTTGTTCTTCCCCAAACAGTGCAGAGGCCACCAGTCACCCAAGCAACCATCCATTCATTCTGACTCCAGTACACATTCTAGTGCAGGGTTTCTCAACCAGGGTTCCGTGGAACCCTAGGGTTCCTCCAGAGGTTGCTAGGGGTTCTTTGAGCAATGGTCAATTTCTATCTCTCAGATAAATTCCCAATTAAATCATTGATCTTTTTAGCTATCTGTAAGGGGTAATTCTTCTCAATGACCACAAGTGTAAGGAGCATTCTTCCCACTGACCACCATACTAATGTATCATGAGTTTTAATTTTTAGCAGGGGTTCCCCGAGATCGGAGAATTAGTTCAAGGCTGCTCTAGAGGTTGCTAGGGGTTCCTTGGACAATGAGCAATATCAGCTAGTAATCCAGTGCATTATAATGACTCTCTGACCTGTTAGTAAACATATATGAATCCACTAATTATGCGAGGAATGTACTGAAAGTAATGTAAAAGTGGACATAACTTTTTTATTAAGGTGGTTGTAAAGTCTTCATTCTATTCCCCAGCCCCCCCCCGCCCCCTTATACTTACCCCAGCCTGATTCTGATCCAGTGATGTGCACAAGAAGAGTTGCTCTCCCGGCTCTGTCCTGCCTAACTGCACAGATTGATAGCAGAGGGCACCATTGGCTGCCATTGCTGTCAATCAAATTGTGTGAGCGAGCGGGGCCGAGCCACCCTGTCTGCGTCAATGGACACAGACAAGCTGGCTCGGTAGCTAGTCCGCACGGGATCCTACACGGGTTCCCCCATGGGAAGCGGCTTCCCATGGGGGTACTTCTGGAAGAGGAGGAGCCAGGCGTGCCACTAGGAATAGGAGGATCGGGCTACTCTGTGCAATACCATTGCACAGAGCAGGTAAGTATAACATATTTGTTATTTTAAAGGAAAAAAAACCTGAAGGTTTAATGTCGCTTTAAAGTGGTTGTCAACTCGTGACATGCGCTTTACCCTACAGGTCAGCCTATGATAAGGCTTACCAGTAGGTGCGCTGCATATCTCCTAAACCTGCACGGTTCAGGAGATATGCAGTGTATTTGCTGTGCCGACATCATGTTGGCACATGCACAGTGAAGAAGCGGCCTCCGTACCGTTCCTCCACTGTGACCGTGCCGTGACTGGCGGCACCCGCGCGCATGCTCGGGAGTGACGTCACGTGACTCCGGCCAATCACAGCGCCGGAGTCGCTGCCCCGGAAGGAAGAGGGGCAGAAGATGGACGCCGCCAGCATGGGGGGCAGTGCTGGACATTGCAGGCTTTGTTTGCAGGTTAGTGGCACATAATGGGCTACTATGCGATGCATAGTAGCCCATTATGCTTCTACATTACAGGGGCATGTAGAGGAAGTAAGCCCAATCTGGGTTTACTTCCTCTTTAACTTACATAGGTTGTTCAAATTTCACATGTTAGTAGAGTAACTCGCCCTCTATAGTAACACATCATCTTCTCTTTCATTGCAGGTAAATAATGGATTCCTAACAGAAGCAAAGCGCCACCATTGAGTTCTTGACAAAGGAGGGGTGTAGGCTGTCCGAAATCCACAGACACTACAGAATGTTTATGGGTATGACAGCATTAAAAAGAGCAATGTGTTGTCATTGGTGTCATCTCCATAAACATTCTGTAGCCTTCTGTGAATGTTGGACAGCCTGCTCTCCCTCCTTCATCAAGAACTCAACGATGGCTCATTGCTTCTGTTATAAGTCCTTTATTTAATTGCAATGAAAAAGAAGAGTTACTATAAAGGAAGAGTTACTGAAATTTGAACAGCCTATGTGAGTTAAAGTGGTATTAAACCCAAAACCAAAAATTTCATATATTGCAGCTTACCAATCAATAGATGCGGTGGCTGCATTTGTTTTCTTTTCTAGTGTTTTTCCCTCTGTTTTCACCTAGCACTCTAGCCAATAGCACACCTCCTGTATTACAGTGTCTTCATTATGGATGATGGAACACAAGGGCACCTTTGGACAACAGCATTGTCAGCCTGGGGGGAGGGGAGTGTTAGTACTAGCACATTTAGATAAACTAACAAATTGAGCTCACACTGCATATACGCAAGCAGTTACAACCACAGTTTTTTTTTCTTTTGGGATAAAGGTTTTACATAAATAAATAAAAGCTGATTATTGTAAGAACCCATGTCAGTGGTAAATGGTTTGTCTCATCCCTCTGATACTTTTGTCAGAGAGCTTGTTTTGCTGAAAAACAACAGGATTACTGGAAGGATCACCAGATGAAAATAAAGGAAAGTAAGCCTAAAAAACAAAACTAATGCAGCCATCACATCAAGGAACTGGTAAGCTGCAGTATAATAAGTGTTTTGTTTTGGGTTTAACATTTTACTAAATCCACAACAGTAAAATCAGTGTGTATATGCAGTAAAGCACGCTTGTTATACTGTGGAACCTAAAGGGTTAATCATGCACATTGTGTAAAAAGGCTGTTTGATCCTGTCTTCTCTGATCCTCGCCTTCTTCCACAGTCCCCAATCCATGGCAGTACAGAGCCTTTGGGCACTCTGCACATGCTCAGTTTGGTGTGTATTGCTAAAGAGTTCTTTTTTTTTTCTTGCGAGGATGCATGATCAACACAGGGCCAATCAGCACTGTCCAGGAAGAGGGTCGGGGATCCTGCAGCCTCATAGGATAGTCAGAGTAGAATGAAAACTCCTCCTACAAGCTTTAACCAGACAGTGATAGAGGACATAAGGCTGCTATATATTGCTGATAAGAAAAGGTATTTAGCAGTTTATATTTACTAAAATAATTGAATTTCCATGTTCTGTGTACTGTGGGAGACCGGATATAATGAATGCAGGGTCCTGGGTTTAGTAACACTTTAACATCACTTTAATTAAAAAAGTTATGTTCACTTTTGCATTGCTTTTGGTACAATCCTTGCAATTCTATTTATAGAGCCCGTTGCCTCAACCCGGTCAAAGCTAAACAGTAACATCATCAAAGTATTTACCTGTAACCAAATTTATATAACTCAGCACCTGCTCCAAAAAAGATGACAGTTTTGGCCAGTGCCACAATCAATGTGCCAATGTGGGCCTATATGATTTACATTTAGGATATATTCCTGCATCTAAATAGGAGGGATTTATTATAAGCGGGATGTATGCTCTATGTATAATATTAAATTGAGTTTCTCTTCAGCTCTCATTTATAATGATTTTCTGAAACGTAATATATCATTCCAATAAGTTTGCTACCAGACTTTCAGGGGAGAAAGCAGGATGTCAATTTTTTAAGCTTGTATTTTTCCACTGATTTACAGAAAATATCATTTTCTGTTAATATCCAAAAAAGTTGACTACAATGGATAGAACCTATCCCTGCAGCAAGACCCTAAATAATTGGATATTTGTAGATAATAGAGCTGCTGCATCATAGTTACATAATTACATAGTAAACGAGGTTGAAAAAAGACACAAGTCTATCAAGTCCAACCTAAGTGTGTGTTTTTAATATCAGTATTAAATTGTATATCCCTCAATGGTGTGGCCCCTTAGGTGTGGATCTAATAGTTTTTTAAAATTATCTAGACTCCCAGCAGAGACTACTGCTTGTGTAAGAGAATTCCACATCCTCACTGCTCTTACCGTAAAGAACCCTCTACGCTTTTTAAGGTTAAACCGCATTTCCTCTATTTTTAGTGAATGACCACGTGTCTTTGTGTGCTCCCTTGCACGGAATAGTTTTGTACCTACTGTGGGGTCACCAGTACAGTATTTGTACTTTGAAATCATATCCCCTATCAAGCGTCTCTTCTCCAGAGAGAATAAGTTCAGTGCTTGTAATCTTTCCTCATAACTAAGGTCCTCCAATTCCTTAATAAACTTTGTGGCCCTTCTCTGTACCCTTTCCAATACCAGGACATCCTTCCTGAGGACTGGTGCCCAGAACTGGATGGCATATTCCAGGTGCGGCCTCACCTAAGACTTGTATAGTGGGAGAATTATTGATTTATCCCTGGAGTTGATCCCTTTCTTGATGCATGCCAACACTCTGTTAGCTTTGCTTGCAGCAGCTTGGCATTGCATGCCACTGCTGAGCCTGTTCTCCACTAGGACCCCTAGGTCTTTTTCCATTCTAGATTCCCCCAGGGGCTCTCCCCCTAGTGAGTAGTTTGCTTTTTTGTTCTTGGTACCCAAATGCATTATCTTACATTTTTCTACGTTAAATCTCATCTGCCACTTGTCTGCCAAACCATTAATTTATTCAGATCTTCTTGCAAGGTTTCCACATCCTGTGGAGAGTTTATTGCTCTGCTTAGCTTGGTATCATCTGCACATATTGAGATTGAGCTCTTCCCCCCGTCCTCCAAGTCGTTTATGGATAAATTGAATATGATTGGTCCCAGGACAGAACCTTGAGGAACTCCACTTTCTACACCAGACCATTCTGAGTACTCCCCATTTATCACCAATAGTGTTGAGTGAGCCTGGACTGTAACGTTCAGGTCCGTACCGAACTTTCGTGTGTCCGGGACCCAGACCCGAACACAGACATTTCAAAAAACGTTTGGGTTCGGGTTCTGGTAGTTGATCACGCATGTTGAATAGCTGCAGGGCAGCCAATCAACAAGCGTTTCACTGGTTTGCCCTTAGAAGCCATCACAGCCATGCCTACCAATGGCATGGCTGTGATTGGCCAGTGCATCATGTGACCCAGCCTCTATATGAGGCTGGAGTCACAGTGCTGCATGTCACATGCTCTTCGGTAAGTGTAGGGAGAGGATGCTGCCGGCGTTTTTGTGAGGGAGAGATTGCAGACATTTTAACATCTGATCCTGCTTCCTGAGATTACTACTACTGTTGCTCTGAGGGACAGATTGCAGAAATTTGAGATTTCACATAATGCTGCTTTGAGTGACAGATTGCAGATCAAACTCTGCATAGCACAACGATCGCTAAGATCGTACACAACGATCAGATTGTGGGAGTAATTTGAGATTTCACATACTGCTGCTTTGAACGATCTGACTGCACTAGGTAGAGGCTTCTGCTTAGAGGGACAGATTATTGTTCAAAAATCTCCTAGTTCTAAAGGGAGAGGTTCTAGCTGTTGCTTTAAGTGACACATTATTGGTCAAAAATCATCTCCTAGTTTATTTGATTTTAATTTATTTTCCCTATTCCCATTTTTTTGTAGGGCACTTGCCCTACTCTTACCCCAATTTTACTTCCTTTTGCAGCCCTCTAGCACTTGCCAGGACTTTGTTACAGCCATTTTTGTGCCTAAAAGTTTGGGTCCCCATTGACTTTAATGGGGTTCGGGGTCCGGGATAACGTTCGGGCAACGTTCGGTGCCGAACCCAGACTTTTTCCCAAAGTTCGGACCCCCAGAACCCGAACGTCCAGGTGTTCGCTCAACTCTAATCACCACCCTTTGAACTCGCCCTTGTAGCCAATTTTCAATCCAGGTACTCACCCTTTGATCCATGTTGAGGGACCTTAGTTTGTACAGTAAACGTCTATGGGGAACTGTATCAAATGCTTTCGCAAAATCCAGATACGCCACGTCTACAGGCCTTCCCTTATCTAGATGGCAGCTCACCTCCTCATGGAAGGTTAATAGATTGGTTTGGCAAGAACGATCCTTCATGAACCCATGCTGATTACCACTAATGGTACTATTCTAGTTACAATAATCCTGTATGTAATCCCTTATTATTCCCTCCAGTAGCTTGCCAATTATTGATGTTAAGCTAACTGGTCTGTAGTTCCCAGGGATATATCTTGGTCCTTTTTTATATATTGGTACTACATTGGCTTTCTTCCAATCAGCTGATATCATACCAGTCAGAAAACTGCTCTTAAAGATTAGGTACAAGGGTCTGGCAATAACTTGGCTAAGTTCCTTAAGGACACTCGGGTGTAAGCCATCTGGTCCCGGTGACTTATTAGTGTTCAGTTTTTCAAGCCTATTCCTGATTTTATCCTCAATTAGCCATGCGGGTACTTCCCTTGACGTGCCGTGAGGATCAACATTGTAGTTCTGAATAATTGAGCCCCCTTTTTCCTTCGTGAATACTGAGGAGAAAACAAAGTTTAACACCTTTGCCATTTCTCCATCTTTGCAACCAGATTTCCTTCATCATTCTTTATGGGGCCAATATGATCTGACCTCCCTCTCTTACTGTTTATATACTTAAAGAATTCCTTGGTATTCCTTTTACTCTCCTCTGCTATGTGTCTTTCCTGTTCTATCTTAGCTGCTCTGATTGCACCTTTGCATTCCTTATTGTGTGTTTTATAAATATGAAAATCTGATATGGACCCCTCAGCCTTGTATTTTTTGAAGGCCTTCTCCTTTGCTTTTATGTGTGCCTTTACGTTGGCGTTTAGCCATCCTGGTCTTTGGTTAGCTCTTTTCCATTTATTTCCTGTTGGGATACACTGGCTAATACCTTTGTTTAGTATGTTCTTGAAGCACTCCCATTTTTCAGGCATACCCCTCCCCCTTTTTTGCCCACCCTGTTCCTGCGATATATGGAATACCCCTGGATGGCAGCCAGCCAATCATGAGAGATGTTGAACCAAGTCTCCAAAATTCCCACAAAGTCTAATTCCTCCTCGTACAGTAGTAACTCTAGTTCTCCCATCTTGTCTGCCAGACTCCTGGCATTAGTGAACACGCCACGTAGTTTTGTCTGGACACCTACTGTTTCCTTGCTGGGTAATCCTCCTTTGCATATAGGATATGTTACACTACTCGCCTCGGATTTAAATTCTTTATTCGGCCTATCACTCCTCCCACCAATACTACCCCCTGAACTCTGTTCTACTCCGGCTATCTCTAAGTCTGGACCCTCCCCCCGTTGCCTAGTTTACAAGCCCCTCTAACTTTTCGGCCATCCTCATTCCGAGCCGGTCTACACCTTCCCCATTCAGGTGCAGCCCATCCTTTCTAAATAGCTCGTAACCGATTGAGAAATTGGCCCAGTTCTCTAGGAACCCGAAACCCTCCTTTCTACACCAGCTCCTCAGCCACTTGTTGACTTCCCTAATCTCCCGCTGCCTCTCTGGTGTGGCTCGAGGTACTGGTAGTATTTCTGAGAATACTACCTTGGGGGTCTTAAGTCTCAATTTTGCTCCTAGGTCCCTGAAATCTTTTTTTAGGACACTCCACCTACCTCTAACTTTGTCATTGGTGCCAACATGTACCATGACAGCTGTGTCTTCCCCAGCCCCTCCCAGCAATCTGTCCACCCGATCCGTGATGTTCCGAACCCGAGCGCCCGGTAAACAGCATACAGTTCGGTGCTTCAGATCTTTGTGACAGATTGCCCTCTCTGTGTTTCTAAGAATGGAGTCCCCTACCACCACAATGTGTCTTACCTTTCCACTGGCTTCATCCCCATCCTTGCTGGAGGAGTTACTCCCCTGGCAGCTAGGGGTGCCCCTCTGCTCCAGCGATGCTGATTCCTGGCTGGTTTCCTCAATATCACACAACAGGGTGTACCTATTGGGATGCTCCAGCCCAGGATCAGCCTCCCTGACTCTTTCCCTTCTACCCTTCCTAACTGTCACCCAACTACTCTGTTCTGGTGCCTGCACCTCTATGACTCCACCCTCCTCTGTGCTGGCCCCTGCCGGCACCTGCCGAGTACGATCCTAACTCTCCTTAAGTATGGAGAGTCGTCTCAGTGTTGACAGTTGCTTCCTCTGATTCAGAACCTGGGCTTGCAGGGAAACAACGTTCTTACATTTTGTACAGTAGTATTCGCCCTTGATTTCATGATCAAGGAACGCATACATGCGACAAGATGTACACCGAATCGCTTTTGCCCACCCGCCGGGCATCGTACCTATTGATTTAGTGGGGACTGGGCATTATGCCCTTTCCAATTAACTAACCGCTGGCTGCCTGCCTCTAATACTTACAGTACACATGTCCTCACAACACTCGGTACTCACGCCACACTCCAGTACTCACAGAACACCCAGGTACTCACACTATATTACTCAGGTATTCACCCAATACTCAGGTACCCACACCCTATACTCAGGTACTCACACTATTACACAGGTACTCACCACTCAGGTGATCGCGGAATATTCAGGCACTCACAGAATACTCAGGTACTCCCTACTCAGGTACTCACGGAATACTCAAGTTCTCACAGAATAACCAGGTACTCACCACTCAGGTACTCCTAAAATACTCAGGCACTTGCCACTCAGGTACTCCCAGAATACTCAGGCAATCACAGAATACTCAGGTAATCACAGAATACTCAGATAATCACACAATACTCAGGTAATCACACAATGCTCAGGTACTCACAAATACTAAGGTACTCCCAGAATTCTCAGGTAATCACAATACCCAGGTACCCACAAACACTCAGGTACTCCCAGAATACTCAAGTAATCAGAAGGCTAAATTCCATAGACATCATTTCAAATGACTTCAATGAATAAGAATTACTGTGGAGCAATTGACATGCTGTAATCAGTCAATTTTGTCTCCAGGTTTGGAAAGCTACAATACAGGCGGTCCCAGGGTTACAAACAAGATAGGGTCTGTAGGTTTGTTCTTAAGTTGAATTTGTTTGTAAGTCGGAACAGGCACATTTTTTAAGTGTAGCTTCAGCCAAAAAACTGAAAATTGTTTCATACTTACTGTAATTTTCCTTTCCTGGTGCCTATCCATGTCAGCATACCTGTGATAAAGCGTCGCCTTGACTCCTCCCTCAGCACCAGTGAATAGCATAAATTAAAGACATAGCCCTTCCCCCAACATTCTCCGTAATATAGAATACCTAGGGTGGGGCGTATGCTGCCATGGATAGGCACCAGGAAAGGAAAATTATGGTAAGTATGGAACAATTTTCCATTTTCCTGGCGCCTCTATGGCAGCATACCTGTGATAAATAACTAGCATACACAGGTGGGATAAATGCAAGAAAACAGAAAGAAATTTATTTAGAAACTGTCATGGTGGCCTGTATTGCCTTTCTTCCGAACTCTGCTGGAGTAAGAGCCCCTGGGTTGATGTGATAATGCCTAAGGAACGTGTGCTGGGAAGACCAGGTTGCGGCCCTACAGATTGCTTCAAAAGACTTGTTTGCCCTTACTACCCAAGAGGCTGATACTGCCCTTGTTGAGAGAGTGGCTCCATATTTCTTATTCTGTAAGCCTTCTGTATTATCTTTATGACCCAGGAGGCCAGGGTTCGGCTGGAGGCCTCTATGCCTCTGTTCCTTCCCTATGGAATAATCAGTAGTCTCTCTGAGTTCCTGAAACTTTGGGTTGCTTCCAGATATCCTCTGGAGGACCCTGGAAACGTCTAACGCACGGTAGAATTCTGAATCTGAGTCTGAAAACACCGGTAAAGACCATGGCTCCATTAAGTAGGCAGGGCTAGCAACTTTGGGTGTAAAACCCCTGACAGGGCAAAGTTCCACTCTGTCTGGGAAAAAGGAGATGTGTTTGTCTCCTATTCCCAAAGCGTGTAGTTCTGAGATCCTTCTGCCGGAAGTAATGGCCAGTAAAATGTCACTTTTAGGGTCAGGTTCCAAATTGAGGGCTCTTCAGTATGTGAAAAAGGATGGCTGGATAAAACCTCTAGTACCAGCGGGAGATCCCATTTAGTAAAGGAGCGCCTGCGAGGTGGTCTTATCTTCAGGACTCCCCTAAGATATCTTATCACTAGAGGTTCTTCCGCCCACTTCTTATTGGTCGCTGCAGATATAATGGACACCTGAACCTTTAAAGTCGCTAGGCAAAGGCCCAGATCAAGACCTGTCTTGTAGGAAGCCCAGTATTTCTGAAGTAGATGGATCTACTGGGATGAAGCCATTTTTAGTGGCATAGGTAGAGAACTTGTCCCAGATCCTTGTGTAAATCATGTTTGTTGTAGGTTTTCTGGCACTGAGGAGGGTAGAAATGACAATCCGAGAGCAGCAACTTTGAGACGTTCTGCAGATTGGTTCACCAGTGGAGGCCCCTGCGCATACTTGCTGACAACAAGATCCTCTGGAGAGATACTGCCTCTTCCTCTGTGCTAGGAATCCTACTTGGAAGTGTCTCAGGTGCCAATGTGACCAAGGGACTCGAGATATGCATGAAGACATCCGGCCTATCAGGCTCAGGCACTGTGCGGCCGTCAAGTGCGATTTCTCCATGACCTTGATCATTCTCTGGCTGACTTCTTCTGCCTTCCGCCGGGTCAATGATACTGTGCCCTGCTGAGTATCGAACAGTGCTCCCAGGTAAACCATTTGCTGCGATGGTGACAACTGGCTCTTCCCCTTGTTTATGAGCCAGCCTAGATCCGCTAGGGAACTCAACAGGATATCCCTGTGGGCCATGAGTTGGTTTGGATTGCTTGCCAATAAGAGTATGTCATCCAGGTAGTGGAGGATCCTGAGACCTTTCACCCTCAGAAGAGCCAAGGCTGAAATTAGAACTTTTGCGAACACTCGAGGGGAAGTACACAGGCCGAAAGGAAGTACCTGAAATTGCAGGTGGGCATGACCTACTGTGAATCTTAAGTGTCTCTGGAACAAGGGCAGAATAGGGGATGTGCAGGTAGGCGTCCTTCAAATTTACTGATATCATCCACGCCCCTGGTTGTACTGCCTTGATTGTCAGTGGAGAGACGTTTTTCCCATAAGGCTCCATGCACACTGTAGCTGATAAACAACCGTTCTTGGGCGCTTTGGTGTTTTTTTCAACAGCCCATAAATGCCCCTCTATGTTATCCTATGTGTCCATGCACACATGGACGTTTAATGTTGTTTATCAGCAGTGTATTTTATGGGCTGCTATCTGAATGCCCTAAAGTTGTGTTCAAGAGTCGTTCTTCTGACCCCAAAAAATGCTGGAAGCTTAAAAACGCTAATAAACACTATAAGTTCTCAAAAGCGTTGCTCGCCAGCGTTTCTGGTCATTTTGGATCCATCAAAAAAAGAAAACACTTCTAGATGTGAACGCGGCATGTAAAGCGTGGCTAAACAGCCGTTTTAAGCGCCGGTTTCTAGCTGTCAAAAAACTCGTTCAGGGGAGGTTGAAAAAGCGTCCAGTGTGCATGGAGCTTTATTATTCTTACAGGAGTGAATTTCCTTTCCTAGGGGGAGATTTCCTCTCATTTCATGTTGTCTCCCTCCGTTTGTAAGTAGGAGTCATTTGTAAGTCGGATGTTTGTAACTAGGGGACCGCCTGCATTATTCCTTTTTTTCTCCACTCTCTTCAAGCTATGATTGTATCTCTGAAAACGAATTTACTTTATAAACTTGGAGGCAGATTTCTCATCTTAGTATGTAATAAAATAGAAATATTGATAAAAACTTCACTGCGCTCAGGTTACAGCAAAGAACAGCAGCTAGCATAAATTGTGGTTAACAATTGAGCGGCACAGTGGTGTAGTGAGTAGCACTTTTGCCTAGCAGTAAAAAGGGTCTCTGGTTCGAATCCCAACCACGACACTACCTGCCTGGAGTTTGCATGTTCTCCCTATGCCTGCGTGGGTTTCCTCCGGGTACTTCGGTTTCCTCCCACACTCCAAAAACATGCTGGTAGGTTAATTGGTTCCTGTCTAAATTGGCCCTAGTATGTGTATGTATGTGAGTTAGGGACCTTAGATTGTAAGCTCCTTGAGGGTAGGGACTGATGTGAATGTACAATGTATATGTAAAGCGCTGCATAAATTGACAGCGCTATATAAGTACCTGAAATAAAATAAATAAATAAAAACATTTAAAAGAATGCAGCGCTTAATAAAAAAAAAAAAAGTCCATCCAGAAAAATTCCACAGATCCAAAGGTGCACCCAGAGTGTATAACAGAGGTAAATCTGCAGGTGAAAAGACAATCCTCCACCAACGCCATAGCAAACTGGGCCTCTTACCGTCAGAAGTGGACCACTAGATTATAGGTGGTCTATCATTGCTCATTCCTCCATCAGGCTTGTTCCTGTTCACCATGGACTGCACAGAGATTATGGCTCAAATTCTGTTATACCCTCTAAGAGCGTTTCTCCACAAGTTAGATTACCATACATGTGCGCCAGAAGGAGAACAAATACTGCCTCATAGTGTAGTAAGTAAAAACACTTGTGTATTTATTAACAGATATACTAAACACTCAAACATTATATGTAAAATTCACAATTTCATGGAAGTTTCTAACCAACAAAATAGCAGCAGCCCATGTGTGCAATGATGTCGTTTGTCCAGGCTCCACCCCATGCATTTCATCATATTAGACATCATCAGTGTTTTACTTACTACACTATGAGGCGGTCTTTGTTTCTTCTTGTGGCATACATGTATGGTAATCTAACCTGTGGAGAAAAAACGCTTTTTAGAGGGGATAACAGGATTTGAGCCATAATCTCTGTACAGTCCATGGTGAATATGGAACAAGCCTGGTGGAGGACTGAGTGTTGTTAGCCCACCTATAATCTAGAGGTCCACTTCTAAGGGTAAGAGGCCCAGTTAGCCGTGGTCTTGGTGGAGGATTGTCTTTTCACCTACAGATTTACCTCTGTTATACACTCTGGGAGCTCCTTTGGATCTGTGTAATTTTTCTGGATGGCCTTTCTTTTATTAAGCACAAAATTAATTTAAAAATAAAGCATAAATATTCCAGGGTGTTGCCTGTTCTATCTCTATATCTAAGTAAGAATACATTGATGATGATGTTAGCTAGTCCAAGGCATATGTCAACAGGCAGGCCAGATTGTCTAATATTATGAAGACCAAGACCACATTTGTTTTCAGGAAAAGAAAAATTTGATTTTGATTCACGGGTCTTTTCCCATGCCATAAAAAACCTAATCATAGCCTTTAATAATTGATTCAAATGTTGTTTAAGAAGAATAGGTAATGTTTATAAAGGATAGAGAAGACTGGCTAGACTCACCATCTTAAAGAAGTGTAAGAATATAAAAATAAAAACACATACTTACCTGCCTGCTGCAGTATTGGTCCAATGCTGTAAGCTGTTCCCTGCTGGCTCTAAGTCTGAAACCTGAGCAATGATGTGACCACTGATCAATCAGCTCTCAGGTCCGCTCTAAGCAGAGATTGGTGACCTCTCAGTCATTGCTCTCTGATCTGCCCCTCTAGCACTCATTGGAGTGCAGTTCCTGACTCAGGCTCCCAGTCGCACGATGCAGCTGACTGTAAGGCATCTGGGTGGATCCCAACATTATTGTCAGGATACATTCAGTGTCTGGAGTGCAAGTAAGTGCACTCCTGTGACCCACATGAGAAGTATGACCAAAAGAGCTTTGGCCATACTTCTCCTTTAATAAGATGGCTTCTCCCAAATAACAAGAGTTGGAGATCAACCCGCATCTTCAGTTCTTTAGCTATTTTTTTTATGGTGGGTAATTTAAAGTATACAGTGAGGATAGCCTCTTACCAATATGTATCCCTAAATATGTGATATATTCTTTCTTTCAACAAACGTGTGTTGCTCCCATTTTCTATGGCGTATAGATGTAATTGGTAATATTTCACTTTTATTAAAATGTATACACAGACCTAAAAATCTGCTTTATTTTTCAAATATTTTTTTTAAACTCTGGACTATCACATTCTGACTGTGATGAAATGGATGAATAAATCATCTGCAAATAGAGCAATTTTTATTTCAGTTTTTTCTATTTTTATTCCCTTCAATAATGACGTAAAATGACAATATCTAGATAAGGCCCCTTCCACATGGGCGGACTTCTTCTGGGGTCCACCTGTTTAGCAGGGAATCTGTCCACTCATCCCCACTGAGCAGACGGATAGCTGGTCAGTGTTTGCTCCGCTTATACAGAGTAGACACAGACACAGTTCGCTCTTCTCTATGGGTGGTCACAGACACAGTTCACTCTTCTCTATGGGTGGTCGGATGTACTCGACTGTTTGTTTACACCTGACTGCCATCCAATCCACTAGACAGATGGGGAAGGTCCTCGTCCCTCTGTTTTTTTAGTCTGTTTTTAGCAGATTGGATCGGATTGGATGTCGGCAGGTGTACGACACATGGCCTTTTACTTCCACCGCTCCATAGAGGATAATGGAGTGTCTGCCCGTGTGAAAGGAGCCTAAGGGTGCAATAGTAATACTAGTTAAAGAGGCCGTCTGTGAGGTAATAGGAGATACCTCGCCACCTTCATTTTCCGGTACACAGCATGTGGACGGCTGTAGGTTAGGCTAGGTTAGACGATTTTTGTCTGATTTTTTTGTCTCCCTGCTCCTGGAAGGGGTAGACAGATCACCTAACCTACCGTCAGTCCACATTTGTTTGTCAGCTCATGTAGGCTGGTGGGTATCTCTTCTCACTTGACACAGACACTGGTGGGTATCTCTTCTCGCTTGACACAGACACAGATGAGACATATTCGCCTCGTTTGTGACTGGTCGATAGGCAGACGAGTCACCCCTACTCACCTG
>BLSH010026957.1:252190-265193 GCA_018402905.1 Glandirana rugosa | reverse complement strand
CTGTCACTGGCTGCTCTGCATTGATTCATGTAAAAACTGACACTGTCTGACTGAGATAATAAGATTGTATTATCACATGCCATTTGCAAATGTATATAGAAATAGTGAATGATCTGCCAAATACCCCCCTCTGCCCCCACCCCCCCGTGAGGCTGTATTTGATGGGCACAGGTGAAGCTGTATTTGATGGGCACAGGTGAAGCTGTATTTGATGGGCACAGGTGAGACTGTATTGATTGGCACTGGTGAAGCTGTATATGATGGGCACAGATGAGACTGTATTGACTGGCGCTGGTAAAGCTGTATATGATGGGCACAGGTGAGGCTGTATTGATTGGCACTGGTTAAGCTGTATTTGATGGGCGCTGGTGAGGCTGCAATTAATTGGCGCTGTTCAGGCTGGGCAGGGAGAAGGTGGTGGAGTCAGGGGTGGAGCCAAGGTGGGGAGGCAAAATTAGGTTTTGCCTAGGGTGTCAAAAATCCTTGAACCAGCCCTGAATTCAGCATACTGGGTGTATGAGCTAAAGGGGACACTGGCTAGTGTCCTGAAGATAAAAAGTCCACTAAGTTCCTTCTGCTACAAAGGGATTTGTTCATTCCATACAGATGCTATATGGCTCACCAGATAATCTGCTTCACAGTTCTACAGAGAGAGTTGTCCTCTCTTGTGCATAGTTAATTTGGAGTATCCTAATAAATCCCTTCTCATATCCAAGTTCTCCAAATAAAACATAAAAACACATCCCCTAGACTGGTCATTGGAGACGAAGAGTGTGTGCACCTGGCAGTGTGAAAATACTCTGTAACTGGCTGTGGATTAATCAGTGGGAGACCCAGGTACAAACAGCTCTTATGGAGGTATTGCTACACAAGTATGTAATTATCCAAACTTTTTTTAGCTGCTGTGATTTAACTTTCTTTTAGAGGGTGGCTACATTTGTTCTCCACAGTCCCACTATATGTTGGAACATAGCCACCATCTCTTGCTCGCTTAGATGGACTAGGCACATGGACTGTGGGATTTGTAGTGTGCATAGAGCAAGGAGGCAGAAGGAATCATTTCTTAAAAAGTAGAACCAAATTGTCCCGTCAGTGAGAGTGGGACCAACCAAAAATGAGGGAGAGGGGCTGTGGGACTTTCATGGTACCATAATAGGCTCACAAACTTCACTTTATATATATAAAAAAATAATTTTTATTGAGTACAAACATACAACAATAATCTTTAAAAACACATTTATCTTATCTCCATCCCATATGATGGACCACAGTTGAGTTATATTCTCACAGTTATTTGAACAGTGCTTCCCGACATATTTTGCGGTATTACCGCTTCCTCAGGAGAATGCACAATCTTAACTGTATACTAAAATAAACAATAAGCATTAATTTCATTTCCAATATAATTATCACATACTGAATTGTATATCATTTATATCATTATCAGCTACATGCATGTAACTACCTTGCACCGCGTATAAGGCCTACCTGTAAATCCAACCGGGCTCACCAAGGCCTACAGCCTGATGTTCCCCGGGGGGAGCATGGGAGGATATACTGCTAAGATAACAACATATATACTTATATCAAATTTCATACTTATTTTACTCATATTTACTGTTTTTGCTGTGTAATACCCCTCTCCCTCATTTTTGGTTGGTCCCACTCTCACTGACGGTACAATTTGGTTCCATTGTAAAATTGGGCTGTAGGTACCTATCTTAATTTCTAAATATATTACACTGAGCTCTACATACAATTTCTTAAAAAATAGATTACATGGCCAATCTAAGTAGCAGATGTGTACAGATTATTTTTTGAGAAAAAGGATATCGTCACAGAGAAGGATAATGCCCCTTAAACCCCTCAAAACCTCACGATTACTATTTACAGATACATCAAAGTAGGTAATTTACATTAGAATCAATGATGGGAAAAGGGGTCTACGCTACACTCTACCCTTTAACAGGAAGTTTGATTACAGCACAAAAAAGGGAATTTGGATTTGGAGGAGAAGATAAATAGAAGGTCCATATTGAGTTGAGAAAACATACTTAAATATACAGAAATTATTTTATTAAACCAAAGTTTATTGTCACTTCAAGGGCTCATTTACACCATCCAGTGACCTGCATGCTTTCTGCACTGGTCAAATGCAGCGCACTGCAAGGGCACATAGAAAACAATGAATTTCTATGTGCCTCGTTCACATTGCAACAACACATTATTGGATATACAGTTGTGCTCATAAGTTTACATACCCTGGCAGAATTTATGATTTATTGGCCATTTTTCAGAGAATATGAATGAAAACACAAAAACATTTATTTCACTCATGTTAGTGTTTGAAGCCATTTATCATCAATCAACTGTGTTTACTCTTTTTTAGATCATAATGACAACAGAAAATACTCAAATGACCCTGATCAAAAGTTTACATACCCTGGTGATTTTGGCCTGATATCATGCACACAAGTTGACACAAAGGGGTTTGAATGGCTATTAAAGGTAGCCATCCTCATCTGTGATCTGTTTGCTTGGAATTAGTGTGTGTGTATAAAAGGTCAATGGATTTCTGGACTCCTGACAGACCCTTGCATCTTTCATCCAGTGCTGCGTTGAGGTTTCTGGATTCTGAGTCATGGGGAAAGCAAAAGAATTGTCAAAGCATCTGCGGGAAAAGGTAGTTGAACTGTATAAAACAGGAAAGGGATATAAAAAACATCCAAGGAATTGAGAATGCCAATCAACAGTGTTCAAACTCTAATCAAGTAGTGGAAAATGAGGGGTTCTGTTGAAACCAAACCACAATCAGGTAGACCAACTAAAATTTCAGCTACAACTGCCAGGAAAATTGTTTGGGATGCAAAGAAAACCCCTCAAATAACTTGAGGACTTTCTGAAAACATGTGGTGTGGCTGTTTCAAGCTGCACAGTAAGGAGGCACTTGAAGAAAGATTGGCTGCATGGTCGAGTCGCCAGAAGAAAGTCATTACTACGCAAATGCCACAAAGTATCCCGCTTACAATACACCAAACAGCACAGAGACAAGCCTCAAACCTTCTGCCACAAAGTCATTTGGAGTGATGAGACCAAAATTTAGCTTTTTGGCCACAACCATAAACCCTACATTTGGAGAGGAGTTAACAAGGCCTGTGATACACGGATGTGGATCGCTGATGTTTTGGGGATGTGTGAGCTACAAAGGCACAGGACATTTGGTCAAAATTGATGGCAAGATGAATGCAGTATGTTATCAAAAAATACTGGAGGAACATTTGCATTCATCAGCCAGGAAGCTGCACATGGGACGTACTTGAACATTCCAACATGACAATGATCCAAAACACAAAGCCAAGTCGACCTGTCATTGGCTACAGCGGAATTAAGTGAAGGTTCTGGAGTGGCAATCTCATTCTCCGGACCTCAATATCATTGAGCCAAGAATTACCAGGAACTGGAGGCTTTTTGCCAAGAGGAATGGGCAGCTTTACCATCTGAGGAGATAAAGAGCCTCATCCACAAATACCACAAAAGGCTTCAAGCTGTCATTGATGTTAAAGGAGGCAATACATGGTATTACTTACGGGGGTATGTAAACTTTTGATCAGGGTGATTTGGGTAGTTTCTGTTATCATTATGATTTAGAAAGAGTAAACACAGTTGATTGATAATAAATGGCTTCAGCCAAACACTGACCATGAGTGAAAGAAATGTTTGTGTGTTCTCATACATATTCTCTGAAAAATGGCCAAGAAATCATAAATTCTGCTAGGGTATGTAAACTTATGAGTACAACTGTAAATGCAGCGCCCCTGATATAGATGCAAATGCTTGTTGTTACTGGACATGCATTTTTAGTGCATTTTTTACGTACAGTATTGTGTAAAATGAATAATTCAGCTGCTGTTTTTATTGTGTGAAAGTCTTGGGGTTTTAAATAAATTTGTACAAATAAAGGGAGAGTCTACCAACAAAGTTATATCTGAATTGTAAATCATTGTGGCACCTGAAAAGTCCCAGTCATAAATAGTCCATGTTTGGTACTCTACTAAAACTGGGTTGTTGTGTGTGTCCCAAATAAAGAGATTTCATTTCATGCCTTTTCCTGACTGGAAGTTGACTTGAGTTGGGTAAAAGAAAAACTCCTTTTTCACTACTTCCTCCCGCATGGCGATGGTTTGTACCATTATCTTGCCATTCATTTATTTGCAGCTGCCATAAAGTAACTTCAATGCTTGTAAAGATGGTTCTACTCATCTTAAGTCTCAGTAACCATAAAGGAAATGCAGAACAATCTCCCCACTGGGGACACAGAAAGTAATAAAAACCTGACAGAATTCTGGTCTTCCAACATTTCACTTTGAAGTGGGAGGTGGACTTAAAGCGGAATATCACCCAAAAGGAGAAGTACCACTTTTCTGCCTCCTCCATCGTCCTCTACCACCTTTGAAAAATTGGGGGTTGTGGGGAAATTGGGACTTTAATGAAGCCATGACATGGTAGGGTCATGCGCCTCCATCCCTGATACTTGGTAAAGTATAAAATATAAATGGGTTGGGAGTTTATATGACACACGTGGTGGGAAATAAATACATGATGTATCAATAAAAATATTTTATTAAGGAGAGATTAAAGTTACATAATAATATAATAATAATATACAGGTAATCAAAAATGGAAAAAGCCCCAACATGATTATACAATAGGGTAATTACAATATAAGTCAAATTCATATATATTCACAGATTCCCTGATCCATCTATTAGATATATATATACAAACAATAATATTCCACAGATAGTGATCTGCATGGTCCATGGCCTCACAGTGCCCCCTATGGGGGATACCCCGATATAATGGTAAAAAAAGAATAATGCTGAGGTAAATATTTGTAGATGATTGGTATCTCTACGCGTTTCATGATATTTTCATCACTCATCAGGAGCAAGCATAAAGTTCATCTGAAAGAGATGAAAAGTAATTACTATTGGGTGTCATGAGGGTTAGACACAAAGTGAGAATCCCGCAATCCCAAAGATGGACTCAAATGGCTCCACCTACCATGTCCACGCAGTGGCAGGGCACCGCCGGGGCGCAGGGGGCGCCCGGGAATGCTTGGTCCGGGAGCTGAGGCAGAAGGTATAGCAATGGTCCCATCCAGGACGACGTCCAGCATGGAGAATGGGCACCTCCAGCAATGTGTGCCTGTGAAAGGTGAATAAATGAAGGTGAAATGAGTAAATAATGTTGGTGGGGTGTGAAGTCAGTTAATGTGTACAGAAAAGTAGGCGAGAGTCTGGGTGAAAGGTAAAGAGGGATGGAAGAAATAGGAAGTACAAGATAAAGAATAGAAGAAGAAAAAGAGGGGTGAATAAATAGTGAGAATGGAAGCAGGTAGGTGAGAGTCTAGGCAAAAGTGAAGAGGATTGGAAAAGATAAGAAGGATGAGAGAAGGACAAAAGATGGAAAAAGGAGGTGAATAAATAGTGGGAATGGGAACAGGTGGGTGAGCAGAGGAACCTGCCAGCCCAGTGGGGAGGAGGTGAAGAGGAGTGAAGATGTACGTGTGAATACAAATATCTTTATAAGTGTAGAAAGCCAGGAGCCATGTCGAGGATGCGGTGTACTGGAAAGCATGCTGTGTCCAGACCCACCCCGGGCGATGCCTGATATAGGCACCGCCGCTCATCTGCCCGCCAACGTATGCAGGAGCAAGGAGGAGGGGGAGGGAACGTCCCAGACGTAAGGGGCGTTCGCCACCAATTGCGCCTACAAGCGTGGATACCCAGCCGATGCTGCACTCAGAGGGAGGCAGTGTAGGGGGATGAGGGACGTGACGCCGACACACAGTGAGGAGGAACCCGCCCCCCCACACACCTAGGGGTGGGAAGGGGGAGAGGAAAACCCTGGTGTGTGCCAAAGGCCCCCGGACCAGTCAAAAACCAGGTGGTGATGCACCGCAACAGTGAGGTGCTGTCATGTGCGGACACAGGGAGCAAGAAAACATAGCAATGTACAAATACAGGATTAAACATAATACATATGAGGACTGTAAAAAATAGGTAAACAGTGTCCACAAGGGGACCTTACTGGGGGGGACTAATACATATGGGCCAGGATTGTGAATTAATATTGGCCACCACGTGTGTCCATCCCTAGGACTATGAGAAATTGGGGGTTGTGTGGAAGTTGGGACTTTAATGAGGCCATGACATTGTAGGGTCATGCGCCTCCATCCCTGATACTTGGTAAAGTATAAAATATAAATGGCTTGGGACTTTATATGACACACATGTTGGGAAATAAATACTTATACTCTACCACCTTTGGACATTTTTTGGTGGTGGTGGTGGGGGAAGCGGCGACCAGGTTTTGACAGGTACCCGCTGTCTATAAAGACATGGATGAGTGAGTTTGGGGTGGAGGAACTTGACTGGTCTGCACAGAGTCCTGACCTCAACCCAATACAACATCTTTGGGATGAAATAGAGAAGAGAATGTTAGCCAGTTCCTCTCGTTCAACATCAGTGCCTGACCTCACAAATGCACTTCTGGAAGAATGGTCAAACATTCCCATAGACACTCCTAAACCTTGTGGACAGCCTTCCCAGAAGAGTTGAAGCTGTAGGGTGGGCCAACTCAATATTGAACCCTATGGACTAAGACTGGGATGCCATGAAAGTTCATGTGAGTGTAAAAGCAGGCGTCCCAATACTTTTGGTAATATAGTGTATACTGCCTTGATTCTTTATATTTTTCTACTGTCAAGGAAAAAATATACGGTAATTTGATTTGTGTATGTTTGTTCTGAAATTTCTCAATAAAAAATGAACAGAACCAGTCTAATGGGGGCATTTTTTTTAATTTTTGGGGACTGATGAAAATGTAGGATCTTGGTCAGATTTTTGTTGCTGTCTCTCTGTTTCTATTGGGGAGATCTTACCTTACTTTCTGCATGGTCCTTGAGACAGAAAGTGAGGGATTTTTTGCCATACCCCACTGTACACTACTACAAAATATTATAGTGTTGTATTACTGAAAGAAAATATTAGTGACTAGTTGTCTAATTTCACTTTTACTTTCCCTGCTCCACAGTGAAAGATATTGTCATGTCTCCAAGATATAACTCAAGCGAGGTGTACAAAAGCGCACATGATTTTTGTATCAACAAAGGGGACTGGATACTACTAGACATCACAGTGATGCCACATTTGGTGAAGGTTGGCAATGTTAATTACAGCACAGTCTATTATGAGGTGAGAAACAACTAGTTTGCTATGCACTTACAGTGCTTTGCATACATATTCACCCCTTTTAGAGTTTTTCACATTCTTAGGGTGACAGTAAGAATAAGAGAAAGAGGGAGGGGTAAAGAAGCACCAGGCAGCCGCTTGGGTAGTAATGATTTTATTAAGTGGATTAAAATAAACAGTTTGTATTGCACTCACAACTAGTGTTGAGTGAACCCGAACTGTAAAGTTCGGGTCCGTACCAAACTTTTGGGTGTCCGGGACCCGGACCCGAACCCGGACTTTTTCAAAAAAAGTTCGGGTTCGGGTCTGGGGTTCTGGTATTTTACTCCACGTGTTGAAAAGCTGCCAAGGGCAGCCAATCAACAAGTGTTTCACTGGTTTTCACTAGAAGCCATCACAACCATGCCTACTAATGGCGTGGCTGTGACTGGCCAGTGCACCATGTGACCCAGCCTCTATGTGGGGCTGGAGTCACCGTGCTGCATGTCATATGCTCTCAGGATAGTTTAGGGAGAGGATGCTGCTGGCTCTGTCAGGGACAGATTGCAGAACATCTCATCCTGCATTACTGAGCGATATGATTGTGGACTAGGGAGAGCTACTACTACTACTGCTTTGAGGGAGGGACAGATACTAGTACTGGTGCTTTGAGAGACAGATTTCACACCTCATCCTGCTGCACAGAACGATCTGACTGGACTAGGGAGAGTCTTTTGCTTTAAGGGAAAGATTATTCTTCTAAAATAATTTCCAAGTTGTACAGGGAAAGGTTCCAGCTGTTGCTTTAAGGGAAAGATTAGTGTTCTAAAATCTTCAAGTCGCACAGGGAAAGGTTCCAGCTGTTGCTTTAAGGGAAAGATTAGTGTTCTAAAATCATCATCACAGTGTGTGTGAAAACCCCTATATCAGCCACAGGGAAGCCATATTAGTGTTTTAAAATCATCTTCAAATTGTGTGTTTTAGAACACTAATATGGCTTCTCTCCGTCTGAGATAGCCTTTTTCCATACAATGTAATGATGATGATTTTAAAACACTAATATGGTTTCTCTCCGTCTGAGATAGCCTTTTTCCATGCAATTTAATGATGATTTTAAAACACTAATATGGCTTCTCTCCGTCTGAGATAGCCTTTTTCCATGCAATTTAATGATGATTTTAAAACACTAATATGGCTCCCTGTGGCTGATATAGGGGTTTCCCATACAATTTGAAGATGATTTTAGAACACTGATCTTTCCCTTAAAGCAACAGCTGGAGGCTTTCCCTGTACAACTTGGAGATGATTTTAGAATCTAAAATCATCTCATAGTCCTATAGGGAGAGGTTCCTACTGTTGCTTAAAGGGACAGATTATTGTTTCTTGCACAAAATTAAAAAGTGCATCTACATTGCTGGTTTAAAAAAAACCAAAAAATTCCAAAAATAAAAAAAACAGTGTTGGCTACCTCCTCCTCCTCCACCGCCACTTTCACCGCCTCCTCAACCTCCAACTCCACATCCACCTTCATTTTTGATTTTTTTATGTGATTTTAGCTTTAAAATTATTTTAAGTTATTTCCCTATCCCCATTTCTTTGTAGGGCAATTGCCCTACTCTTACCCCCATTTTCCTTCCTTTTGCAGACCTCTAGGACTTTCCAGGACTTTGTTACAGCCATTTTTGTGCCTAAAAGTTCGGGTCCCCATTGATTTCAATGGGGTTCGGGGTCCGTGTCAAAGTTCAGGTTCTGTCCAGACCCGAACCCGGACTTTGTCCCGAAGTTCGGCCGAACCAGCAGAACCCGAACTTCCAGAGGTTCGCTCAACTCTACTCACAACCATCCCAATATGTAAGCATATCTCAGTAAGGCAGTGTCCAGGGACAGAGAGGTGACGGATGTATCTCCGTGTAGACCACTGTAGCTGCTGGGGCACTGGCAGAAGCCGATGTTGTGATCTGAATGACAATAAAACTAACATATTCCCCCATCCACCCTGGGACATTGTATTCTTGCGGTGGGACCTAATAAAATGACCAGATTCCCCAGCCACACCGGGACATTGTATTCTAATGGTGGGACCTAATAAAATGACCAGATACTCCCATCCACCCCGAGACATTGTATTCTGGCGGTAGGACCTAATAAAATGACCAGATTCCCCCAGCCACACCGGGAGATTGTATTCTGATGGTGGGACCTAATAAAACTAACAGATACTCCCATCCACCATGAGACATTGTATTCTGGCGGTAGGACCTAATAAAATGACCAGATTCCCCCAGCCACGCTGGGACATTGTATTCTGATGGTGGGACCTAATAAAGCTAACAGCATCCCCTAGCCACACCGGGACATTGTATGCTGATGCTGGGACCTAATAAAATGACCAGTTTCCCGCAGCCACACCGGGACTTTCTATTCTGATGGTGGGACCTAATAAAACTACCAGATTCCCCCTGCTACACTGGGACATTGTATTCTGACAGTGGGACCCAATAAAACTACCAGATTCCCCCAGCCACACCAGGATGTTGTATTCTGACAGTGGGACCCAATAAAACTACCAAATTCCCCCAGCCACACCTGGACCTTGTATTCTGACTGTGGGGCCCAATAAAACTAACAGCATCCCCTAACCGCACAGGGACAATGTATTCTGACAGTGGGACTCAATAAAACTATCAGATTCCCCCAGCCACACCGGTATATTTTATTCTTACAGTGGGACCCAATAAAACTACCAGATTCCCCCAGCCACACCGGGACAATGTATTCTGACAGTGGGACCCAATAAAATTACCAGATTCCCCCAGCCATACCGGGATATTGTATTCTGACAGTGGGACCCAATAAAAGTCCCAGATTCCCCCAGCCATACCGAGACATTGTATTCTGACAGTGGGACCCAAGAAAACTAATGTAGCACACCCCACATAGGAACTGCAGATGAACAGGGATCCCCCACTCCTGCACAGCCAGGCACACCTAATCTTCACAGGCACACAGAGTCAGAAACAGAAATTGAAGAAACCGTCTATGGTATAACTATGACATAAACACTCCACAAACATGGCCTATATACAGGTGCATCTCATAAAATGTTAAAAAAGTTAATTTATTTCAGCAATTCAATTCAAAAAGTGAAACGCATATATTTTATAGAGATGCGTTACACACAGAGTAATATATTTCAAGCATTTCTTTCTTTTAATTTTGATGATTATGGCTTACAGCTAGTGAAAACCGAAATTCAGTATCTTAGAAAATTATAATATTACATAAGTCCAATAAAAAAAATTGAATACAGGAATGTTGCCTTACTGAAAAGTATGTCCATGTACAGTATAGTATGCACTCAATACTTGGTCAGGGCTCCTTTTGCATGAATTACTGCATCAATGCGGGGTGGCATGGAGCGATAAGCCTGTGGAACTGCTAAGGTGTTATGAAAGCCCAGGTTGCTTTGATAGCGGCTTTCAGCTTGTCTGCATTGTTGGGTCTGGCAGGGCCGCCATCAGGAGGGTGCAGGCAGTACTGTTGTAAGGGGGCCCCAGTGTCTCAAGGGGCTGTCGCTTTGCCCTAAATGAGAATGTTGAGGGATTGTGTCTCAGCTGAGGGACACCAAGTGTGGTCATTTTTGATGTTAATACCTGCTTTAAGTGGACCTGTAAGAATAAGGTTTCCTGCAGGAGAAAATGTAGTCCACTCCTTCATCTGCCTGTGCCTCTTACCATTCCTCTGGTTCAGCACTGGAACCTCCATCAATGTCTTTGGTGGGAGACCCAAGCATCTGACACTCCCTTGAATATTAATTGCCAAACACTGTTGTCTCTTCCTCCAACCCTTACGCCAACACCAGACAATGCAGATGAATCTCTCCTTTAACTTCCAGATTTGATCAGATTACCAAGGCTTTTCAACAAATCTACCGTTGTCCGCCAACTTATGTCTTTTTTCTTTTTTAGATAACATTAAAAAGAGTACCCATAGTTTATACCATTACCCTCATCCTCCCAGCATGCTTCATGGTTCTCTTGGATATTATCAGTATGTTTATGAGGATGGAGTCTGCAGAAAGGCTTGGCTTTAAAATAACTGTTGTACTTGGATTTTCTGTGCTTCTTTCACTCTTAAACAACTTGCTGCCAACATCTAACACCCCTCCAATATTAGGTAAGTTCTTTTAATCTTCACCTTCCTATTACGGATGAGGCTACGGTTTGGTCTGAACACAAGCTTGGACCCATGCAGCAGTGTTAATTTTGACGTTACATTTCAATTTAGTTTTAGTCATATTCTTTTGACTAAAATGCCATTTTAGTTGTAGGCGTATTATAGTCATCTGAATTGTTTTAGTTTTAGTTGTTTTTGAGTCAACTTAAATCCTCAGTACATTTTAGTCGACTAAAATCTCCAGTACATTTTAGCTAACTAAAATCGAATGGGTTTGGTTAAATTGTAATGCATTATTTAAGTATTCCTGTAGAATTGTCAAACTCATTATATACTCCAGGTGTAAAAATCTAATTGCATGTTATTATTTATAGTATTAAGGTTTGAACATGCCCTACAGACAGTTTTAGCAGTTGTGATATTTAGGGGTTGATTTACTAAAGCTGGAGAGTGCAAAAACCGGTCCAGCTGCGCATGGTAGCCAATCAGCGTCCTTGAAGCTGTACAGGTATACAGGTTTCTGTATGGAGCTGTACCAAATTTTGCACTTTCAAACTTTAGTAAATCAACCCTATAATGTCTTTATAAATAAAATGTTTCATAAACAAACAAAAATATTGCTTTTTGCCAAACAAAAGTGCAACTCTAAGGCCTCATACACACGGGCGTAATAGCAAAACCTCGGGACTGACATCAGGCAAAAAGCGGCGTCAAAAACGCAATTTCGTCAGCCTTTTGCATAGGTGTTAATGAGTATTAGTGAGCGTTAGTGAGCGTTGGCGTCAATAGGCGTTTTTAAAAAAAAACATTCCTCTGCTATTTTTTAACCTAAAAGTGCAGGCGCCAAAAACGCCGGTTAACGTCGCTACTAGAGTTGAGCGAACTTCTGGAAGTTCGGGTTCTGCAGGTTCGGCCGAACTTCGGGACAAAGTCCGTGTTCGGGTCCGGACTTGACCCGAACTTTGTCCTGGACCCCATTGAAATCAATGGGGGCCCGAACTTTTAGGCACAAAAATGGCTGTAACAAAGTCCTGGCAAGTCCTAGAGGTCTGCAAAAGGAAGGAAAATGGGGGTAAGGGTTGGACAAGTGCCCTACAAAGAAATGGGGATAGGGAAATAACTTAAAATAATTTTTAAACTAAAATCACATAAAAAAAATTAAAAATGGAGGTGGATGTGGAGTTGGAGGTTGAGGAGGCGGTGAAAGTGGCAGTGGAGGAGGAGGAGGTAGCCAACACTGTTTTTTTATTTTTGTGCAAGAAATCATCTCCATCACTTACCTCGAACCTCTACTAAAATGTTGTGATTATACCGAGATACGCCGATCTTATTTGTAACGGATATGTTGAACCTCTACTAAAATCTTAATATTAGAAAGGGAATTTCGTTGTCGACCTTGGAAAGGGACATGTTGAACCTCTACTAAAATCTTGTTATTAGAAAGGGAATTTCGTTGTCGACCTTTGAAAGGGACATGTTGAACCTCTACTAAAGAACGTGTTTTTATTTTTTTGTCACAACCGATGGAGGAGGAGGAGGTGACGGTGAAAGTGGCGGAGGAGTTGGAGGTTGAGGTGTAGGTGGAGGTAAAA
>BLSH010026957.1:225380-235690 GCA_018402905.1 Glandirana rugosa | reverse complement strand
AGGCCGCTGTGACTGCTGCTCCCAAGTTAAAGGGCAACTGAATTCCCGCTGAAGAGTGTTCTACTATTTCCGATTCAGACATTCTATCCAATCGCATCTCTGAACTGTGTTCAGACAATCTGTCATGGACTGAGAAGTGGAATGACAGTGAGGATGAACAAATGAGTGAGGAAGATGATGAGGCCCTTTCTGCCCCTGTTTGCAAACCTTAAGATAGAACTGTCTGCTAGAGCAGCTCCGCTTTTGTGCATCACTAGTTCCTTTAAGGAAGAGCGCTGGGCTGCTTGGGTTTCAAACACTGTGACCTCCAAACCCCAGGCCATCGGCCAAATTAACTTTCAAACCTGACACCCAGGTGCTACCCGGAATGCGGAGATCCTAAGACACTACCTAAGTTGTCCAAATTACAAAGGATTATTGTTAAAGGGTGGCTGAGGAATACAGTTACTTATATGCATATGTACCTGCCAGCTTGGTTGAAGAGATACAGAGTAAGGGGGCACAGTGGGTAGATGTTATCTGTGAATTCCTGAAAATCCCTTTGCACCTCAGTTTCAAAGAGTTATCTCCTAAATATTCAGCCATGTATGCTCATGTTTCGCGAAACTGTAACATATTTATTATGGGCGCTGAAATTAATCGATGCATCGATGCATCGCGATTCGGTCATCCACGATGCTGCATCGATGCAGTGAATGGCCATAATCGATTCTCGGGAGTGACGTCATCCTTTGTGCCCTGCCTCTCAAAACACAGAGCCGCGCCTAACCGAAACCAGCCGAAAGGAGCCGAAAGTGCCATGGGCGTTAGCTGCACCTCTCACTGACGTTATCCCCAGCTGCCCAGTGTCGTGGTGGAGCTGGCTGCTGTACTAGGAAGGGAGAGACACGTGGAGCGCGTGTCCATGACTCCTTGTCCTTACTCCAAGTCCTCCGGCAGGCACTACTGCACAGTGCACTGCACACAGGCAGAGAGCCAGAGAGAGGCTGCACTGCAGTGGGAGGTCCGTCCTCCAGTCCTCACAACAGGTTGCTGAAGGCAGCGGGAGAACCAAATGAGCCAGGCCTCAGGCCTGAGGCCAGCATTCAAGGCCAGAAGAATACTGGTTGGCCGTGCTTGTCCTCCGTCCTCCTCCTCACAGGCTGCTGCAGGCAGCGGGAGACCAGACCAGAGAGCACTGCCAGTCTGTCACTGAATCATCATCATCATCATCACCATCATCAGGTACTACTCCTTACTTATTAAGTTTTTAAAGAACTGTGAGTTTATTTTTGGGGATATCATTTAGTGTCACTGACTTTTATAATACTATCACGATAAAATAATAGCATATGGTTTTGGTTTGGAAGCTCTCAGACTCACAAACAGTCACTAAGTTCTTTTTTTTTTTTTTTTTTAATGCTGACAGTTTGTTGATGTCATCACCATCATCTGTCACAATTGCATGGCATGCTAAAGTAAAATGCCAGAAGGAGACCAAAAAGACAGAGCGATAAAAAAAATGCACCTAGCATTTTAAAAGCAAACATCTGGACACATTTCGGCTTTTATGAACAACCAGGGAAGAACGAATTGGACAAGCCTGTCACACAAAAATTAAATATTTAGGGAATACTACTAACTTGAGAAACCAAGTTAGCCGTTTTCACTCTGAAATACTAACACCTGTCGCCACCACCAGTGCCCCTGTCACCACCAGTGCCAAGGAAATAGACCCAGCTCAGACAAGAATTGGTGCAATACTGCCAACTTTGCCGCCCAGCTCTGAAAGAGGGAAGAGAATGACAAAAGCTGTGGCAGCTTACATAGTTAAGAACCTACGGCCTTATTCTGCTGTGGTCAACACCGAGTTTCGCTACCTGTTGAAGACGATAGAGCCGCATTACAAGATCCCGTCATGTAGTCACTTTACAGAAAACGTTATACCTGCACTCTACCACGAAACCAAAGCACAGGTAATTGCGTCAATGAGCCAAGCAAGTCGATTCGCAATAACGTGTGATTCCTGGACTTCAGTCACGGCGGAGTCTTATGTTACAATAACAGCACATTACGTTAGTAAGGACTGGCAGATCTTGTCGCATGTACTGCAAACGAGAGCCATTTATGAGTCTCACATGTGTGCTCATCTGGCGGAGCTACTGTCTCATGTTGTCGAAGAATGGCAGCTGTCCGTTAAATCTGTAGTGCTTGTGACCAACAACGCATCGAACATGATAGTTGCAGCTCAAGTTGGAAAATTCCCTCATGTAAAATGCTTTGCCCATACCATAAACCTTGCATCCCAGAAGGCACTGAAAGTGGCCATGCACTCCAGGCTTCTTGGCAACGTGTGACGGATATCCACATTCTTTCACCGCAGCACTATAGCAAGCCACTGTCTAAAAGAGAAACAGAAATGCCTTGGCCTGAAGAATCACAAGCTGATAACTGATGGTCAACAAGATGGAACAGCGCATATGACATTGGTGGAGAGGTTCTTAGAACAACAGCTTGCAGTCTGTGCCACCTTGCTCTCTCCAGAAGTCAGAAAAGGAGAGTCCGATCTCTGCACTCTCAACAAAACAGATGTGTCAAATGCAGAGGACGCTGTGAGTGCATTAAAGCCAATGAAGGATGCAACCATGCTGATGTCAGAAGAGCGCAATACAACAGTTTCTCTCATTGCACCTCTAAATGCAGAACTCCTCCAGAGCATGACAGACACCATGAGGGACACACCCATGATCCATGAGATCAAGAATGCCATCAAAACAGATCTCCAGAAGAGGTACAGCAGTGAGGCAGAGAAGAAGATCCTTCATACAGCATCTGCACTGGATCCTCGCTTTAAGGGACTGCCTTTTATCCTCACAGAGGAGGAGAGATTGGAGATATACAGAGGAGTGACTGAGGATGCTGCATCCTTGGAGGTAATTTGAATTTCATCAGGTTTCTTGGAACAGTATTAGCCTAAGCCTAGCAGTGCCAGTAGGTAGCTTAGGAGCTAGCTACATTGTTGTAAGCCCTGTGGCTTCTGATGCCGTGTGGGCTGTGGGAACTGCATCGATTCCTTCCTGTGCGGTTTCCTCACCCCATCGGAATCACAGGCAGTTCACATTCACAATGTGCTTTCTTAATGCTATTTTCTATTCCTTTATACAAACATAGATTACATCTAGTAAGAGGATACATGAGGAGGATCAAGTGCCTAGGAAAAAAGCAACTCTGGAAGAAGAACACTCACCGAGGAGGACAACCATTCTCCATCTCCTACCAAAAGAAGGTCTAGATCGCTGCTCATGGCTTTGCTGGGACAGTCTTTCACTGACACTGACGGTACAATAGAACGCAAGACCCCCTATGCCAAGGATGAAGAGGAAATGGAAAAATATTGTAAAGGCCCACCTCTGCCTCTCAGCGAGGACCATTTGTACTGGTGGCGCGAGCATGAGGTCACATTTCTCCTCCTCTCTCAGCTGTCAAAGCAATACTTGTGTATCCCAGGCACAAGCGTGTCTGCAGAGCGGGTTTTCTCCACTGCAGGAGATGTGGTAACTGCAAAAAGAAGCACCCTCAAGCCAGAGCATATGGATCAACTAGTGTTCTTACAGAAAAATCTACATATTCCCAAATGCTGAGCAGCACTGCAGTGATCCATGTTTTTTTTTTTTTTTTTTGGCACTTCCAGGTGACGGTCCACTGGTCCAGGGAGGAATTCCTGTCATGTCTGGTGCCCACTGCTTACTCCGTGCAGAGTGCACTGCCCGACGCCCCTGCCAGTCTGCCACACCATCCACACACAGTGTTGTTTTATATATTTTTTAGAGTCTGCCACTGACTGAGATGCCAAACCTCACCCCCCTTCTGTCCCTCTTTTTCCTCCCCTCCCCTCCCAGTATCTCTACCTTCCCCCCTCCCCTCTGTCCCTCCCCTTCTCCCTCCTTCCCCTCTCCCCCTCCTCTCCCCCTCCCCTCTCCTCTCCCCCTAATACCTTGCCCTTTCTCGTGATTTTCTGATTCACTGACGCGGGTGTGTTTTTTTTTTTTTTTTTTTGTATTTTGTGTATATTTGTGATCCCATAAGGATTTACTCAGGGTTTTAAGCTTCAATTGACGATTTATTCTGGCAAGGATTTTACTACCTCTAATGGTGGCTTGACTTCAGTTACAGGTGTAATCATGATAGAGTGCAGATAACGTTGTCTATAAAGTGACTAAGTGACGAGATCTTATAACGCCGATCTAGCCATCCAATGGCATCAACAGTGCACACCTGTGTTCTGTTGAGTCTGTTGACTGGTCGACGGCAGTGACACTGGCAGTGGAAACAATCATCACAGTGAACCTTGAACATTTGTTATAGCTTTTCTAGTACTGAAAATGGAGAATGGTTTCTTTTTGAAGATTGGTCCCATTTTGAATTTTCATGCTGACTGTTTCTTGTCTATGGGTAAGTAACCCTCAACCATGAACCAAATAAATAGTAAAAGTCTTTTTCAGACAACTGACGTCCACCAAGCCACCAGAGGAACGAAAATCCTTGAAAGAATAAATGGAAACTTAAAACCTTGAGTAAATCTTTATTGGATCACACAAATACACACACAAAAACAATTTTAAAAAACACACCGACCCGACTGGACTGCTTGGCCCAGTGGCCAGGCCACTAGCCTGCCCTTTCTCATGATTCTGATTCACTGACGTGTGTGTTTTTTGGTTGTGTGTGTATATTTTTGATCCCATAAGGATTTACTCAAGGTTTTAAGTTTCAATTGACGATTTATTCTGTCAAGGATTTTCCTACCTCTAATGGTGGCTTGGCTTGGCTTCAGTTACAGGTGTAATCGTGGTAGAATGCACTGCAGGTAACGTTTTCTGTAAAACGACTAAGTGTGATGGGATCTTATGACGCCAATCTAGCGGAGCTGTGTTTATCACACAACCATGTTCTGTTGAGTCTGTTGACTGGTGGTGGCAGTGGCAAACAAACATCATAGTGAACCTGAAAGTTCTGCAACATAGTGTGTGTTTACAGGTTCACTGTAATTTCTGCCAGTCAATAAGTGCTCTGTTTTGTAGAGGTAGTGGTACTAGGTGTTTTTTACACTGTAAAATTTTACATTTTAATATTTTCTTCTTTCTTCTTCTGAAGAAGTAAACTGCACTAGCACTATACAACAGTGATGTCATAGTATTTACTGTTCTAAATAAATACTGTTAGAATGTCTGCATGTCTGCTGTGGTCACTGTTTCTTCAGACTTTGCTATATGCATGCATGGAGCTGAGGGAAGTGTCATTTTTTTTAAATAGCAGAGGAAAATAAATATAGTTCTTCAATTTCTGACTACTTGTTGAATTTTTGGATGAAAAGTTGAAAGCCATGGGCACTTGGGTAGTAATCGTGATGCATCACAGAACCAAATTGAATCGTTGACATGATAATCATAATCAAATCGAATCGTGAGACCAGTGAAGATGCGCACCCCTAATATTTATCCAGACTATGTAATTATCCGCAGTCATGATCAAAAAGATCTTCAACACTTTAATACCACTGTGGATGTTGATGGGAAAGATATACAGTTGCCCGACCCCAGGTATTATTGGTTAGACTGTTTAACTGAAAAATACTACCTATCGTGTGGATTACAAATGAGAGTATAGTGGGGTTTTGCGCTTTCTTTACTCCACCTCTCCACTGGGAATTACTGAGGGGACCTTTCCTGTTGTAACTGTTGCTGGACTGTGTCTTGAGATACCAGCAAATAGAGGAAGCTCCTCACTTGGATAATGCTGGTCTACGTTTGGGGATTGTCAGTGTGATTACTTTGCTTGGCAGAAAACATGCTGATTGATCACAAGGAATCTAGGCATGCTTGTTCCTCATTTTGAGGAAAGTTGGTTTCAGTTCCCAGCTGGGGTGAAGACAGCCTGAGACCACAACGGTTGAGTGCAAGGGGACCTTGTGGGCCAGGAAGGTGGAACATTCTTTTCCAAAAGTTCTGGTCCCTTGCATAATTTCATGGCAGAATTGCTGCTTTTACACAACCATGCATCTCGTCTCCGTGCAAGAGGGAAAATGCTGAGAAGAAAAAAATGTTGATGATGTTACACTGAAAGTAGGGATGTGCTATCAGTGTGACTCAAACATTGGGGGGTGTTCGCTTAGAAATTGCGGAGAAATGCCGCCCGCTGATTGGCCAAAACATGCACATGACTTGCTTGCTTTGGCCAATCACAGCGCACTCTGCTGTGAGAATCATGATTGGCTAAAAGGCAGGGTGCCTTTGGCCAATCATGACTCCAGGCGTCTCAGTCCACACCCACACTATATAAGGCCGCTTGCACAGCAGCCGTATGTAGTGCTGTGAACATGGAGACTGAGACCTGAACATGTAGCTACTTTAACTAGTGGCGTGTAGGCAGTGTACTATATAGATCTAGTATAGAGAGTATATACAGGCAGTATAGGCAGTGTGGTATATAGATATAGTGTAGAGAGTATATACAGTCAGTGCAGTCAGTGTAGTATATTGATCTAGTGTAGCCTATATACAGGCAGTGTAAGAATATATATGTACAGTATATAGTGTATAAATATATATATATATATATATATATATATAATATGCTGCATTCAGTGTAGACTATATATGCAGCTTATTCAGTGTATAGTATATAGAGTCAGCGCAGGCAGTGTGAGAATATATATGTACAGTATATAGTGTGTATATATATATATATATATATATACACACAGTATCTCACAAAAGTGAGTACACCCCTCACATTTTTGTAAATATTTTATTATATCTTTTCATGTGACAATACTGAAAGAATGACACTTTGCTACAATGTAAAGTAGTGAGTGTACAGCTTGTATAACAGTGTAAATTTGCCGCCCCCTCAAAATAACTCAACACACAGCCATTAATGTCTAAACCGCTGGCAACAAATGTGAGTACACCCCTAAGTGAAAATGTCCAAATTGGGCCCAATTAGCCATTTTCCCTCCCCGGTGTCATGTGACTCGTTAGTGTTACAAGGTCTCAGGTGTGAATGGGGAGCAGACGCGTTAAATTAGGTGTTATCGCTCTCACTCTCTGATACTGGTCACTGGAAGTTCAACATGGCACCTCATGGCAAAAAGCTCTCTGAGGATCTGAAAAAGAGAAATGTTGCTCTACATAAAGATGGCCTAAGCTATAAGAAGATTGCCAAGACCCTCAAACTGAGCTGCAGCATGGCGGCCAAGACCATACAGTGCTTTAACAGGATAGGTTCCCTTCAGAACAGGCCTAGACATGGTCGACCAAAGAAGCTGAGTGCACGTGCTCTGCGTCATATGCAGAGGTTGTCTTTGGGAAATAGACGTATGAGTGCTGCCAGCATTGCTGCAGAAGTTGAAGGGTTGGGGGGTCAGCCTGTCAGTGCTCAGACCATATGCCGCACATTGCATAAAATTGGTCTGTATGGCTGTCATCCCAGAAGGAAGCCTCTTAGAAACATAGAAAAGTGACAGCAGAAAAAGACTGAGTAGTCCATCGAGTCTGCCCCTTTTTATTTTTATTTATTTATTTATTTATTTTTTTTTACATTGACCTTGTTGTCTGACTATAGATTTATGTTTATCCCAAGCATGTTTGAAGCCATTTACTGTTGACTGTCTCGCAACCTCTGTTGGTAGTTTATTCCAATCATCAACCACCCTTTCAGTAAAATAATACTTTCTAAGATTAGTTTTGAACTTCCCTCCAGTTAGTTTGAGGTCATGTCCCCGTGTTCTTGATTTTGGCTTCATATTGAAAAGACTGCCCTCCTGAACCTTATTCATCCCCTTGATGTATTTAAAGGTTTCAATCATGTCTCCCCTCTCCCTTCTTTCCTCCAGACTGTACATATTAAGTTCCTGAAGTCGCTCTTGATATGTTTTATCCCCCAGACCTTTCACCATTTTTGTTACCCGTCTCTGAACTCATTCTTTCTTATCAATATATTTTTGTAAGTGTGGTCTCCAGAACTGGACACAGTATTCTAAGTGATGTCTCACTATAGATCTATATAGAGGAATCAGAAACTCCTTCCTCCTGCTGGTGATCCCTCTACTGATACATCTCAGAATTCTATTTGCTTTTCCCACTGCCTGGTCACACTGTTTGCTCATTTCTTTCTCTTCTAAAGATGATGCACAAGAAAGCCGCAAACTGTTTGCTGAAGACACGCAGATTAAGGACATGGATTATTGGAACCATGTCCTGTGGTCTGATGAGACCAAGATAAACTTATTTGGTTCAGATGGTGGCAAGCGTGTGTGGTGGCAACCAGGTGAGGAGTACAAAGACAAGTGCGTCTTGCCTACAGTCAAGCATGGTGGTGGGAATGTCATGGTCTAGGGCTGCATGAGTGCTGCCGGCACTGGGGAGCTACAGTTCATTGAAGGAACCATGAATGGCAACATGCACTGTGACATACTGAAACAGAGCATGATCCCCTTCCTTCGTAGACTGGGCTGCAGGGCAGTATTCCAACATGATAACGACCCCAAACACACCTCCAAGACAACCACTGCCTTGTTAAATAAGCTGAGGGTAAAGGTGATGGAATAGCCAAGCATGTCTCCAGACCTAAACCCTATTGAGCATCTGTGGGACAGCCTCAAATGGAAGGTGGAGGAGAGCAAGGTCTTTAACATCCAAAAGCTCTGTGATGTCGTCATGGAGGAGTGGAAGAGGACTCCAGTGGCAAACTGTGAAGCTCTGGTGAACTCCATGCCCAAGAGTTAAGGCAGTGCTGGAAAATAATGGTGGCCACACAAAATATTGACACTTTGGGCCCAATTTGGCCAATTTTCACTTAGGGGTGTACTCACTTTTGTTGCCAGCGGTTTAGACATTAGTGGCTATGTGTTGAGCTATTTTGAGGGAACAGCAAATTTACACTGTTATACAAGCTGTACACTCACTACTTTACATTGTAGCAAAGTGTCATTTCTTCAGTGTTGTCACATGAAAAGATATAATAAAATATTTACAAAATTGTAAGGGGTGTACTCACTTTTGTGAGATACTGTATGTACAGTATGTACTATATACAGTATATATAATATGCTGCATTCCGTGTAGACTATATATACAGCTCATTCAGTGTATAGTATATAGAGTCAATTCAGGCAGTGTAAGAATATATACAGTATTTCACAAAAGTGAGTAGACGCCTCACATTTTTGTAAATATTTTATTATATCTTTTCAGGTGAGAACACTGAAGAAATGACACTTTGCTACAATGTAAAGTAGTGAGTGTACAGCTTGTATAACAGTGTAAATTTGCTGTCCCCTCAAAATAACTCAACACACAGCCATTAATGTCTAAACTACTGGCAACAAAAGTGAGTACACCCCTAAATGAAAATGCCCAAATTGGGCCAAAAGTGTGAATATTTTGTGTGGCCACCATTATTTTCCAGGACTGCCTTAACCCGCTTGTGCATGGAGTTCACCAGAGCTTCACAGGTTGCGACTGTAGTCTTTTTCCACACCTCCATGATGACATCACGGAGCTGGTGGATGCGCTCCTCCAACCTCCATTTGAGGATGCCCCACAGATGCTCACTAGGGTTTAGATCTGGAGACATGCCTGGCCAGTCCATCAACGTTACCCTCAGGTCCTTTAGCAAGGCAGTGGTCTTCTTGGAGGTGTGTTTGTCGTTATCATGTTGGAATATTGCCCTGCGGCCCAGTCTCTGAAGGGAGGGGATCATGCTCTGCTTCAATATGTCACAGTACATGTTGGAATTCATGGTTCCCTCAATGAACTGCAGCTCCCCAGTGCCGGCAGCACTCATGCAGCACCAGACCATGACACTCCCACCACCATGCTTTACTGTAGGCAAGACACACTTGTCTTTGTACTCCTCACCTTCTTTTCACCACACACGCTTGACACCATCTAAACCAAAAAATGTTTATCTTGGTCTCATCAGACCACACCAAATCTACCACAGTTCGCACACACCACTTTTCTTCCACTCCTCATGTTTCTGTTCACACAGAACGGATGTCATTTCGTACCACCACCCTCACAGTACCAGACCACGACGTACTCACGACGGCCGTGACCCCTCGACGTCAAGTAACTCCCTTGGTACTTAAGGTTGTACATGACACTGTATAACTTCGTCTCGTACTAGGGGAGGGAAGTCTCTGACCCGGCGTCCCGTTATAAGGTTGTACTATTGCTGTTTGTGTGGAGGTTCTTCTGGTGACGGAACGATTTCCTGGACTCCCATTGCAACTACCTGACCGGTCCGTACAGAGGTCTAGATTTGGG
>BLSH010026957.1:147685-166276 GCA_018402905.1 Glandirana rugosa | reverse complement strand
ACTAACTCCCCCCCCCCCCTCCTGCACCATACATTTTTTGATCGTGTTTGGGCTGGTGAAAGCCTTTGGGGGAATCACCCCTGCTCCTTTTACCGGTTTGCCCCTCATATCTCCTTCCAGCTATTCCTTCACCTGGGGGGGGCACAACACAATTTTCTCTCCTTTTTGGGGCATTAACAGGTATAGGCGTTATTTAAAAAAAGTTATAGTATTTCAACAGTCTCTGGCCCAAACACCTTCTCCAATCAAAGCAGGTCCCCAAAAAAAAAGAGACCGAGCAATGGCGCTCACCCTTCCATACGGTTCTCCCACAATGGGCAAAGGGGATGCACGGCAGTTCACTCTATTTCTGGGGGGCTGGTATAAACGTGTGTATTATATGGTATTTCAGCAGTCTTTAAATACATTTGCCATCTCCCACCCATACAACATTTCAAAGTTTTCTGCCCAAGTAGGTTGAAAAAGAGAGACCCAACAGTTCCTTCTAATTACAGGGCATTGGTATGGGCAGGTGAAATATGATATTATAATATTTCAGCAGTCTCTGGCTTTTTTACTTTCACCTCCCAATGCAACAGTTAAGTACAGTTCAAGGCAATATCACTCCCCCATCTTTAGGTGCTCAAGACAGAGAAGCATGCTGAGCTTTCTTTTTGGTGTCCTTTCCCAGGTAAGGGAATGGAGGAAAAAACGGGAATTTGGGCACTTCGCTCTACGGCCCTGAACCGCTCACCCGAGGGAGGGGGGGATCTCTCATGCCCCTCTTCCATCCTGCAGAAAGTAGTTGTTCTTGTGTTCCTCTCCCCTCTTCACCAGCCCATCATCCGGGGATGCCGGTGGGTCCCCCCACTTGCCTCTCCAGTGCCTCCTCCCGTCACAGCTCCATGCCCCCCCCACAGCTCCAAGAGACACTTCTTTCCGGGGGGGCGCATTCTGCTGTCGGCTCTGGGGTGCCTGGCATGATGTTGGCGTTAGCCTGGTTCTTTCAGCCCTCCCTCCTGCACACGCTCAGCTCCGTGCCTCTCTGCACTGCCGGTGGGGGTGCTGTTTCTCCAGAGCTCCTTTGCTCTAGGAGTGGGTCTCTGGTGCGGGCACAATGGGCGGTGGGGGGGAGGGCAAGCTCTCAGGAGGAGCATGACAGAGGTTCGCTCGCATCTCTGCTACAGCTATGCGGGCGTGCGAGACAGGTCTCCTCCAGGGATCCGCATCAGCTGTTGACCGGCGCCATGATCCGTAACTCCATATTTAAATGACACTCTATAACTACATTATAAAGGTAAGTGAGATCAATAATCAAGCTATGAAATATTTCTGAAAAAGTGTTTTGACAACTATTTTGTATGCATTTTCATTAGACCAACAGTAAAGAAATAGAAGTTAAAAAAAAGTGAAGAGGCAGAAAAGCAAACAATATTTAGAGTATTCTGTTCTCTTTGTGTTGCTTCATGCTGGGTCGATGATGTCACAAGGGGGCACCTTAGTTAAGAACTGTCAGATGCCGAAGCTGTCAGACATCGGGAGCCTTCCTCAGGTGCAGAGCTCTTTTTTCTTTTCATTTTTCCAGGTCGGCGGCTGGCGTTCATCATGATTGACGTTGGCAACATTTTATTTTTTTGTTTGGGTCTGCGTTATTATTTTTTTTATTAAAGCACCCCCCTATGTTGACGGCATGTGGCCTGGTATGGGGGGACTCACTCGTGCACTCCCCTATCCTGGTCTGCCAGGCAGCATCCTCGGATCAGGGTCTGGTATGGATTTTTTGGGGGGGGCCATGCCATTTTTTTTAAATTTGAGCATGGGGTTCCCCCTGAAATCGATACCAGACCCAATGGGCCAGTTATGGATTGGGGGGACTCCATTTTGTTTTTTTTTTCCAGATTTTTTATTTGCCGGCAGTTCTGTTTATATTCAGCTGTCAGCAGGAAGCACGCTGACAGTTGATAAATCATCGGTTGTTAAAGCGGCAGTCGGCTTCCTGGCCAACTCCTTAACAACCAGCTATTCTTCACACAGATTGGTCGATCATTTTTTCAACCTAATCTAAATTCAAATCATTCAGAAAATTTGGAATTCGTTTGAAAATTAATAAATGAAACAAAACTAAACAATTCCGAAATGAATCAACTAAACACAATTAGTAACATAACGAATCTATCCAAAATAATACAAATTTTTCTGTTCTGCACATGTCTATCTTACATAGATCTTGGCAGGGTGTTGAGCAGGGAATTGAACACGCACATACAGTGTGTTTACACTTGGGTCAATTCATAAATGTAACAAACCACAATAAGGGTTCTTGTATTAAACCCTTGGTGAATTGAGTCAGTAGTTAGATAAAATACTGATTAAAAAAAATTAGAGGCTGCTTTTAATGGTTAACCAGTTCCCGACTGGCTCACATACATTTACCGCTGCAGAGTGGCGCTGTAGAGCAAATCGCCGTCTTTAAATGGCGGCTCGCGCATGCGCGGCTAGTGGGCGGGAGTGTGCTGCCACCGGTGCGCTCTCATGCCCACCACACTCTGCAGGAGTGTGCCCGCGGCTCGGGTGGGCTCAATGTCCGCTGGCGAGCCTCGATTGCTTAGGATAGAAGAAAAATGGGGAACCGCCAATGTAAATATGGAGGTTCCCCGCACTGTCAGGCAGCATCTAAGAGATCTACTGATCCCTGTCACTGGGATCAGTTAGATCTCTTATGCCCCTTATAGCCCAGCCCCCTCACAGTTATAACATGCCCAGGTAACACAGTTAACCCCTAGAGCACCCCCATGTTAACCCCTTCACTGCCAATGACATTTATACAGTAATCAGTGGATATTTCAATTTCTGATTGCTGTATAAATGTCATTGTTCCCAAAAAAGTGTCAAAAATGTCCGAGATGTCCGTCCCAATATCAATGTCCAGATAAAAATTGCAGATCACCGCCATTACCAGTAAAAAAAAAAAATTGTAAAAATGCCAGAAATGAATTCTCATGGTTTGTAAACGCAGCAACTTTTGTGCAAACCAATCAAAAAACGCTGATTGTGATTTTTTTTACCAAAAATATAAGGAAGAATATATATTGGGCATTAATTTTTTTTTTAGGATTTGTATTTTAGCAAAAAGTAAGAAATATTGTTCTTTTCCTAAAATTGTCACTTTTTTTTGTTTATAGCGGTGATCATAAATGACGCAGAGGTGATCAAATATCACCAAAAGAAAGCTCTATTTGTGAAAAAGGACACAAATTTTGTTTGGGTACAATGTCGCACGACCGCACAATTGTCAGTTAGAGCGACGCAGTGCCGAATCGCAAAAAGTGCTCTATTCCTAACATGGGAAATCCGTCCGGGGCGGAAGTGGTTATATAACTATTTAATATGAAAAAGAATTCAGCAAAATTTTTAGAAATTGAGAGTTTGTGAATTGATTTACTGATAAAAAAAACCAACAAACAAAAAAAAACATCACCACTAGATGGGGATAACAGAACAATGCTAGTATGTGTATGTGCATGTGTCTAAATATATGTCTATATAGTGACACTTACAGTGAGTTAACTCCACAACAGACATCGTTTTCAGGGCTTTCCTGTCCACTTTTATTTAACCACTTAAGCCCCGGAAGGATTTGTACCCTTAATGACCAGGCCATTTTTTTGCGATACGGTACTGCATTGCTTTAACCTCCCTGGCGGTATGATTATTTCAGATTTTTGGTGCTGTAAGCGGTACCATTATTTTGCATGGAAATTTGGCGTTTTATATTGTAGGCCTGTAATTCTTAGGAATAACTCACTTAAATCTGTCCAAACAAGGGTCTATTAGACATCCCGGGTATGATAAAGTTTGAAACATGAAATCATAAATTATAATATAATAAATAACTATAAATAATTATCAAAAATAACAATATAATAGTAATAAAATTTATTCAATAATGTAATTAAATCAAAAACACTGAAATTTGCTCAGTTGCAGAATTGTCACTGTCGTCACTTTCAGTGTCTGATGATAAATTTCCCCAAAAATCAGTATCACTCAATTCTGCAAATGGTTCTTATTTACTATCGCTGTTTCCTAGCTGGTCAAAAACCACTTTTGATGTAAAGGGACACTTTTTGATTGCCATGGACATTATCAAGTTTCCAGGCAGAAAGAATGACATATATAATGTAAAAGTGCATGCAGGGCACTGGGCAAACCACTAGGGACAAAGGGGATGTTTTATGATTTCATACAGCAATGTAATCTTACAGATTACAGTGTACTGTGTGTGCTGTGTGTTTCACTTTTTAAATTTGCTGCCGGTCTCCACCCCCGTGCGATGCGACGCTCGCAGGGAACGGAGCCCGGCACACAGAGGCATCGGGCGGAGGACACAGCTCACGGACACAGCGGGAGGACATTGCTGGATCCAGGAGACAAGGTAAGTAATACTGCCTGGATCCAGCAATGCAATCCCGAGTGTGGCTCAGGGTTACCACTCTTGCTACAGAAAATTCTCCCCGAGCCACACTCGGGAATAGCGCCAGGGAGGTTAACTGACAATTGCGCAGTCGTGCAATGCTGAACCCAAACAAAATTTACATCCTTTTTTTTCCACAAATGGAGCTTTATTTTGGTGGTATTTGAGCACCTCTGTGGTTTTTATTTTTTGCGCTATAAACAAACAAAAAGCGCCAATTTTGAAAAAACAAAAAAAAGTTTACTTTTTGCTATAATACATATCCAAAAAAGATATAAAAAAAAACAAATTTATTCATCAGTTTAGGCCAATATATATTCTTCTACATATTTTTGGTACGTAAAATCCTAATAGGCGTATATTGATTGGGTTGCACAAAAGTTATCGCGTCTAAAAACTATGGGATATATTTAGGGAATTTTATTTTTTATTGTTCTTACTAGTAATGGCAGTGATCTGCGATATTTAGCGGGACTGCGACATTACGGCGGAAAAATTTGACCCCAAATGACACTTTTTGGGGACCACTGACATTATTACATTGATCAGTGCTATATAAATGCAGTGATCAATGTAAAAATGACACTGGCAGGGAAGGGGTTAAACATTAGGGCGTGATCAAGGGGTTAGCTGTGTTCCCTAGATGTGTTTTAACTGTAGGGGGGATGGGCTGGCAGGGACATGACAGAGATCACTGTTCCCAATGACTGGGTCATGTCCCCTGTCAGAATGGGGATCCACCTTGTTTACATAGGCAGATCCCCATTCTGCCCCTGTACTAGGCCCACAACAGCGCCTGCGCGAGGCACCTTACAGCTACGATGATTAGCGCAGGAGAGCCGACCTGCCGCAGTTTAACGATGGCGGCCGGTGGTTAAACGAACATCAAAATTCATATAGGTATATCTTCCCACACAGGGGGTTCTCACCTCTTCAGGGTTCCTCCTGAACATCAGTACCTTTTTGGTCCTCCTGACCATGAAACACATCCCAGTGTTTATGCACAGGTGCTGAAGAAGCTCTGCATCTTCCTTACAGCTTCCTGGCTACTCCACACCTCATGGACATTCTGCTTACAGCTTCCCAGCTGCTCTGTCCTGCATGGACTTTTTAACTCAGGCTCGGGCCTTGGCCTGTCCCGACCTGGACACTGCGATGCATAGCAGCACCTCTCACAGCTCCCTTCACATACTAACCTCCTCGGAAGGGTTGGGCTCTGAGCTCTATCTCTGGCTCTCATATGAAGCCAGCACACACCTGTGCCATTAGTGTGTTTGCTTCCTACAAAATCTGGCATAAACCACCCTTTTACCCAGTGGCACAGGGGTCACCCTGCTACATTACACCATTGAGGTTCTGCTAGAGCTGTGGGTTTTCTGTCTAGTGTTCCTACATCATCACATGAAATGTAGGCCTATCCACCACCTCATCAGGTCAGGTTGGGATGCATTGTATATGATTGTAGTCCATGTACTTTTTTTTTGTTTTATTGAGGGGATTGAACTTGGATGGGAAAGGGGAATACGGGATGCCCAATAAGATTTGGTATCATTTGCTTGGGGCTACTATATACACTCCAGTTTATGCACTCCAGTGCAACTCTTGCTTCAGACCTCTTTTTCCTTCACTTCTCCACCACTACTCTTGCTGCAGACCATTACTCCTCCAGCACTTTACTTGTGCAGTTCCCCGGACCAGCTAGCACCACGGGGTTAGGCTTGTGGTTAGACCATGAATCAAATGAGACAGAAGTGCAGTAAAAATCACACTTTTTAATAAAATGGTACAAACAAAGCAAACATAGTCAAAACATAACCAGGGTTCGGTAACCTGAGCGGGTAGTCGGAACAAGCCAGCAAAACAGGAATCCAGAGATCAGCGTAGTAGAGGCACCAAACAGGATCAGACACCAGAAGAGAAGTCAGCCAGGTAAAAGTCTTTAATCCAGAAAACAGCATAGTCAAAGGCAGCAAACAGGATCAGGAACCAGAAGGGAAGTCAGCCAGGCAATAGTCTTTAACAGGAAAACACAGCAGAGAGTATACGGATATGTTTGACCAGGCAAAGGCACAGGAGATCTGATCCAGGCAGTTTAAATAGCCAGCAGGGCTAGCTGACGAGCAGGAAATGAAGACCAGGTGAGTCACTGGAATGAAGAGTACTGGCAATAACCGACAGCTGAATACTAGAGCTCTGCGAAAGGAAGGCTGAGCCCAGCCCTGACAGCCTGACACTAGCACAGCCAAGCCTCATTGAATTTCCCTTTGCAGGCAGGGCCCTATGGTATAGAAATAGTTTTGGTGCTATTGTCCTCAACACGGCTACTGATCCCGGTGAGCCCTTTTCAGGCCCTGTCAGCCCTCCTGGCTACAGCTGCCCCTTTCCACTGCCTCTTTTTCCACAGTCCACTCTTGTGGTCCTGCACCCATCTTTGACTGCAAACTCACAGTACTCCCAGGCATGTCTCCCCAGTCCTCCTGACTGCATCTCACTCACCAGCCCTCCTGGCTGTGACCAGTTGTCCTCCCTAGAGTCTTTCAGCAGTGCACTCACCTACTGTCCTCTTCTCGCTCTCTCTTGTGCCTCCAGTCCAGGACCTTTCTATGTGTTCCTGAAAGTGGCCCAGACTGCACCTGAGCCCTTGCTCAAGGTCAAATATTTGATGTTTATTGTTTACATTATTTACACTGGATGGGACACTAATTTTATTGTACTTGCTAACCTCCAATTGACACCGGAAGGGTGCCTTATATTGTAGGTCCCCCTTTAACTCTATACACATAGGAAACCTTTTAAGTTTATCACGTGTTTTACCATTGGTTGCTAATTTCTAGCTCATTTCTGTATCCGCCAGACTTCATTGGATACTGGGGGTTTACAGTGGAGTGTGCTTATTTAATATATACTTTGGAATATCACACACCTACCACCTGGGTGTTGATTTTCAGAACACATTATTACCACATTTAATGTTTTGATATTTACGTTAGGTGTAGCGCCATTTTATAATTTCTGTCTTTTACGATTTGTTTGGTCGGTGTATGACAGCTTGCCTTGGTTTTTAGTACTAGTAGCCTAGCGCGGTTTACCATTTAAATCTATTAGAGTCATCTGCTAGTGTCTCAGTGTGTCCTTAAGTGAGATCATGTGCAGAAAAAATAGTTTTTGGATAGAAAAAGGTCAGATAAATGCTCCTATACTGGTGTGACGGGGAAATCCGGATCAAAACCTCCTTGTGTTTTCCTCATTCAGAGGGGAGAGGCACATTTCTCCCAGTGTTATCTGGGGAAAGGGGAGGAAAGGGGGGAGGACTTAGTTGCACTCCCAGACAGCCCCCAAAAGAAGCTGCCTCGCTCCCAGAATGGTATACCTTGGTCCAAACAGGTCCAAGGGGGGCTCCCTAAGACTTCAAATGCCGCGGGATCGGCCACACATGTCCCCATATAAATGACACCTGATAAGAAGGTCATCCTGCCCGCACACGTGGCTGCTCCAGGATTTTGAAACAAAAGCCAGCATAACAGATTGCTAGACATGTTTGTAATCCAACCCAGGACATTCAGCGCTAGCAGATCAATGAATGTATTTGCAAGCCATGGGCGCAACCGCCCACCGTGGTTCCCACGGGTGACAGCACATGGTAAAACAGTTCCTGAGTTGCAGGTTTTAACACAAGCGTCCATCCCAGCTGTGGTTGGGGCAACTGGGTAAGCAGGCAGCAATAAAGTTGAACTTGAGAGAAGCTCCTGCTGGTTGCTATGGACAATGGCACTTGTTACTGTAGCACTGAATAACAGGCATGAGTCCTTCCCCAAAGTTGAATTCCTTAACTGGTGGTGGACCAAAGCACAGTTTCCCCAGCTCGATCAATTTTGGTTGCTAGGGGCAATAACTGGCTGGTTAACCGTGAACAGGTGATCCCCCAAATGTAGCAGTACCCTTGCAGGGGCTGCTGAACATTGTGGTTCACCTGTCACCCTGCCCAAACAGGCATTTTCCTTTCAGTCACTCCGAGACAGGTCATGCACCTTGTTTTTTTTGTTTTATTGAGGCGATTGAACTTGGTTGGGAAAGAGGAATATGGGATGCCCAGTAAGATTTGGTATAATTTGCTTGGGACTCCTATATACACTCCAGTCTATACACTCCAGCTCAACTCTTGCTTCAGACCTCTTTTTCCTTCACTCCTCCAGCACTACTCTTGCTGCAGACTATTACTCCTCTAGCACTTCACTTGCTGCAGTTCCCTGGATCAGCTAGCACCACGAGGTTAGGCCTGACACTAGCTCAGCCAAACCCCAGGCCCCTATGGTGTAGAAATAGTTCCGGTGCTAGCTGTCCTCAACACGGTTACTGAGTCAGCCCTCTTCAAGCCCTGCCAGCCCTCCTGTCTGCAGCTGGCCCTTTCCACTACCCCTTTTTCCACAGTCCACTCTGGCTCTGCACCCATCTTTGACTGCAAACTGCAGCCCTCCCAGGCGTGCCTCCCCAGTCCTCCTGACTGCACCGCACTCACTAGCCCTCCTGGCTGCGACCAGTTGTCCTCCCTGGAGTCTTTCAGCAGTGCACTCTCCCACTGTCTTCTCCTCACTCTCTCTTGTGCCTCCAGTCCACGACTTTTCCATGTGTTCCTGAAAGTGGTCCCTACTGTACCCGAGCCTTGGCCCAATGTCAGCCCCCCCAGACTGGGGAGCTCCCTCTAGGCCCCGACAGCCTCAGCACTGTCTCACTCTATCTCTTCCACCCAACAACTCCTCCCCAGCTGGGCTGACCCCGGGTATTTGAGGAGGCCTGTCCCCTGCCAATCCAGGTTTGGTATTGGTCAGGGCTCCTCAAATTACCCCAGGTAGCTACAACTCCCCTCTCCACCTCTCTTTCCAGAAAACACCAGAAGATTCTGTAAAGAAGTGGGAGGCCCAGATGACACCACCTGTGAGTCACCCAACACTACACAGAGCCACTCCCAGCTCAGAATGAAAGCAAACAGGCCTAGCCATTATCTAAGTCTGCCTACATTTTCCTACTCTACAGAAAAATCTAACCTCTAGCCCCTACCTAACTAGAGAGTGCTAAATGATGTTGTCGCCAAAAGGGGTGGCCAAGACCGATTCAACACCAGCAAGAAGTTTTTAGGGGATAGTTATTGCAACTGGAAGTGACTGGGGAGGAAGATCTCAAGACCATGGATATTGCTCTGTGTTATCCCATCTCCTAGAAAAACTAGCAATATATTCTTTGCCAGCTGGGGGTAGGGACAATTGTAACTATTTTTGCTTTAAATAAGCAGCACAGACATTCAGAGTTATCTTGCCACCTACAATAGAATTGAACACCGTAAAAAAAAAAAAAAAAAAATTGTGGCCAGCCTAGTATAGCCCTTCCTACTCCCAGCATTCCTCAGTTTTTGTTTGAGTTCTAAGAGAATAGACATCATTACTCTGTGGAGAAAAGTCCAACATTTTTTAAAAAGCTTCCTGTTCTTTCAATCACAATTCCTGCTACATCACTGTTGAGCTGGTATAGTGATCCAGATTGTACTTTCCTAAGCCTGACTTTGGAGTGTCATACCCAGACTCTGCTGAACTGGATATGTGTGCCTGGAATATGACCTTCGGCACTGAGCTCTGTATTGTAGTTCTTTCTGGACCAAGCATCAGGAACTACTTTGTTACTAGGTCTGTTAGGCACCATTTACAATCCTCGCTTTCCAATTCTTTCTTTCCACCGGTTGACTGCAGAAGGAGTTAAAGCGGAGTTCCACTCGAAAGTGGAAGCTCTGCTTATCTGCCTCCCTCTTCTTATCTGCCTTTTTAACAGGTACCCATCCCCACTTTCAAAAGATCTCGCTGCGGCGAGATCACTCAGAAGTCCGGCCCCCCTCCTCCTTCCCCTGCCACCGGGCCATTCAGAAAAACAGCACACTTGCTGTGAGGCCGCAAGACTTCACTGCCTGTTTCCTTTTCAGGCAATGGTGGTGGTAGCACCCGGGAGCTGATGGAAAAATTGGCTGGGGTGTCAATATTGCTGGATTCTAGGACAGGTAAGTGTCCTAATATTAAAAGTCAGCAGCTACAGTATGTGTAACTGCTGACTTTCAATTTTTTGCTAGGAGGGGAGGAACTCAGCTTTAACACACTGATGCATACTCTATCTTGCCCTTCAGGGTTAGGAAAGAACCTTCCCACTGCTGTTCCAGAGTGCAAGTGACACCCTTCTCCTTGGTTAGTTTCTGCTGCCTGCATACAGTGACCTGGTATTTGGCTTTCTGACCCTTTTCCCGCTACCCAGAAGACAGGTCTGTGGGTATCTGAGTCTTAGTTTCATACCTTAAGTTACTTTGCCTTCCTCCCTGTGATGCAACTCGTCTGATTCTAGACACAAAGGGGGCGATTTACTAAAACAGGTGCACTCAGAATCTGGTGCAGCTGTGCATGGTAGCCAATCAGCTTCTAACTTTAGCTTATTTAATTAAACTTTGGCAATAAAATCTGTAAGCTGAATTGTTTCTATACAGAGTTGCACCAGATTTTGCACTCTACAAAGGGACCAGTCCTACCATACCTGGTGCCTTCAGCAAACTCTCCTCTAAAGGTTTTGGTGCTGTCTGCAGTGTGCCCACTGAAATAGCAAAGGGTTCCATGCCTTCCCCTGCAGGATCCTTACTTGATCTTATGTCCCCAGAGGCCTTAGCCATCAAGGCTTTGTCTGATACAGAGTCCCTTTAGTCTTTAATGAATGAAAACACACAGGTTCAAACACACTCTTCTATTGTCATTCCAAAAATTCAAGGAAACTATATCAGCCATTACTGGTACAGTGCACACCACCATAAGACTTGAGGATCAGGCTGTATTTTCTACTAGTGCTGTCTCCAGTCTGGGCTCCTTTAAGTCTCCTATGTCTGCCAACGCCTTCTCAGTACACATGGACTGGAAGAACACTGATAAGCTCCTGTCTGTCTTACATACATATGAGAAGGAGCCACACCCCCATCAATCCAGCAGTATTCCTGTTTAACACAGCTTTAATCTTCCCTGGAATAGCTGCACTGGTCTTTAAAGCATAGCTCCATGAAAAACATTTTATTCTCTAATGCAGTGTGGCTCTGCCCGCACTGCATGGGTCAACTGCTCATTTTGTCTAGGGGCGCAAGGAAAAGCTGCACCCGGTCTTTCGATTCTCTGGAAAACCGTGCTCGCCTATGTCCAGTGATGAACTGTTCCCACCCTCCTCATATCTACAGCCGGTCTATGGGCATGATGACGTCAGGAACAGTGGATTCGCAAGACTGCTAACGTGCGGGGGGCAGGAGCAGTGGGGACTGGTCTTGCGCTTGCAGGAACAGTGGATTAGGTAAGTATATCTCTACTCCGAAATCCCCACTGCATGGGGACCTTCCTGTGAAGTGGAGTACCTGTACAATGTATACAACCTACTACAGCAAACCTGACAGTTACAAAGAAGTAGAGCAGTTTAAATTGCTGGTAAATTACAGCACCCATATGCTTACTTCTGTTTAAAAACAAAGCCGCTGGAGATTTCCTTCATCTATACCAAACCCTTATCTTTGATGAGGATCTTGTAAAGAAGTTAGTGGGGCATCCCACACAAAAAAAGGTGTAGTGTTCTCCCTAAAAATAAATACCAGACCCTTATCCTCCTTGGCAAAGCAACTTATCCCCATGTTGACGAGAACAAGGACCTCCCCTCCCCAAATCTGGCCCTGTGGCTCTGCAGGGACCTTAGCGGAATATGGAAACCCACTTTAAAAATAAGGAGGCATTCGGATCCTGACCCCTCCCTTCCAAAAAATACATTAATAGTAAATAAAAATGTAAATGCAAAGTGCATAAGGATACCACACTTTGTTAAAATATAAAAAAGAAAACAATGCCTCACAATGAGATGCATATCCTCATTAATCATGATAAATGATGCCTGCTAAGTCACAGAAAAACAAAACCCATCAGCTGTCCAACACATCAAATCTCATTGTTCACTCACCATAAATAAGAGCCACCCTGAGCTGTCATCTGGGATGTAAAAAGAGGAGCAGGGCATACCCGGCAATTTCATTGACCAAAAATGGTCATGGCCATAATAGGTCAATGTCATTAATCAAATATGGCTATGGTCATACTTACTCAATGCCACTGCCTAATTATGGCCATGTGGCCATATTTGGGCAATGGTGTAAGCCACTATACCTGCAGTAGAAAAAACTATACTATATATGATGTTTGGCTCCTGGGGAATGGGCTAAAAGCCGTTCATTTGTATGAATGCACAAGCAAGCAAAGTTCAATATGAACCCAGGTGCTAGAAGCTGAATCCTAATCTACCTGTAAACCCTGCATTTCAAAGTCCTCCCTTTAATAAATTATTTTCAGCACAAAGGGGTACCCCTACTTTTATCAACAAAGGGAATGTCTATTAGTCTTTGTGCATACTTAAACAATCTGCAAAGCAGATCCTTGGTTGGGAGTGGTGTTTTTCAGGATTATAAGGTAGCTTCGCTCCCAGTTGCCTCCCCATTTCACGGCTTCCTGCCTTTATGCATCACTGTACAGATTAACAGATCTCTATACTGCCATGGCTGTTCTTCTAGAGCAAAGTGTTATTGACCAGCCTGTGTAGAAGAATATTTCCAGGGGTTTTATTCCAATCTGTTTATAGTTCCCAGGCCAAAGTGGGAGCATCCATCCTATCTTGGATCTCAAGTCCCTTAATTTCTACAAGCCCAGAAATTGTGTGTGGAATCCAAAGGGTCTGTTTATAACTATGCTTAATCAAGGAAACTCTCTGAGCTCTGTTGACAGGACACATAAATACATGTCCCTGTTGTTCTAGCACACCAGTGATTCTTTTGCATTGATGTGGATCATTTTTTATTTTCAGTTTGTGGCCCTGACTTTTAGCCTGTGTGTTGCAGTTTGGGTATTCACCAAACTGCTGACCCCTGTGCTAGCCTTGCTATGCTCCAAGGACATCCCCATTTTGGGATATTTAGACAACCTCCTGCTGAGGTAACAGTCAGCAAAGGTGATAGCATACATAAATATAAATAAAGCTGCGCTAAATTGAACAGACCATATACCAAAAATTATTGATTCCTAAATGAAAAAAGTCTCCATATTGCAAAGTTGACCAATCAATTAGCAACACCCAGTGAACTTCATGCGCTTTGTGAATCCGCTACCAGATGATAAAAGGCTTTCCAGACCCAGCTGGAAGCCAGGCATAACATTGAAATCTCTGGGTTAATCATTCAGCAGATCTTCACGGCACTAGGGATGCCACACAGCTGTTTTCACAGCGCCAGTTTCCACTGCACCAAACACCACGAATGTTTTTTAGTATGCTCCTTTCGACAGCCGATTTTGATTTTTCGGACGACAAAAGCTGGATGTGCAGACTAGAAATTTTTTTTCGCATGTCAAATCAACATCCGATTTTTGTATCATTAGTAAGGTTTTCCTTTACCACTTTCAGACCCAGGAGTGTGTAAACGTGTGCGCAGAACACCAATCTCTGCAGGAAAACCTGGTGATAGCAAAGGTGATAGCAGAGCCACTGCCAGACTTTGTGGAGGTTTGGAACCTTCAGAAGTCAGCACTGGAACCAACTTATCAAAATGTTTGAGTTGTATTCAACATACAGCTCAAGCTAGAGTCTTCCTTCTTTAGGAGAAACTTCAAACTCTTAGTTCCCAGGACTCTTCAGGCCACAGGAGTCACCTGATTCTTTGCATCTGCCGGAGAGTCTGGGGACTGGTGATATCCTCCTTCAAGGAAGTCCCATTTGACCAATTCCACTCCAGACCCCTACAACACAACATTTTATTGCTGTGGGACAAGTCAGCCTAGCCCTTGTACAGACCCATTTGTTTGGTATTTGGGACCAGGATGTCCTGACTCCCTGACCTAGCAGCCCAGGAATCTTGCTCTGGAGTTGGGGAACGTTTCCTCCTTCTGGAAGATCATCCTGTTGGTTGCAAGCATTTTGGACTGGGGAAAAATCCTGGATGCCCTGTCGAAGAAAGAAGGGATCTTATTTCTCAATCAAAATTTTGGAACTTTGACTGATTTGGCTGTCCCTTCAGAAACCAGAAATCTTACAGCAGCAAAAGACAAAATCCTGACTTGGGCGTAAATTCATAGGCTTGTCAACTGTGTGCATTCCAGGTGCAGGACAATTGGCAGGCAGACTTACTCAACTGGCAGTGGCTGGGCCCAGGGGTATGGTCCTTACATTCGGAGGTGTTCCAGGACAAGTGTGCAGATGGAGGATGCCAGATGTGGACTTTCCAAATACAAACTGGACTGGTCTGTCTCTAGGTTAATGGATCCTTTAAAGCTGTGGACCCCAAACTGTGGCCCATGGGCCAGATACAGTCCTCTGCCTGCCTTTATTCATCTCTTGCGGACTCTTCCTACTGAAATGAGGCACAATTCCTCAAACCGACACCAACCAGGTACCATTCTTTCCACCAACAGTGAGGCATAATTCCTCCCACTGACAGCAACAATGAGGCACTATTGCTAGTGCTGACACCAGTATAGGGACACTTATCCTTTCTACTGACACCAACAATGGGGCATTATTCTTTCCACTAATGCCTTCCACTGACATCAAATATGGGACACTATTCCTTCTCCTACTGACCACCAAGCCTGAGCTATTGTTTACTCCCTCTGACCACAGTACAGCTCCCATAAAGTCTGAAGGGCAGTAAACCACCCTGCTTCATGGTCTGTAGCTTTATTGGCTTGCCTGTTGAAGCTCAGGTTCTGGGGAACAGAGGCATTTCCAAATCAATGATTCCCATGATACTAAAAGTTAGGAAGTCTACCTCCTGCAAGGTCTATCACCAACATGGAAAGACATGCTTCACTTGGTGGGAGAGAAAGGACAATTACCCCAGAAAAGTCCCTGCTAGTTGAGTCTTGGCTTCTTTAAAGATGGTCCTGGACTAACATTTGGCCCTTAGCATCTTCAGTGGTCATGTCTTAGTGATTCAAATCTTGTTTCAGAGACTGCTGGCTTCCCATTTCTCAATTAGGACTTTTTTTGCAGGGCGTCTCTCAATGGCCCCTAGAGTATGTTGCAGCAAAACTCCACAGGATCTCAGTTTGGTTTTCACAGTTCCCCAAAAGCCACACTTTTTTTGGCATTCTTTATTTATGGTAATTTTTCAAAAAGTACAAGATAGAAATAATTAAAGTGCAGCAGATCACAGCAGATCGCAGAGTCACCCTAATGTGACAGTATAATACAACAAGATTCAAACCCGCCAGGATCTTCTCAAATTTCTTCTTCTTGCAAGAAAATTTGATCCAGTAAAACCATGTTTTAGTAAATCGGTGATTTGTGTTATGTAGAAAACTGGTTAGATTTTCCATTTGCCTGATGACTTCCACTTTGAGAAGCCATTGCTGTAGAGTAGGTGGATGTGGAGATTTCCATAAGTGTGGAATACATGCCCTGGCAGCATTAACCAAGTGTCTCACCAAAGATTTCTTGTAAGCAGACAATGGGATCTTGGTTGTGGTGCAGTAGGTAAAAGGAAAGTGTGAACGGTACAGATCTGTCAGTAAATTTTTGGGTGACAGCATGTACTCCATTCCAATGTTTGCTGAGCACTGGGCATGACCAGAACATGTTTAATATGTCTCCCCTGTCAGCACCGCATCTCCAGCATCCATTATAGAGGGGTGTATACTGTGTGTCGGAAAAGGGCTGAAATACCATTGGGTAAGCATTTTTTAACACAGTTCTTGGTATTTATTGTAAACGGATTCCTTAAAAGAAAGATTCAGGATCTTTTTACAGTCTGCGGGTGTCCATCACAGTTGAAGTTCCCTCCACCATTTGTCTATGTGATCAAGTGGTCAAAAGCCACACTTTTAACCAATCAGATATATTCCCCTCTCCACTATCATGCACAAGCTCTTGCTTCTTATTGACATTTCCTCTGGTAGGTGAGTATCTGAGCCGGCAGCTCTTTCCTGTAAAGAACCCTTTCTAGTCTTACACAGGGTCAAGGAGGTTATAAAGCTCAGAACTTCCTTCCTTTCTAACCTACTTTTGGCCTTTTAGCTTAACCAGGACCTCATCCTTCCATCCTGCCGCAGTTCATCAGAAGGAGATCTCCCCCTCATTGCTTGGATTTCTTGGATGTAGGTCATGCTGTGCTTGTCTACCACACAGCCACTGCTTCCATTAGAAAGAATGTCTGTCTCTGTCATTACTAATTGATTCTGTAAACATCTGCTTTTTGCTCTGTCATTTTTTGGTGGCTCAGATTGAGCATCATGAAGGCTTATGGTCTGAAGGATCGGATGCCTCCCTTACCTGTCAAGGCACTGTCTACTAAATTTGTGAAAGCTTCTCAAGCTTTATGTCCTCAAACAACTCTTTCCAAGATTTGCAAGGCTGCAACTTGGTCTGTGTTCACATCTTTAACCAAGCCTTTTCTGATATCAGATTCAAAAGTAAGATCCTCAAGCCAGTACTTTGAGCTGCAAGCAGTCTCCAATTCTATTGTTTTTTTTTTGTGGGTCTGTTAATGTTTAGTTGCTAAAACAAAAATAAGTCTGTTCTAACGCATATGTAACTCTGTTATCATTTTTGGCTGAACGTGTCTGTACACTATCTTAATCGACTAATAAAGTTTTATGGAATTAAAAAAACAAAAATGTGGTTCTTCTTTAGTGTTGGCAGAGACATCTCCTGTTTAAGCGTGGAGATTGCGCCCCTCCAGGGCAGTGTTGTGGGGGGGGGGGGGAGGTCCTCATCTCCTGGCACAGTTTGTCCCCATTAGGGGTGCCGGGGGACCGGAGGTCTCTCCCCGAAGGGCCTCCTAATCGGGCTCACCTCAAGGTGGTCTCGATCGGGTTTCCCTTTCTTATGGCACCTGAACTTGAGGGCTCTATTTAAGTCACAAGACTTCTATATAAGGTCAAACACAACCTTCACTCTGTTCTGTTGAATTGTTATTTTTGTCTTTTAGGTATTTTACTTATCGATGCTCTCCTTGTAAGTTGTATTCTGTTATCTTTATTCTTATCATGCCTAGCACAGGGATTTGTATGTTTGCTATACATTCTTTTTTCCATGTATGGTTATGATATTGTTCTATGGCTTTGTCTGGTACATTTTTGACAATTCTTTTGCATACGATACTTTGTTATTTGTGATAAATCTCAATAAAAATATTGAAACAAAAAAATAAACTAGAAAAATAATCTAGTTGAATACAGCGCTAAGTGCATATTTGTCCCCTTATTATTGTGCCACAGAAAAAAAATATATCACCCAAAATCGTGTAATGATGTTGCTTCAAAAATATTAACAAACAATTAAAATGTGATTACAAACACAATCAGCGCAAATAAGGTGTGATTAACTAAATCTAAGCTGCTGACACAGAATAAGTGATTTCACTTCACTCAAATCAATATTAACCACTTGCCGACCGCCGATCGGCGATTGACGGCGGCAAAGTGGCTCTGTAACGCAGATCGCCGTCATATGACGGCGGCCGCGTGATCGCGCCTAGTGAGCGCACGCGCGCCGCCGGAGGCGCGCCCGTGCGCTCACTGTGTTCGGGGAGGGCCAGGGAGCGGGTGCGGCGGCTTCGATTGCCGCCGGCTACCCGCGATGGCCCCCCCGGAGTGAAGGAACGGAGGTCCGTGTATGTAAACACGGACCTCCGTTCTGTGAAGGGGGTAGGGCTGTGATCACAGCCTTCCTGTATACGAAGGCTGTGACCACTTCCCTTCCCCAGCTAGGGCAGTCCCCCCACAGTTAGAACACGCCCAGGGAAAATACTTAACCCTTAGAGCGCCCCCTGCAGGTTAACCCCTTCACTGCCAATGGCATTTACACAGTAATCAGTGCATTTTCATAGCACTGATCGCTGTATAAATGCCAGTGGTCCCAAAAAAGTGTCAAAATGGCCCAACATGTCCGGCAAATCGCCGCCAGTAATAGTAAAGAGTAAAAAAAAAATAAAAACCCCAAAAATGAATTCTCATCATCCGTAAACGCGACCACTTTTGCGCAAACCAATCAATAAACGCAGATTGCGATTTTTTTTATCGCAAATATACTACTCTTAAGTAAAAACCCCAAAA
>BLSH010026957.1:105587-122045 GCA_018402905.1 Glandirana rugosa | reverse complement strand
AAGTGCCCACCTGTGCCACCTAAAAGTGCCCCCTATCAGTGCCCATCAGTGCCCAGTGCCACTTATCAGTGCGGCCTAGGAGTGTCCATCAATGCCGCATATCAGTGCCACGTATCAGTGCCCATCAGTGTTGTTTGTCAGTGCCGCCCATCAGTGCTGCATATTTGCCCCATCATCAGTGCAACCTTATCAGTGCCACCTCATCAGTGCCAATCTGTGCTGCCTCATCAGTGCCCGTCAGTGTAGCCTCATCAGTGCCCATCAGTGTAGCCACGTCAGTGCCCGTCAGTGAAGGAGAAAATGTACTTTATACAAATTTTGTGACAGAAACAAAGAAAAATGTTTTTTTTTTTTTTCAAAATTTTCGGTCTTTTTTTGTTATAGCGCAAAAAATAAAAACAGCAGGGGTGATCAAATACCACCAAAAGAAAGCTCTATTTGTGGGAACAAAATGACAAAAAGTTTGTTTGGGTGCAGCGTTGCACGACCGCGGAATTCTCATTCGAATCGCAACAGCACTGAAAGCTGAAAATTGGTCTGGGCGGGAAGTGTTCTAAGTGCCTGGTATTGAAGTGGTTAAGGACCCTTTTCGCACTGATGTGCTTTTGATACCTTCCTATTGACTTACAATCATGCAGGCCTTTTTCAAGCACAGTGCTCTTGCAGTGTGAAGAGTTCCATAGGAATTAAATGGGTAAATATTTTATTCATTTTACTTCCACTTTTTAAATCCCAAAAGTGCATAAAAAACTGATCAGTGTGAAAGGGCCCTTAAAATTAATTAGGTATCTCCATATCCAACATGCAGAAATATAATCTCAATCTATTTACAGATTGTCCAACCTATATTATTACTAAAAATATTAAGCCACTTATAGAACAATGTCCCATTCACAATTTCTTCTACACTCACAACCCCAGGTATAGGAATGTTTATATTTATTATTACTTATAAAATTCTTACTGCTATGAAGCAAAGCAGTTTTCATATTTCATCTATGAGACCTTTTGATTTGGAAATATCCCAGACTTTTTTTTTAACCAATGTTAGTTTTACCACAACTAGTGTTTCTACAAATGTTATTCTGTGATTTTATTTCTAATTCAAAGCTTGCTTAAGCTGTTTACAAACTACATTTACTAATTAAATTAAAGTTTTGTTAAAATTATGTCATTTTTTTAATGCAAAATGAACTAGTGAATTAAAATAACAAAATGTACAATTAAATAGGTAATGTGAAAAAGCATGAAAATCAATAAAAATAAAAAACTTGAGGCATGAGCTAATTAGGGTTAAAAAGGAAATTTAAAAGAAAAAGAAAAATTACAACATCTCATTTTTAACTTGAGGTTGCTTAGCTTGTCTTATGTTGAAATGATGGAGTTCATATTGTACCCTTTATTGGTTAACTTAATGGCTAACTCCACTTTTGTGGGGAAAATAGAAAACAAAACAATAATAATATAGAATTTACAACTGTGACACAAGTGATATTGTAAATAATTGAATAATTGAATAGTTGATTGTAATAGTTATTAAAAATTGTCGCTCTCTTTCAATCTGCAGCGCTGTAACTTTCTGTAACAATCAATGCAATATGGCAACCTGGAGGTGTTCTGTAAACAGACAGTGTATGGAACGCCCAAGACATGACTATTTTTGTTTGTGTGCTTGGTTTATTGATTTTCCCAGAAGTCTGCACTAAGATACAAGTCAGATTTTGGTATCCCCTGCAACAAAAATATAATTTTCCCCGAAAGGAAATCACATCTAAAGGGATGCAGACCTTGCCACTTTCCTCATTAGAACTCTGCAAGTGCAGCAGCTGATTGATGATTACAAAAATCATTTTTATTAGATTCACTTTATACATGGACACAGAGAAATAAACAGCTATTTCTTCAAGATAACAAAAGGTAGGAATCCAATTATACTCACAATGGGATATTTATAAATTCTTTCACATAGCAAGTCAGTGCTAAACAAGAGCAGTAAGAAAGACTCGGAATCCAGCAATGATGTAGTGCAAACAAAATAAATAAAACATTTGAATGAAATGAAAAAGCACAAAAATTAAATAAAAGTCCAAACTTTTAATGATCAATAGCCCATTACCACCGTGGTACATACGTGAAGATTTCTACAAACTTCCCAAAATTGCCTGCTGTGTCTCCAACCACTCAGTGCAAAATATCTGCTCACCTCTAAATGTGGACCCTCAGTAGAATACAGAGCATGCTGGAGGAGACATCCCCTTGGTGTTGATGGTTTAAGCTTTTATGACTTTGATATTATATTGGGGTCCACATTTGGAGGTAAGCAGATATATTGCACTGGGTGGTTGGAGACCCTGCACAACATTTTGGGAAGTTTATAGAAATCTTAAAATATGTACCACAATGGTGATGGGCTATTGATCATTGGAAGTTTGGACTTTCATTTATTGTTTGTACTTTTTCAATATTTTTAGTTTATTTTGTTTGCACTAAATCATTGTTGTATTCTGAGTATGTATAGTGTGGTGAAGCACTGTTGGTGTTTAGCAGCATTCAAGGATTGTATTTTCTATCACATTGATTGTTATTTTCATACTAAAATTACTAATGTGCTGAATGCTTTTTTATATATTTTCAGTAGGAAAGGCTACTAGATCTATTTATCAATGGTTTCACCCAAGATTCAAACGACATTCTTCCAAGCTCAAAATAGTGTAGGTCAGCACTATTTTTTGATACAAAAGAGCATGAAATCAGTGTAGATATACAAAACACTGTATTATACATGTAAAAGAAAAGTGAACGCTGCATTTGGTTTTACAAACATTCTTCCAGGAATCACAAATTTTTCTCCCAAGCTTCAATTTTAAAATGTGTGAATCTTGGGTGAAAACAATACTAAATAGACTTAAAATTTACTATAAGAGTTCAGGTTCCACCATACATTCTGATAAACCTGTCCATGACCACTTCTAATTGCGTGTTTGCTTGGAGTGAAATTCTGGGGGTGATTTATTAAAACTGGAGAGTGCAAAATCTGGTGCAGCGCTGCATAGAAACCAATTGGCTTCCAGTTTTATTGTCTAAGCTTAATTGAACAAGCTGAAGTTAGAAGCTGATTGGCTACCATGCACAGCTGCACCAGATTTTGCACTCTCCAGTTTTAGTAAATCAACCCCTCTGTCTCACCTTCACTGCTAAACTCTCAGACCTGTGCAAATCTGTCTTGGTTGGCTGGCCAGAATTTCAGACACGAGGAACATAAATGCGTAAAAAGACTGCTGAACAAACTTTCTTAAACCTTAGTTGCCTCTAACCTTTCCACATGCTACACAAAACTAGGAATCTCTTATGCACTAGAAACTATGGAGTTGGTTTACAGAAAATATGGTGTTCTCTTTCCAAGGGAAATTGCACTTTATAAGGGAATTTTGCTCAGAATTTAATCAATGTGGTGACACTTTAATTTGCAAAGAAATGAACCCAATCATGTATTATGAAAATGAAAAGTAAAAAAAAACATATTTGCTTGTACATGATTAGATGATTGAAGTCAGCAGAGCGTCATCTCACTCACTAAGCTCTGGGGCTATTTCCTTTGCAAAGTTAAAAACCTATTAGCAAGTAAGACAGGATATACCGGGCTGGCAACCATTGTTTTGTTTGCCAATACCCCATTCTCCTGTAGGCACTGGCAGCAGTGTACCCTGGTAGTCTATAATTTCCTCTGTCTCTCAATGAACCCAGAAATAGATTTTATAAGAAAGACAGAAACCCCATTACCCTTGTCAGAGTTAGATTTAGCATATTCTTCGTTAGAGTAATACTTTTTAAAGCTAAAGGAAATGAGGAAAACTGATCATATCTAGAGTGACTGGAACGTAAAACATATTTGAATATTTGTGTAAAGTAGCTTCAGGTTTCAACATTTTTTAAACATGTTCATCCACTCTACAGATATTTTATCATTATTGAATGAGTTTTCAATACAGTTTGTGAGCTAGCCTCATGTCAGTTACAATGTCTCTGAACGGAGTGTTTGTGCTATTCATGGCTTCCTTAGTAGGTAAGTAATCACTCCTGGAACACAATGCTGTCTTTGGGAAATAGTTGCTTACTATTAACATTTGCAGTGGCATTGGTCCTATAAAAATACCATGCATAACATAGACAGTCCTTGGGAATGATAAAAAAATGGGACAGGCAGACTTTGAAAAAATGTCTCTCATGCATTCTAAAAGTGGTGAACAATGTGCCAAATTCATGTACCTGTCTAGAACTTGTACATGCTGCACCATCTTTAGAATGCACATGAGAGACTTTTTCAAAATCTGTCTGGGACAGTTTTTCTATTGGTACGCCAAAAGAGAATTGGACTTAATTAGCTCTGCTTTGTGACACAATGTAAGAGTAGCACATTCAATGCAAAATTCAATGTAAAAGCGGTACATTTTAGAACTACCAGAATTTGGTGCAGGAGTCGCTGTCAGAACCAAAAGTGTTGAAAATACTTTATAAATTTTGTGCAATACATTAACAAGAGGCATTAACGCTAGGGGTAGACACCATGTTGTTAGATGTTATAATATACAGATTTTAGCTGTATATAATAAAACATAACATTTTTGCTGACCCTGTTTACCTTTAAGGCAAATGTGTTGATTAACCAAAGAAATACAATATATTAGTACTTAAAAAATGAAGTGTATATATTCCTGTTGAGGAAAGGAAAGTGTAGTGTAGTAATAGACTTGAATATAAATAATATTAACATCCATTTTTTTTACATTTTTAATATGTCTGTTTTCCTATTGTTTCTGAATTTTATCTAATTTTTGGATTGTTTAGAGAAGACTTAAAACCCTGGTCAGGTTCTTTTTTTCTGTTTGTGCCCCATTCAGGGCCAATCTGTAATACTGATTGGACCCTGGGCAAACATGTTCTTGCTACCCCCCCATTTTAAGCAATTTCACTCTCCACCAGGTTACAGTGTATCATTACCGCTCACGGACTGGCTGCTAAAGGTTACAGCACACATTATGGCTCACTGATTATTTGCTAGAGATTATAGCACATGACTTCTGCTTGTTGATTGGTTGCTAGAGATTATTGTACATCAATGCTGCTCACTGGTTGGCTGATAGAGGTTACTAGACATCCTTACCACTCACCAATTGGTTGCTAGAGGTTACTGCACATTATTACTGCTCATTGATTGGTTGCTAGAGGTTACTGCATATCCTTACTGCTCAATGGTTGGTTGCAAGAGGTTATTGCACATCATTACTGCTTACTCATTGGTCGCTAAAGGTTACAGCACGTCCTCTACTCACTGCCTGCACACCATGGACTGGGGAGGCGAGGGGACCCATCAATAGACAGAAAACTCCTAGGTATCCTGGGACTCCTTGGAACAATGACAACGCTGAGGGGGGGGGGGGTTGTGATCTGTGATCAGTGGCAATGCTGGGGGTTGATGGGATTAGTGGCAGTGGTGGGGAATGGGATTACTTATGAGGCAGTATGCTGTGGCAAATTCTGAATCGTATAGAGCAAAGCTGGAAATCTTTGCCAAGTATATAGTGGGGGATTCTACACTGACCACCAATGTAATGGGGAATTTAAAATGACCAGCAATGTGAGGGGGGATTTATATGTGAGGGAGGATTTATGCTGACCACCAATGTGAGGGGGGATTTATATGTGAGGGAGGATTTACACTGACCACCAATATAAAGAGGGATTTTACACTGACACCAATGTAATAGGAACATTTACACCAACCGCCAGTGTAAGGGGCAATATACAATGACCTCAAAGTAACCATGTAAGGGAGAATGTAGACTGACAACCATTGCCAAGGAGATTTGTACTAAGCACCAATGTAAGGTAACACATCTACACTGGCCACCAATGTTAGGGGGGTTTTACACTTACCACCAATTTAAAGGGATATATACACTGATTACCAATGTAATGAAGAATTTACACAGACAAGCAATGCAATGAGGGATTTTACATCAACAACCAATGAAGGGAGATTTCTTCACTGACCACCAATGTAAGGGGGGTTTACACTCACCAGCAACTTAAAGGGGGCTTCTATATGGACCACCAATGTAAGGGAGTATTTATTTTACTGATTACCAATATAAAGAGGAGTTTCTACACTGGCCACCAATCTAATGGGGATTTACACTGACCACTAATGTATTAGGGGCATTCACAGTAACCACCAATGTAAGGAGGAATTTACACTGACCACCAATATAATAGGGGCATTCACAGTAACCACAAATTTAAGGGGGGGATTTACACTGACCACCAATGTAATGGGGATTTACACTGACCACCAATGTAATAGGGGCATTCACAGTAACCACCAATGTAAGGATGGATTTACACTGACCACCAATGTAAGGGACAATTTGCTTACCTGCAGAACAGGCTGATGTTAGGCTTAATGACCACAGTTGTAGGCAGGACTTTCAAGCATGCCCCTTTACCTCCCCAGAGGGTAGCATTCAGCAGAAGGTAGATATGACCTCAGGGGGGCATGACATACTGTACAAATACGCCAGTATTTACATATCAATGCAGGTTATTTACATGTAAACACAGGGTTTGCAAATGAGTCATCTGTACACAGCAATCAGGCAGAGCTGGGCAGCATTAGTAACAGGACTTCACACTGAGATATTGAGACACAGCATGGGAATAAAACTTTAAGGGGCAAGGGAATTTAAACTGGGATAGTTGGCAAGTATGAGGCAGCTACTTTGGGCCCCACAACAATGATAGGGCACATGGCAGCTGCCCCTTTTGCCCTGCCTTAAAGATGGCCCTTGCCCCATTGTGAAGATGTTATCTTTTTTACTTCCTTGCCCAGGACATAACAGGAAGTTAGTGAAAATCTCCCCAAAACTAGAAGGATTCTCCTTATTACTGAAACAGATGTTCCCTATTGGAAAATTTCCTCTTACCTCTTGTTCTGATGACAGTGGTGACTGGGACAAATAGAGAGGGTGTACCTCCCTAGCAGGGAAAGAGACAGCAAATAAAACCTGGCAGAACCTATAACCCTTCATACTCTTTCTGTAAAAATGTCTTAATATGAAAAAAATATCTTTATATGAAAAAATAAGTGCCAATATATACAATGATGTTAAAATGCATCAGCTCACAAATGCTATGAGTTATTTAACATGCATTCAATTTTTTTATCTCATAACATTGTTTGCATTAGAATGTGATGAATCTTCATTTTCCACATTAAACATAAATGCTATATTTTTTAATAAATCCTCTATATTTTATCTCATACGTCCTATTTTTTTATGTCCCCATTTTCCTATTCTCTTCAATAGATACCTCTTAGAAAGCTACTAACATCAGCCAGCAGTCAGTAACACTTTAGGAGGAATACCACATGGGATAGTCCATTGTTATTGCAGTTTGTTTGCGTAACCATAATCAAGCAGTTCTGAGTTTAGCGGATATTCAGAATTGTTCGCTTTGTTATAAATTGAGATACCAGTACTGAAAGTGCCACAAATTAAACGCATTCATTTTTGTACTCTAATTATGGACAATATTTTACTGCAGTCAATAGAGAAATCGTATTATCTATATTATTTAGGGCAGCATTTTATGGAATTGCATCTAACATATGACAAATGCCCATTTGTGACTGCTTCTCTTTAGGCGTTTCACATCTAGCTGTTCTGTTATGGTGTGTTACTGCACACACATTACATGCATTATTTCACATTGCATTCAGACAGCCCAGCCATTAAGAATGCCCTGCCAATGCACATCAATACACACCCACAGTACAAAAATTGGACCTAAAATATTGTTCTTTTAATGCAGTGTACCACAAATCATGCTTTGTGTGTCATGCACAATAGTGCAGGTCCCTTAGCACTTACTGTAATTGTACATTGGGGTAGCATTCTAAATGAATAGCACAGAGTGCCACGTGTTGTGGTAACTTGCTGTAATTTGTGCATTTTACCATGCGTTACTGCAATGTATAAGTGTGAAGCCAATCTTTTGTTGTTAATTTTAAAAACAGCAGATTTGTGTAAATATTTGTGTAAATCCTTAAACAATGTCTTTTGCTTATTATTATTTTTTTTCTTTTTGAAAAGTATTTTTATTAATTTCAAATTTGCAATGTTACACAAACGAGAATAAATGCAAATATGAAGGACATATTGTTGTGTTACAATGGAGATATACAGGCGTCATGTAGATAGAACATTTCAATCAAAGGAAGTTGAGCTTGCAAGTACAAACATACACATATGGATCTAGGAGTGAGAAAGATATAAAGTACATTTGTACATCGAGGTATTTCCAGTACCAAGCCCATGTCTGCTTTCTATGTGTGGAAGGAAAGAAAAAGGCCTATAAAACAGAAGAAGACTGTTAGGGAGACCCTGGCATCCTTGTGAGGATGTACCCAGGGGGTCCCACCACGTCCAACCATCGTCCTGTCACCCCAGTGGGATCATATTGTGACCCGGGCGAGGGCAGACGAGGGCGGATATTTCCCTAGGGACCATGGCCTCTGCTGATAGGGAAGATGAAATAGGGGAGGGTTAGGGGATAGCTGTAAGGGCTTAAAGATGGTGGGTAAATGTATAAGGCCTGTAACCGACCACTAAACAACTAGGATATACTAGCTGGAGTTTATCTTTTGCTTATTATTTATTGATTTATTTATGTATTTATTGTAATAATAAATTATGAAAATACGGTGTTGTAACACCATTGTGTCTTTTAATAAAACTATAAGTTCCTCTTGTATGAAATAAATAGATTTTCTGTGTATATATAAACTTAGTCCACGCCACCACTCCAATGTAATTATATCTTAAACATGGAAACATATTGAACTTGTGAGAATATTTTACTTCATATCAAAGGCTACAAAAATGACACATAACACCAATTCCCCTTTATTGATTAGTACTGCTTAAGGGTCCTTGCACATTGTTCAGTTTTTGAAGGGCTATTGTTCAGCATAACCACTTGACCTCCGGAAGATTTTCCTCCCTTCATGACCAGACCATTTTTTGCGAAATGGCGCTGCGTTACTTAAACTGCGCGGTCATGCAACGCTGTACCCAAGTAAAATTTCTGTGAAGGGGGACATAACAGATCTACTGATCCCTGTACTTGGGATCAGTCAGATCTGTCATGCCTCTGGCAGCCCAACCCCCATACAATTAGAACACACACAGGGAACACAGTTAACACCTAGAGCACCCCCCCCCCCCCAGGTTAACCCCTTCCCTGCCAATGACATTTATACAGTAATCAGTGTTTCTCTTTTAGCTCTGATCGCTGTATAAATGTCATTGGTCCCAAAAAAGTGTCAAAAATGGCCAACATGTCAGCAGCAATATCGCAGTCCCGATAAAAATCGCAGATCGCCGCCATTACTAGTAAAAAAAAGAAAATAGTGAAACGTCATAAATTTATTCTCATGGTTTGTACACGTGGCAACTTTTGCGCAAACCAATATCAATCAATATACGCCAATTGCGATTTTTTTTTTTACCACAAATATGTAGAAGAATATATATTGGCCAAAGGTGATGAATAAATTTGTTTTTTTATATTTTTTTTGGACATGTATTACAGCAAAAAAGTTAAAAATATTGTTTTTTTTTTCAAAATTGTCCCTCTTTTTTTGTTTATAGCGGTGATCATAAGCGATGCAGAGGTGATCAAATACCACCAAAAGAAAGCTCTTTTTGTGGGGAAAAAAGGATGTCAATTTTGTTTGGGTACAACGTCACACGACCGTGCAATTGTCAGTTAAAGCGATGCAGTGCCGAATCGCAAAAAGTGCTCTGGTCCTAATGTGGGAAATCCTTCCGGGGCTGAAGTGGGCAAGGATCACTTTTATGTGGTCAGGCATTGGTGTGGATGAGAAGACCTGACTCACAGTCTCCACTCTAATTCATCCCAAAGGTGTTCTGTCGGGTTCAGGTCAGGACTCTGTGCAGCCTAGTCAAGTTCCTCCACCCCAGACTCGATTATCCGTGTCTTTATGGACCTTGCTTTGTGCACTGGTCCAAATTATCTGGTGGAGGGGGGATTATGGTGTGGGGTTGTTTTTCAGGGGTTGGGCTTGGCCCATTAGTTCCAGTGAAGGGAACTCTTAAGGTGTCAGCATACCAAGACATTTTAGACAATTTCATGCTCCCAACTTTGTGGAAACAGTTTGGGGATGGCCCCCTCTTGTTCCAATATGACTGCACACCAGTGCACAAAAAAGGTCCATAAAGACATGGATGAGCAAGTTTGGGGTGGAGGAACTTGAAATCAATTTTGAATCCTACGAACTAAGACTGGGATGCCATTAAAGTTCATGTGTGTGTAAAGGCAGGTGTCCCAATACTTTTGGTAATATAGTGTAAGTGATACAGTCGGTAAGCAGTTAAGAACCCTTTCACCCTTTTTATGCCTTTCCATTGATTTGCATGGAATGTGCTTTGTAAAAGCTGTGTCAAAAATGCAGCATGTAGGGCTTTTTAAAGTGCAGCACTCCTGCAGTGTGAAGAGTTCCATAGGGGTCCTATACTATTCATAGAATGAAAGATCCTGCTTCTTAACCATAGGAGAAATACACTCCTCTTTATGGGAGAACTAAAAGACTCCTCCTATAACTCAGGTGGGCACTGATTAGAGGTAATGGTGGGGGAGGATGGGGTGCTCCAGCCCAAGGGATCTGGTCAGGACCCATATAACAGACAAACAAATACTTGGGGGGCACACCCTAACAATGCATTACATTAAAATGGTTGTAAACCTAAATTGAAAACTTGTAGCTATAAGTAAGCCTATAATAAGGCTTACCTATAGGTGCTGTAAACATCTAAACGTGCACCGTTTAGGAAATATTTACCTTGAACTGCACATCGGCGCATGCACTGTGAAGAAATGGCCTTATGAGCTGTTTCTTCACTAGCGAGTACTGTGACTGGCGGCTCCCGTGCGGGACTGATGTCATGCGACTTTAGCCAGTCACAGACATGGGATACATACTAGCCCATTATGTTTTTTTTTTTATGTAATCTTTATTTTTCCAATTTAAAACATACACAGGAAAACATTGAAAAATAAGCATGCAGATATACAGTCTAGCAATCTACATATTGTTACTTCATATGCAAAGTCGTTGATGACAATAGTGGGCATCTCGGGTGTACCTTAGGCTATATAGCTGAGCAGGGGGTTCAAGATGCCCAGCAGCGTCCCAACGTCCCCAGCATATAAGCCTGGATGCAATGTTCTTATGCGGCTGTGTCCCTAAGCCGTCACCTCCCAGCGGGGAAGGGGGGCTCAAGTGGCCTCCTGCATGCCTTCTCCGCCAGGTAGGTTGCCACAGGCTGACTGACTCCGGATCACAGCATCTTGGGGTGTCTCCCCCCTTGCCACCAGGGGGGAGAACCACCTCACATCAAGGGGACTTGGGGCTACCTCCAACCCCTCTGCCCCGTGTCATTCCATTGTTGTTCCGGTAAGCCTCTACAGCCCCGAGTATCTTTAATGTGGAACTGTATGCATATCTGCGAACTTTTCACTTAAATTTTCAAAAAAGAAGATAGAGGAAGAGAAAATATAACCAAGAAAAACATATAGTGGAGATAGAAAGAAACAGAAAAGGATAAGTCGAAAGAAGAGAAGTGGGAGGTAGGTAGAGAAAAGGTTGGGGGGGGGGGGGTTGTCTGGGAGTTACACCATGTGAGCAAGTAATTGTATCGACTTCGTCAAGACCCATGAAATGGGAGTTTCAGAGTGGGGCATCTCACCCATGGTCGGGGTCTGTGCTCTTACCCTTCCTTAGGGAGGGTTCCGCTAGCTCTAAAAGTGCTATGTCTAAGCTCGGTGGTACCCCAGTGTCCACCCTGGTGTTGTTCTGCCACTGTTCCCAAATCATAGCGAATCTTTCGCCCCTACCGTTACAAGTAGCTACCCATTCTTCAGCTCCCTTTATCTCCTCCACCTTTTTTTTCCACTCCTCAAGGCTAGGTGACCGAGTTTGCTTCCAGAAGAGTGGGATCAGCCGTTTAGCTGCATTGAGGAGGTGTGGCAATATTGAATTCTTATATCGACGTACCGCCATCGGGGGGATACTTAGGAGGAGGTGAATCGGGGAGAACGGGAGCTCTATGTCCAGAACCGTGGTTATGTATGAGTGGACCTCCCTCCAAAATGATTGTATTGTGGGGCATTCCCACCACAAGTGTAGAAGGGTGCCCACTTTGCCACATCCTCTCCAGCAGCAATCTGGGACAGACGGGTATATTTTAGCTAACCTCGCAGGGACTCTGTACCACCGGGTTAGTAACTTGTAATTGGTTTCCTGGGTCCTCGCTTCTATTGTGCTAGAGTGGGTCAGTCTGTACATAAGAGTTATTTGGGATTCAGTAAACTTTAGTCCCAAATCTTTTTCCCACTCCCTAACAAAGGCTGGAGTAACCAATGTTCTAGTAGAGCCCAAAAGTTGATATAGTACTGAGATCAGATGTGGTGCAGGTTCGTCAGATATGAAAAGGTTTTCGAACGACGTCAGTGAGTCGAGATTCCTGATCGGGTGGGTCTGTGTAGCAAAAAAGTGGGTAAGTTGTGCATGTCGCCATGAGTCCATAGGAAAGCTGCCCATCCTGTTTCTGAGCGTCTCTAAGGGGATCAATTTACCATGTTCCAGTAGCGTGCCACAGCACACATGTCCATCTGTGGCCCACTTCCGAAAAAAAACCCCGCTGTTCCCCTGGAATGAACCAGCGGAAGCCCCCTAATGGGGCTAATGGGGACGTCTGTGGGGCTAACGCGAAGAGTTTATTAGTTCTGTCCCACATTCGTAGCGTCTGTTGTGTGAGGGGAGATGTATGTCCTGAAAGGCCTCTATCAGTCGTGTGTAGCCAGGGAGCATATGCCAGGTCCCGCCCCGCCAGGCACTTCTCCAGCCTGACCCACCCCCTGTCGGTCGCGTGGAAGCGCCAATTTAAAATCCTCTGTAGGGCAATGGCTCTATAGTATCGCTTCAGATCTGGGAAGCCCAGCCCGCCGTTGCACTTATGGCGCGTCAGGACCCGCAATGCGAGCCTAGGTTTCTTATCATTCCACACGAACCTTGTCAGGAGGCTAGTCACCCCGGAGAAGAAAGAGCCCGGCAGTGCTATAGGGACCATCTGCATGTAAAAAAGTATTCTCGGAAGTACGTTCATCTTAATTATATTAACACGGCCTATCCATGTGAAGGCTATTTTTGTCCAGGTAGTAAGATCATTTTTGATTTCGGCCAGTAGTGAGGGGTAATTATTATCGTATAATGTCTCATATCTATCTGTGAGCTTAATACCCAGGTACTTAATAGCAGATGTGGCCCAAGTGAAGGGGAACTCGGCACGCAAGCTGTCAATTAAGTGTTTCGGTACAGTGATTGGCAGTATCTCTGATTTCGTGTAATTAATTTGGAAGTTGGACAGGTGGCCATATTTCTGGAATTCGGCCATTAAATTAGGTAGCGAGATCCTAGGCTCAGAGATGTAGGAAAGGATGTCATCGGCGTATGCCGAGAGTTTATACTCTGTGTCGCCCACCTGTATCCCCTTTATGCTGGGGTTAGCGCGTATGGTTCGTAGCATAGGCTCTAGCACGAGTGCAAAAAGGAGGGGTGACAACGGGCACCCCTGCCTGGTTCCGTTCCTAATTGAGAATCTAGAGGAGAGATACCCGTTAACCCGCACCTGGGCCTGTGGCTGTGAGTACAGGGCAAGGATCCATGCCAGCATCTTTGGCCCCAGTCCAAGATGCTCCAGGACTCCCCGAAGGAATGTCCATTCCACCCGGTCGAAGGCCTTCTCCGCATCCGTAGATAGGATGAGATAGTGGCCCCCGACCGGGTCGTTGCGTGCCCAATTAACTAGACTTATAGCTTTTAATGAATTATCCCTGGCCTCTCTCCCAGCCACAAATCCAGTCTGGTCCGTGTGTACTACATTGGGGACTAAGTGTTTTAGCCTATTTGCCAAGATCTTCGCGTAAACTTTAACGTCTAAGTTCAGTAGGGAGATGGGTCGGTAACTTTGTGGCTGTGTTGGGTCTTTCCCGTCTTTGGGTATCACAAGCCCATTATGTTTTTACTTTGCAGGGAACAAAAGAGGGTTTACTTCCTCTTTAAAGATGGTTCTCCCATAAAGAGGAGCGTATTTCTGCTATGGTTGAGAAGCAGGATCTTTCATTCTATGAATAGTGTAGGACCCACTGAAAATGGGGTGGTGGGCTTAAGCACTGTATGGCCATATAGTGTGACCAAATCTTATTTGAGTAATATGTTCAGGTGCTTTTAAAAAGCCTTGCAGGATTTAAATGTCATTTTTGTATGTGTGCGCTGTAATATACTGTTCTGTTTGTATGGTCTTATAGCAGCACCATCTTTAATGTAATGCATTGTTAGGGTGTGCCCCCAAGTATTTGTTTGTCATGTCTAAAAGGACACAGGCCTTGCCGCTTTCCTCATTAGAACCCTGCCCGGTGCATAATTACAAACATCACTTTCATTAGATTCGCTTTCTACAAGGACACACAGAAAGAAGTAGATATTTCTTCAGAATAACAAAAGGTAGGAATCTGCAACAAAATGTGTTAAATCCTTGCAATGTACATAGATCACCCAGAGGGGAATGCTTTGGTTTTTTTTCTCAACATTTTTTTCTCAACAAAAATTGAGTTACTGTTTAATTTTTAGGCATTTAATAACTTATGTTAGCGAATAAAGGGTATCACTTGAACTCCAAACTTTCTGTATTAATCAATTGCTAACACAGTACATTACTTTACTACTCTTACCTTATGTCCAAATGAAAGGACACTCCTATGATTTGCAACTAGTTGAAATGTATTGCAATAATGATACTGTTATCATGGCTACTACTCCATACTCATACTACTCTACCTCTCCGCAGCCTTTGATACTGTTGACCATCCCCTCCTCCTTAAAAAACTCCACTCTGTTGGCCTTCAAGACTCTGCCCCCTCTCTACCTGTCAGAGTGTTCCTTCAGTGTGACCTATAACTCTGTTTCCTCCTCTCCACTTCCTCTTTCGGTTGGGGTACCTCAAGGTTCTGTCCTTAGACCCCTTTTCATTTATACCTCCTCCCTTGGTCTGTTAATAAACTCCCATGGCTTCCTTTATGCTGATGACACACAAATCTCTGTACTCCTCACCTCACTCCTTCAGTCTCCTCACGCATTACTAACTTCAGCTTGAATGTCACACCACTTCCTCAAACTCAATCTTTCTAAAACCCCCTGATGTCTCCATCAAGATCAATAATACAACTATCAGTCCCTCCCCTCATGCCAAGGTACTAAGTGTAATCCTGGAGTCTGACCTGTCCTTTCAGCCCCAAATCCAATCACTGTCCAAATCGTGCAAACTTCACCTCCAAAACATCTCCAAAATACGTCCCTTCCTAACCCTTATCACTACTAAGCAACTTATTCCTCCCTTGTTATCGCTCGCTTTGACTATTGTAACTCCCTCCTAATTGGTCTATCTCTCGACAAGCTATCCCCTCTTCAGTCTATCATGAATGCTGCTGCCAGATTCATACACCTTACGAACCGTTCGGTGTCCACCACTCCTCTCTGCCAATCCCTCCACTGGCTTCCCATTTTCCAAAGAATAAAATTCAAAACCCTAACCATGACATACAAAGCCATTTACAATTCTGCCCCAAACTACATCACTAGTGTTGAGCGAACCCGGACTGTAACGTTCGGGTCCGTACCGAACTTTCGGGTGCCCGGGGCACGGACCCGGACATTTCAAAAATCGTTCGGCTTCAGTCCGGGGTTCTGCTATTTTACTCCACGCGTTGAGAAGCTGCAGGGCAGCCAATCAACAAGCGTTTCACTGGTTTGCCCTTAGAAGCCATCACAGCCATGCCTACTAATGGCATGGCTGTGATTGGACAGTGCATCATGTGACCAAGCCTCTTTATAAGCTGGAGTCACGTAGTGCTGCAGTCACATGCTCTTGGGTTAGTGTAGGGAAAGGAAGCTGATGGCGTGAGGGAGAGAATAGAGACATTTTAAGACATTTTACAGAATTTTACAGAGATAAGAGAGGGAGTGCGGTAGTCGAAGGAAAGGGATGTGATTGGGTTCTCGTACACTGACGTCGTGATGCACTGAGGTCGAATATTTCTCCGAACCAGTGTACTACGTGACAGGTTAGTGTCGGTACGGTAATCATCCGTACCGACACTACCGAAGATTCCCGTTTGGTCACTTTGCGAACAACTAACCGACGGGACGTCGAAGAGTTGCGCACCTCATTTTATCGTCTTGGGGCCTGACTTCGGCTTGCTAAAAACTTTACAGGCCCAGGCACGGGGCCCGTGGGCTTTCAAGCCATGCCTGGGCTTGCA
>BLSH010026957.1:72287-84177 GCA_018402905.1 Glandirana rugosa | reverse complement strand
CGTTTCGTTAGACAGAGTTTAATCTGCAATCTCCAACTCTAAGCAGCGGTATTTGAAATCTCAAATTCCCCCAACAATCTGATCGTTGAGCACGATCGTAGCGATCGTTGTTTTATGCAGAGCTTGATCTGCAACTCAAAGCAGCGGTATGTGAAATCTCTAATTTCTGCTATCTGTCCTCAGAGCAACAGCACAGACAGCAGTAGTAAAGTAATCTATCTCAGGATGCAGGATCAGGTCTTAAAATGTCTCAAATCTGTCCCTCAAGCTTTCAGCTTCCTTTCCCTACACTAACCCAAGGAGCATGTGACTGCAGCACTGTGACTCCAGCTTATAAAGAGGCTGGGTCACATGATGCACTGGCCAATCACAGCCATGCCATTAGTAGGCATGGCTGTGATGGCTTCTAAGGGCAAACCAGTGAAACGCGTGTTGATTGGCTGCCCTGCAGCTTCTCAATACGTGGAGTAAAATAGCAGAACCCCAGACCGAACCCGAACGATTTTTGAAATGTCCGGGTCCGTGCCACGGACACCCGAAAGTTCGGTACGGACCCGAACGTTACAGTCCGGGTTCGCTCAACACTACTTATGACCAATAATCAGCACCCAGCAGCCATGTTATGTGACACAGGAACCATGAATTAGACTGAGACAGAAGTGCAGTAAAAATCACACTATTTAATAAAAATGGTAAAATAGAACAAACAGAGTAAGCAAAGTCAAAACAAAGCCCAAGGTTCGGTAGCCAGAGCGGATGGTTGGAGCAAGCCAGCAAACAGGTATCCAGAGATCAGTGAGGTCAAACAAACAGTATGCAGGGTCAGGAGCCAGAAGGGAAGTCAGCCGAGCAGAGACTTTAATCCAGAAACCAGAAGGCATGTCAAACAGGCAAAAGTCTTTCACGGGAAAACACAGCAGAGATTTATCCAAAGATGTTGTCCAGGCGAAGACATCTGAGATCTGATCAAGGCAGTTTCTATAGTTAGGAGAGCTGGCTAACAAGCAGGATATGGACATCAGGTGAGACAGAGTGGAAGCTGAGACTGGCAATTAACCCTCAGCTGAGCAGCTTGCTCTGAGAAGAGAGGGCTGAGCCCAGCCCTGACAGTACCTGTTAGGAAAAGATTTGCCTGATGAAGTCAGGCCATGTTCTGGACTTTTTTGCTGAGTTTTGCTGTTCACCAAATAGCCCTATTTAAGCTCCCTGCACCTGTCAGCAGGTGCTGTCCATTCTACAGCGTCTGAGTACCTGTGAGCTTCAGCTCTCCTACCTGAAACCTGCTTCCTGTGTTGTTCCTGTTCCTGTGTACCGACCCGGCTTGCTCTGACCTGCTTCCTATCTGCTTGCACCGACCCCGGCTATCCACGACCATCCGCTTGTCTGACCCTTCTGTACCTTGCCGCCAGCCTGTGAACAAACTCTGCTTGGACTTTGACTATTCATCTGCCTGCCCCTTCTGTGCCTCTCTGATCCGCCAGTTGCCGACCCAGCCTGCATGACCACTCTTCTGTCTGCACGACCTTCTGGAGCCTCACATCACTACCAGTGACCATCCAGCCCTCGTGCCATCCCACTCTCTGGGACTTCCTGTCTACACTACCATGGGCCCCAGAATCGGGTAAGAGTGGTTGTTCCCTGCTAAGACAGACTCCACCACCAGGACAGTGACAGTAACGGACAACCATGTCCGAGTCTGCACAGGGAACACCCTCACCCATGGACGAACTGTGTATCCATTTGGCCGGGCTCACACAAGCAGTGAAAAACCTGCAGGAGGGCTACACCCGGCTGGAGGGAGAAGTGCGGGAAATGCATGAGCTCTCTTCGTCCTCCGCATCCGGAGGTGGTGCAGCCGCAGCCCGCACCATTGTGGTGCTGCCTTCCGAGCCCAAAGTCCCCTTACCCGACAAGTTCACGGGGGACCGCAGCAGGTTTCGGACCTTTCGCAGCTCCTGCGAATTGTACCAGGGTCTGCAGCCGCGCACCTTTTCCCTTGAAAGCACCAAGGTGGGCCTGGTCATTTCTCTGCTGCAGGGTGACCCCCAGGTCTGGGCTCATCGCCTCTAGGTACAGAGAGCACCCAAAGTCGCCACCCTGGATGCCTTCTTCGATGCCATGGCTCAGCTGTACCAGGATCCCCACCTAGCGGCCACAGCCGAGGCCACCTTGCACAGCCTACAGCAGGGTCGGCGGTCCGCGGAGGACTACGTAGCAGAGTTCTGGTGCTGGAGTGCAGACACAGCGTGGAATGACGCTGCACTCTGCTATTAACTTGGCCATCCAGATTGACCGGCGGCTCAGGGAACGCCGGGCCGAGCGAGCCATTGGACCTTCTCCTGTTCCACGTTTAACTTGGATGATGCCCCGGGTGCCCGGTCGCACGGCCCTGGCACCAGCTCCATCTGCACCCACAGACCTGCCTGAGCCCATGCAGATCGGCCTGCTGCGCCCATCTCTCACCCCGTAAGAGAGACAGCGGCACCGGGCACTGAACCTGTGCCTTTACTGTGGCAAGGCGGGACACATGGTGAGGACCTGTCCTGCCAAAGCGTGTAAGCGGCCCATTCCAGCCAACCTGGACTCAACACCAGCCTGTAATAATATGTCTCATCTGACTCTCTCTGTTTCTTTGCAGTTCCCCGGAGGGAGCGTTCAAGTGTCAGCGATTATTGATTCTGGGGCGTGTAGCTGTTTTGTGGACCAGACATTTGCTTCGCTACACCAGATGCCCCTGTGCCCCAAGGCGCATAAAATGACGGTCCGCCTGGCCGATGGGTCGGCCATTAAATCTGGCCAAGTCACCATGGAAACTCAACCTATTCCAGCATCTACACCCCAGGGACACCAGGAGTTACTCATCCTTGATGTCATTGCCTCACCCCTGTTCCCCATCATTTTGGGGCTCCCCTGGCTTCGGGCACATAGCCCCGACATAAACTGGTCCTCGGGGTGCATCTGATTCCTGTCCCCTTACTGTGAGCAACACTGTCTGCTCCCATCCAGGGATATTGGTCCCTCTCTCCTGGGCCTAGACTCTGACGTCGACTCGGAGACCCATCTTACTGTGCCACCTGTCTACCATGAGTACCTCAACGTGTTCAGTAAGAAAGGGGCGGACCAGCTACCTCCCCACAGGGCTTATGACTGCCCTATTGAGTTGCTCCCTGGAACTGAGGTCCCTTTCGGCAGCAAATACCCGCTATCCGAACTTGAGCTAACGGCCCTCAAGGCCTACTTGGATGAAAACCTGGCCAAGGGGTTCATCCGACCTTCCACGTCCCCTGCCGGGGCGGGCATCTTCTTCGTGGAGAAGAAGGACCATACTCTCTGCCCGTGCATAGATTACCGGGAGCTAAACCGCACCACGGTCAAGAACCGGTATCCTCTCCTACTCGTTCCAGAGCTGTTTCAGAGGCTGGGGTCGGCCACCGTGTTTACCAAGTTGGATCTCCGGGGGCCTACAACTTGATACGTATCCGACAGGGTGACGAGTGGAAGACTGCTTTCTGACTCGTTTCGGCCATTACGAGTACCTCATCATGCCCTTCGGACTCTGTAACGCCCCCGCTACCTTTCAGCATCTGGTCAACAATGTGTTCCGGGATTATCTGGATCTTTTTGTTATTATTTATCTGTACGATATTTTGATTTTTTCCTCCACCCTGGAAGAGCATCGTCAGCATGTCCAGTGTGCCCTCAATCGCCTGCGACAGCACAGGCTGTATGCTAAGGCCGAGAAATGCGCATTTGAGTGCCCCAAAATTTCCTTTCTTGGACTGATCCTGTCTGTCTCTGGGATTACCATGGACCCTCAGAAGGTTTCAGCTATTCTGGACTGGCCGGCACCTGTGGACAAAAGGGGTCGAACGTTTTGTCGGCTTTGCCAACTTTTACAGGAGATTCATAAGGGGATTCTCGGCCATCATCACCCCAATTACACGGCTCACCAAGCAAGGTCAGCGGTTCCACTGGTCAGCAGAGGCCCAAGACGCTTTCTAAGCCTTAAAAAAAGCTCTTCACTACTGCGCCTATCCTGAAGCATCCAGACGCTACACTGCCCTATGTCCTGGAAGTGGACGCATCAGAAACGGCGGTAGGAGCGGTCCTGTCTCAGCGGCAGGGGGCCAGGGCTCTCCTCCATCCTGTGGCCTTCTTCTCCCGCAAGCTCTCAGCTCCAGAGAAGAATTACGATGTCGGAGACAGGGAATTGTTGGCCATTAAGGCGGCTTTGGAGGAATGGCGCTACTTGTTGGAGGGGGCCATGCACCCTGTCCTGCTATACACGGACAATTGCAATCTAGAGTACCTCCGAACGGCCAAGAGACTCAGACCTCGCTGGGCACTCTTCTTTTCGAGGTTCCAGTTCCACCTGACCTACCCCCCCAGGGGTGAAGAATACCAAGCCCGATGCTCTGTCTCGGATGTTTTCAGAGCCAGGAACTACTGCTCCCCCGACACTATCCTGCAACCCAGGAACTTCTTGCTTACCGATGAGGATCTGCTGTCCCGGATTCGGAGAACCTCAGCCTGCTCACCGGGATTATCTGATCAAGGGCTAACCTGGAAGGATGGTCTCTGGTGGCACCGGAATCAAATCTTTGTCCCCAAGGAGCTCCGTCCTGTCATATTGTAACTGTGCCACGACCATAAATTAGCCGGACACTTCAGCTCACGGAAAACCGCTGAGCTTGTATCACGCTCCTTCTGGTGGCCATTGCTTCCTGACGACTGCTTGGCTTATGACCGCTCCTGCTCCACCTGTGCCAGAAATAAGCCAGACAAAGCCCAAGCCTGGGAGCTGTTAAGACCTCTCCCCATTCCTGACCGGCCGTGGTCCAAAATATCAATGGACTTCATTGTGGAGCTGCCCCCGGCTCAAGTATACACCACAATGTTTGTCGTAGTGGACAGGTTGACAAAAATGGCACACTTCCTCCCAATGAAGGGCACCCCCACTGCAAAAGAGACGTCCGAAATTTTCCTCAAGGAAGTTATTCGGCTCCACGGTGTGCCAGGTAACATTGTGTCTGACTGGGGGGTCCAGTTTACATCTCGCTTCTGGAGGGCTCTCTGTTCTGCCTTGGAGATTGACCTTTCCTTCTCAACAGCGTACCACCCCCAGACCAACGGTCAGACCGAGAGGACAAACCAAACATTGGAGCAATACCTCCGTTGCTTCTCAGCCTACTCTCAGGATGATTGGTGCTCACTGTTACCCTTGGCGGAATTCGCCGACAATAATTTGGTGCACTCTGCAACAAAGCAGTCCCCCTTCTGGGCTAATTATGGGTTCCACCCCACTTTGCTTCCCAGTCTTGCTCAGGAAACAGCATTACCTGCAGTTCACGAGGCCACGCAATTTTTCAGGGGCAATTGGAAGTTGCTACAGGAAACACTTGCCAAGACGCAGGAAACAACGAAAGCTGCTTTCGATAAGAAAAAACGAGGTGAACTCAACCTCCAGCCTGGTGACAAAGCTTGGTTGTCCACCAAGAATCTTAAGTTGTCCTGCCCATCCAAGAAGTTGGGCCCACGGTTCATTGGCCCCTTCCCAGTTAAGAGGAAAGTTAATCAGGTGTCCTTTGAGTTGGATCTCCCGCAGTCTCTAAGAATACACCCGTATTCCATGTGTCTCTGCTTAAGCCGGTGACCCCGGACCCCTTCCCCAATAGAGCTGGCGCTCCCCCAGCCCCTGTCTTGATCGATGGAGAAGAGGAGTTTGAAGTCAAGTCCGTACTTGACTGCAGAAAAAGGGGCGGTGTGGTTCAATACCTTGTAAAATGGAAGGGCTACGGGCCGGAAGAGAGCTCTTGGGAGCCTGAAACCAATCTTCATGCTGATGAATGCATCCAAACCTTCTGGGATAACAACCCTGCCAAGCTGGCCAAGCTGGGCATCCGGAGGCTGCCTCTTGGGGGGGGGGGGAGGCAGTGTTAGGAAAAGATTTGCCTGGTTAAGTCAGGCCATGTTCTGGACTTTTTTGCCAAGTTTTGCCGTTCACCAAATAGCCCTATTTAAGCTCCCTGCACCTGTCAGCAGGTGCTGTCCATTCTACAGTGTCTGAGTACCTGTGAGCTTCAGCTCTCCTACCTGAAACCTGCTTCCTGTGTTGTTCCTGTTCCTGTGTACCGACCCGGCTTGCTCTGACCTGCTTCCTATCTGCTTGCACCGACCCCGGCTATCCACGACCATCCGCTTGTCTGACCCTTCTGTACCTTGCCGCCAGCCTGTGAACGAACTCTGCTTGGACTTTGACTATTCTTCTGCCTGCCCCTTCTGTGCCTCTCTGATCCGCCAGTTGCCGACCCAGCCTGCACGACTACTCTTCTGTCTGCACGACCTTCTGGAGTCTCACATCACCACCAGTGGCCATCCAGCCCTCGTGCCATCCCACTCTCTGGGACTTCCTGTCTACACTACCAGGTGTCCCAGAATCGGGTGTGTAAGAGTGGTTGTTCCCTGCTAAGACAGACTCCACCACCAGGATCATGACAGTACCCCTCTTCAACAACCAACCCCCCCCCCCTCCAGGGAGGCATCAGGTTTGAAAACGTCTATGGAAGGCACAGAGGAGAACAGGAGCATGTACATCCGAGGATGAGACCCAAGGCTGCTCCTCCGGACCGTACCCTTTCCAATGAACCAGGTACTGTATGCACCCACAGAACCTACAGGAGTCAATGATAGATTGTATTTCATACTCCTCTTGGTTCTCTTAACCTGAACAGGATGAGGATGTGGTACCAATGTGGTGAAGCGGTTGCATACCAAAGGTTTTTAAAAGGAGACATGGAATACATTAGAAATGTGCATATTAGAAGGCAGGTCTAAAGCGTAAGCCACAGGGATGATGTTGCGGAAAATACGGAAAGGCCCAATAAACCATGGTGCCAGCTTCAGTGAAGGAACGTGGAGTTGGAGGTTGCAAGAAGACAGCCAGGCCCTCTCGCCAACTTGGTAAGAGGGCGCAGGTAGGCGTCTGCGGTCAGCATGACATCAGTATCTATCATTGGCACGTCGCAAAGACTCCCGGACTTGTACCCAGGTGGAAGGAAGACCACGGAAATGCAGGAATTCTCTGAGGAACGAGACAATCGGTAAACGGTATTGACGGCACTATTGTGAGCAAACTCCACCCAGGGTAACAGGTCAGACCAGTTGTTATGGTGGTCAGAAATATAGCAACGTAAAAACTATTCCAAGGACTGGGCGGCTTGTTCCTCGGCCCCATTGTACTGTGGGTGATACGCAGAAGAGAAGGAAAGCTGAATTCCCAACTGTGCACAAAAGGCTTACCAAAACCTGGACACAAACTGGCCACCCCTGTCCAAGACGATCACCTTGAGAAGCCCATGTAAGTGAAAGATCTCCCGAGAAAAAAATGATTGCCAGCTCCTTGGATGTGGGCAACTTCTTAAGTGGAATACAATGTGGCATCTTTGAAAATCGGTCAACCACCATAAGGATAACTGTTTTACGCTGAGAGTTAGGTAACTCCACAATAAAATCTATAGATAGGTGGGTCCAAGGCCGCTCTCCATTGGGTATGGGTTTTAGAAGAGCCACTGGAAGATGTTGTGGTGTTTTGTTCTGAGCACACACAGAACAGGCTGCTACGATAGCGGCTACATCAGTGCGGAGACTAGGCCACCAGAACTGTTGGGAAATAGCCCAAATGAGTTGATTCTTCCCTGGGTGACCAGCAGCCTTGGGAAAATGGTAAGTCTGGAGCACAGCAATATGGAGACTCTCAGGGGCAAAGCAGTGATCACAAGGTTTCTCAGGAGGAGCATGGATCTGAGCAGCAAGGATCTTGTCACCCAAAGGTAAAGTGAGACTGGTACGAATCGTAAACAGAATATGATCAGGAGGTATCACAAGAACAGGAACCGACTCCATCTTGTAAGCAGAGGAAAATTGTCGCGACAATGCATCAGCCCTTACATTCTTAGTAACGGGTAATGAGACTATGTAGACATCTATTGAAGTAGGGTTGACAGCACCATCATTGATTGAAAAAAGTGTTTATTCCATAAAAACACGGAATCTTACCTCTTACAACATGTCCACAGGAACATACATGACAGGGTACAGATGGATTGACGCGTTTCACGGAAACAAGGTCCGCTTAGTCATAATCTGACAAACAGCAAACAAATAATGATATATATAGAGAGCAAGATGTAATGAATCACCTGTGTATCTGAGGTGAATTAAGTGCTGAGTGTTTAAATGCAAACACCTGTCATGATGGAGGCAGGTTTCGCACTGAAAGTCATGTAAAAAATAAAAACACAATTGCAAAGAAATACAAATGCAAAAAATGTGTATGTGAAACACACTTAAATGTCTCCGCGTTACAACTCATGTGCAGACACGGAGACATAATGTGCTCATAACATAACATATATTCCAGCAAAAGAGAAAATCAAAAATTGTGTCACAATTGAAAAAAATGAAAAAATGAAAAATTGTTCCTCATGCTGCAAAATATGTAATGGCCAAGAATCAGAAACATCCACTAAAAACATATAATGGGAACCAACTAAAGTATCAAAAGCGAGCAGAAAAACATAATAAAAAGAAAAATTTGATACAACATATAAACTTCATACAAACATTAATTTATATCTGCTACATCCTTTGTAACTAAACATGGTTCTTGGTGAAAAACTCTGCATACTGGTTTATGCAATGAATGTAATAGTTATATTTGAGTTATCTATGTAAAAATCAATCTCTCATATAATAATATAAATGGAAAAAGTTTTTTTTGGCAAAAAAATGTTATGCAGAGATGGAACCAACAAACAGAAATCAGTAAAAAAAATGAAAATAATTTACATATGCAGGACTAAGAGAGATGTGCTAACCCAGACTGATATATATATATATGATAACAGGACCTAAGGACAAATTATTCAGGAAATAACACTATTTCCCTCAATCAGAACGGATTGCATTGACACCAATTGCACTGTGTATGGTGGAAGTGATTGCACATATCTATAAGAATGTCCGTCATTTATATCAGACAGTCAAGCATTGTCAATTACTTTAAGATGATCAAATATACTGTAAATAAAAGTTGTAGATGTCATAAGTAATTGCTTTAACTGTCAAAAAAATGCGTAACATCCCATTCAGAATTTAAACCGTGAGGTTTTCTGCTTTTGAGCTTGTGGCTCCAGAAAACCTCACGTTTACAGAGGAGGCGAAAAACATCCCCCCCTCTTCTACCTGTTTTTACTTTTTCTATTATTTGGGCCTGCAACAATGAGGAATCACCCCCATGCATGTGATTGTAGTGTCGGGCTACATTAGTAGATTTTTTATTTCTGATGTCTGCTAAATGTTCCAGGAATCTGTCTCTTAATCTCCGGGTAGTTCTGCCCACATACTGCATGGAGCAAGATGCACAGGTGATGACATAAATTACATAATATGTATTGCAATTGTAAAATTTATCAATAGAGAAATCTCTATCATCAACCGTGCACTTGAAACTGTTTCCCTGCAGCATGTGGGAACAACTTGAGCAATCACTGCCACCACATTTGAAATTCCCTTTAAAATGAAGCCATGTACATGATTGTGTCCTATGGGATTTAGAATAAAAAAAAACTAGGAGCCAGAAAATTACCAAGAGTCTTGACTCTCCTGGCAACTATTTTGGCACCATGGTCCAAAATTTTAGAACAAGTAGAATCATTATATAAAATTGGCATATGTTTATTGATTATGTGTTTAATGTGTTCATATTGGGAACTGTATCTGAGAATGATATATGGACTTTATCGTGTTGCTAGTGGGGTTGTTGGCTTACTACGTTTGAAGAGAAGGTCCTTCCTATTCTTTTTCCTTGCATTATTTAAAGCTCTATTGAGGGACCATCTCGGATAACCTCTCGCTAAGAAGCGATCATATAACTCAGAAGCCTTCTCTTCAAAGGTACTGTCATCACTGCATATCCAACGTATTCTAAGAAATTGGCCCATAGGGATCCCTTTGATTGTATGGTGGGGATGATTAGAACGAGCATGTAGTACACTATTACCATCTAATTCCTTTCTGTATAAACTACAAGTGACACTGTTTCCCTTATTGCCAGTCAGTTGTACATCCAAAAAATGAATAGTGCTATCGTTAGTATGTCCAGTGAAATGTAAATTGCACTTGTTATGATTTAGATAGCACAAAAACAGATTCAGATCCACCTGTTTGTGACAAATAAAGATCAGGTTGTCTATGTACCGAAAGTACATGACTACCTGATCTCTGAAAGGGTTGCTATCACCAAAGATGTGCCCATGTTCCCACCAACCCATGTAAAGGTTGGCGAGTGAGGGCGAAAATTTAGCCCCCATCGCTGCGCCACATCTTTGGAGGTAGAATGTCTCATCAAACAAAAAATAATTATGCTTCTGTAAGAAGTCAAGAACATCCAGTATGAATATTTTAATGTCAACATTCAGATTGGTGGACATATCCAGCCAGAACATGTAATCCAGCAAAACCCCTCTTGCCACTTACAACGTTCCATGATTTTCAAAAGATTATTTGTATCCTTGAGATAACCCGGTAATTTGAGTACAATGGGCTGTAGTTGTGCATCCAACCACTCGCCCAAATGCTCGTTCAATGATCCAATCCCTGAAACTATAGGGTGTCCTGTTAATGGACAAGTGCCTTTATGTACCTTGGGGAGATGGTGAAATATGGGGAGAATCGGATGTTCGGGTATTAGAGCCTCTGCTTCTCTTTTACTAAACACCTGTAAATTGAAACCCTCTCTAATAAGTATTGACAAAATCCCCCTATATTCTTTTGTGGGGTCACGTTTAAGGACAGTATATGTTTTTCTGAGAGCTTCAGACCTGTAGTTTTCTCTGTGCAAAACGACTACTGCACCTCCTTTATCGGCATTCCGTATAACTATAGAGAAATCGTCCCTGAGAGTTTTCAGGGCTGATCTCTCAGCTTTATTTAAATTTTATTTTTCAGGGTTAACAGGTCGTGCGGACAGCAGAAAAAAGGTAATTTTCCACAGCTTTTTGAAATTTGTCCATTTCTGGGCATCTAGATTGAATGGGGTAGAAAGAAGAAGGCAATTTAAAGGCATTTAATTGAATATCACTAGAATCCAGTATGCAGAGTTTTTCACCAAGAACCATGTTTAGTTACAAAGGATGTAGCAGATATAAATTAATGTTTGTATGAAGTTTGTATGTTGTATCAAATTTTTCTTTTTATTATGTTTTTCTGCTCGCTTTTGATACTTTAGTTGGTTCCCATTATATGTTTTTAGTGGATGTTTCTGATTCTTGGCCATTACATATTTTCCAGCATGAGGAACAATTTTTCATTTTTTCATTTTTTTCAATTGTGACACAATTTTTGATTTTCTCTTTTGCTGGAATATATGTTATGTTGTGGTTAGAGTTGAGCGAACCTCTGGAAGTTCGGGTTCGGCTGGTCCGGCCGAACTTCGGGACAAAGTCCGGGTCCGGGTCCGGACGGAACCCGAACGATCGCACGGACACCGAACCCCATTGAAATCAATGGGGACCCGAACGGGCTTGAAGGTCTCCAAGCGAGTTGAGATTGGTGTTGTATTGTATATAAGGTCGTTTTCTCTTTTAGTTTTTAACACAGTGTTAACTTTTTTTACTTTTTTACTTTTTAACAAGGAGTACGACCTTTTATACATTACCGGTTCTTAGTCTTTGTAGGTGATTTTTGTATATTACCCTTGGTTGATTTCATAGTTTTCGCTCGTCTTTTTGTATTATTTTTCTTTTTAAACTATGTTGTATGTTTGAAGTATGTTTGTAATTAAATATAGACGATGTAGGAAACATTGATTTGTACCAAGAACCACTTTTTG
>BLSH010026957.1:52920-68755 GCA_018402905.1 Glandirana rugosa | reverse complement strand
TGAAATCTCAAATTCCCCCAACAATCTGATCGTTGAGCACGATCGTGGCGATCGTTGTTTTATGCAGAGTTTGATCTGCAACTCAAAGCAGCGGTATGTAAAATCTCTAATTTCTGCTATCTGTCCTCAGAGCAACAGCACAGACAGCAGTAGTAAAGTAATCTATCTCAGGATGCAGGATCAGATCTTAAAATGTCTCAAAATTTCTCTATTCTCTCCCTCACGCTGTCAGCTTCCTTTCCCTACACTAACCCAAGGAGCATGTGACTGCAGCACTACGTGACTCCAGCTTATAAAGAGGCTGGGTCACATGATGCACTGGCCAATCACAGCCATGCCATTAGTAGGCATGGCTGTGATGGCTTCTAAGGGCAAAACAGTGAAACGCTTGTTGATTGGCTGCCCTGCAGCTTCTCAACACGTGGAGTAAAATAGCAGAACCCTGGACCGAACCCGAACAATTTTTGAAATGTCCGGGTCCGTGCCCCAGACACCCGAAAGTTCGGTACGGACCCGAACGTTACAGTCCGGGTTCGCTCAACACTAGTTGTGAGCACATTATGTCTCCGTGTCTGCACATGGGTTGTAACGCGGAGACATTTAAGAGTGTTTCACATACACATTTTTTGCATTTGTATTTCTTTGCAATTGTGTTTTTATTTTTTACATGACTTTGTTTCAGTGCGAACCCTGCCTCCATCATGACAGGTGTTTGCATTTAAACACTCAGCACTTAATTCACTTCAGATACACAGGTGATTCATGACATTTTGCTCTCTATATATATCATTATTTGTTTGCTGTTTGTCAGATTATGACTAAGCAGACCTTGTTTCCGTGAAACGCGTCAATCCATCTGTACCCTGTCATGTATGTTCCTGTGGACATGTTGTAAGACTCTGTGTTTTTATGGAATAAACACTTTTTTCAATCAATGATGGTGCTGTCAACCCTACTTCAATAGATGTCTCCATTGATCGGCTCACGGACTGGACGAGCACATCATTGCTTGGGATTTATATCCTCATCTGGAGCAGCTTCCCCCTTCTCTGTTTGATTACTACCAATGAGACTATGTAATTGAAGCTTGACAAGAACAGAGACCATCGCACCCTCCTAGGGGAGAGGCGTTTAGCCTCAGACAAGAATGTGAGATTCTAGTGGTCAGTTAAAATGAGAACCGGAACAGTGGTGCCCTCGAGGAGATGCCTCCATTCTTTAAGGGCAAAAATGATCGCTAACAATTTTCTGTCCCCAATCTCGTAATTGCATTCCGCAGGCGACAACTTCTTGGAAAAGTAGCCACAAGGATGCATAGTGCTCTCGGAGGTGGGACGTTGAGAGATAAGGTCAACAACTCCAGTCTCAAAAGCATCAACCTCAAGGATGAAGGGTAACGTAGGATCAGGATGTGTCAACACAGGAGCAGAAACAAAGGCATCCTTGAAAGTTTCAAAGGCCTTAATGGACTCCGGAGACCAATTCTGTGGGTTACAGTCCTTTCTGGTCATATCAGTCAGGGGTTTGACCAGAGATGAGAAGTTATGTATAAACTTCCTATAAAGCCAAAGCCAAGAAAATATTGTAGTGGATGTAAACCCAAGAGCCGGGGCCACTGTAGAACTGCTGATAGCTTCTCTGGGTCCATCGAAAAACCTTAGTTAGACTTACCGGTGACAGTATTTCTATAGGCCTTTCAGGACAGCACCATGGAGAGAGAGCATAACTCCACCTCTTCACAGGAAACACTGCCGTGTCACGCCCCTTTAAAAGCGTCAGCTTCCACCATGCCATCAGTCAAACGTCGCTATTCCTCCGACATGCTGGAAAACATAAACACATCTAATACCCCAGGTTAGTTAATAACTTATAAACACCTAGGGAGGGAAGTAGCTGCTGTCCTGAAAGGCTTATAGAAATACCGTCACCGGTAAGTTTAACTAAGGTTTTTCTCCCTCGCCTTTCAGGACAGCACCATGGAGATAATAACCGAGCACTTACTTCAGGGTGGGACAACAGCTTGCAGAACCTTCCTGGCAAAGGATTGATCCGCTGCCATCAAAAGATCCAGTCTATAGTGTCTTATGCTCCTTTCAGGAGCCAGCTGAGGTGGTTTGGTCGCTACATCGACGACCTCCTGTGTGTGTGGCAGGGCACAATGGAGGAGTTAATCTCTTTTATTGAATATATCAACAAGAACTCCCTAAATTTGGAGTTCTCCTTTAACACCACTCCCAATCGGATTGAATTATTGGATATTGTTTTGCAGATTGCAACTCTGGTAGGGTCCACACGGAGACTTATCGCAAAGAATGCGCGGTTCTCTGCCAGGCGAGCTGAAACTCTGGGCGACATGCTATCCCCAAGTCTTTTTTTGTCCAAACAGCCTAGCCAGACCTGGCTACATGTCCAAGGCTCATATCCATGTGGCACACCGACATGTCGTTTTTGTGCGAAACATAAAAGTCACGTGATGTCAAATCATATGCAAATAATAAGGTATTTAATATCAAAAATTACATCAACTGCGACTCTGATAATGTAGTATATGTTATAGAGTGTAAAAGTTGCAACTTATAATATGTGGGCTGCACTACAAGAGCGCTGAGGAAAAGGGTCAGTGAGCATTTTCACGGAGCCTCCTACACCACAAATAAGGGACTGTCCAACGTGTCTAAGCATTTTAAACACGAACACGGGGGCAACATGTCGTCATTTTGTTTTTATGGTGTGGAGAGGGTCCGACCATCCCCCCGGGGGGAGATTTACATCATAAGCTCTTACAAAGGGAAGTTTGGTGGATCTACAGTTTACAGACAAGGGTCCCCACAGGAATGAACTACAGATATGATGTTGATCTTTTCCTGAAATAAGTTGGTTTCTCCCTTTTTTTTTTTAGTTTTAGCAGAATAAACATTTAGACCGGACTCACACAACCATTCGTATACTTGTTTTTTTGAATAGGCATCAATATTTTGGGGGCTACCCCAATTAAAAACAAACAAAAAAAAAACAGTGTTGGCTACCTCCTCCTCCTCCTCGACCACCGCCACTTCCACCTACACTGCCACAGTCACGGCCTAGTCAACCTCTAGGCTCCTACTCCACATCCACCCCCCTTCCCATTTTTTTTATTTGATTTTAATTTATTTTCCCTATCCCCATTTTTTTGTAGGGCACTTGCTCTACTCTTACCCCCATTTTACTTCCTTTTTCAGCCCTCTAGCACTTGCCAGGACTTTGTTACAGCCATTTTTGTGCCTAAAAGTTCGGGTCCCCATTGACTTCAATGGGGTTCGGGGTCCGGGATAACGTTCAGTCAACGTTCGGTGCCGAACCCGGACTTTTTCCCAAAGTTCGTTCAGACCCGCAGAACCCGAACGTCCAGGTGTTCGCTCAACTCTAATTATCACTCAATTAATTGTGGGAGGAGACACACCAGACTATGAGAGCCTGCAAAATGTATTTATATGTCGGTTTTTTCACTAAGAAGTAAGGCGCATTACTGCAGCCGAAACGTGTTAGCTGTTGATTGCCGTTGCCACGATGGAATAAAAACACTTTATTATCTGATCCCCATGAGTGCCGGCTCATTTTTTACTTTGTTTTTATGAACGTATAGTAGCTGGACCACGTGGCGGCTTTGCAGATTTGTTCTGGCGAAGCTCCCTCTCTCTCTGCCCAAGATGCTGCCACTGCCCTTGTAGAATGAGGCTTAGTAACCTCTGGATGTTCCTTCCCTACTGCTTGGTAGGCCGCTCTGATGGCCTGTTTCAGCCACCTACCCAAAGTGCCTTTGGATGCCCTTTCCCCTTTATGTGTTCCGCAAGTTAGGACAAAAAGGGAGGATGTCTTCCTAAAAGGCTCCGTTACCTCCAAATATTTCAACAGGCACCTCCTCACATCCAGGGTATGAAAGGCTTCCTCTTTCGGAACTGATGGTGCTGGACAAAACGTTGGAAAGACGATCTCCTGAGTCAGATGAAATGCGGAAGCTACCTTTGGATCTGTTCTCAGGACAAGTCTATCCGGGAAACATTTTAGAAAAGGTTCTTTGCTAGACAGCGCCTGTAGCTCGCTAATTCTCCGAGCTGAGGTAACTGCCACCAACAAAACCGCCTTTAACGTAAGATTTTTAAGCTCCGCTTGCTCCAGTGGTTCAAAAGGAATCAAGGAAAGTCCTTGCAAAACAATAGACAGATCCCAACTCGGGAAACTTTTAATGGAACTGGCCTCCTTCTGGCCAGGGCCCTGAAAAAATGCATAATTAATGGTTCCTTAGATAAATTCTTCTAAGTAAACCGACAAAGCGGCTACCTGCGTCTTGAGGGTGCTTGCCACCAGACCTTTCTCCATGCCCTCAAGGAGAAACTCCAGTACTGAAACTAAACTTGTAAACTCAAAGGAACTGCTGGAACACCAGGTGTTGTAGCGTTTCCAGACTTTAAAGTAGATTGCTTGAGTCACGTTTTTCTTACTTGCTAGCAAGGTGGTAATTACTTTTTCTGACAGACCCTTACGCCTTAAGAGTTCTTTTTCAGAAAACACGCAGCCAAGCTGAGATATTCTGGGTCTGGGTGGAGGAGATCTTCCTGGGTCAAAAGATCTTTCGTGATCGGGAACCTTAAGGGAGGTTCCTCTGTCCACTTCAGAAGCGCGGAGAACCATGGTCTTTTCGGCCAATATGGGACTTCTAAGATCAGATCCGTGTTCTCTTCTCTGAATTTTGCCAAAACCCTTGGGATCAGTTGGAAGGGGGGAAAGGCATAGGACAGAGGGAAGTTCCATCTGTGTGCCAAGGTGTCTAACTCTATCGCTTGGTCTCCCTTCCTTAGGGAGAAGAATTTTGGCACCTTGACATTGTCCTGGTTTGCGAATAGGTCCACACTGGGTTGTCCCCACTTTTGGACTATTAATCAAAATGCCTTCTGACTTAAGACCCATTCTGCTTCCTTTACTCTCCTCCTGCTGAGTAAGTCGGCCAGCATATTGTTTGTCCCTCTTAGATGCACTGCCGAAAGGGACGTCTCATGCTTCTCCGTCCAGGATAATATTTGAAAGATCAGTTCTAACAAGAGCTTGCTTCTTGTTCCACCTTGCTTTGTTAGATACAGGACTGTTGTCATGTTGTCTGAAAAAATCAGAACTTGGTGCCCCTCTAAAAATCTTTGGAAAGTCATTAGACCTAGGTGGACTGCCCTCAATTCTCTCCAGTTGGAAGATCTCCTTTTTTCCGTCCTGGACCATACGCCCTGGGCTGTGTGTTCCACTAGATGCGCTCCCCAAAGCCAAGCAATTGCGTCTGTTTTAAGATGCTGGGTTGGTAAAAAGCGCCAAGGTAGGCCCTTGATCAGATTCCCCTGATCCCTCCACCACCAAAGGGATCTCTTTGCTTTTGTGCTTAGCTTTATCTTTTTGCTTAAGGTTCCTGATGGGACCATTTCTGCAGAATATCCCACTGCAATCTGCGAACATGCAATCTCCCCCATTGCACTGCCGGAATTGCGGCTGTGAACAAACCTAGGATCGACATTGCTTCTCACACACACATCCCCTGGTTCCCTTGTCCCTTCCTCATAGCTACCTGAATTTTCTCCAGTTTTTCTTCCGGGAGAAAAATCCTTTGACTTATTGAATCTACTTCGTAGCCCAGGAATCAAATTCATTGTGTGGGCGCCAGATTTGATTTTTGATGGTTTATCAGCCACCCTAACTTGCTCAGATGGTTTTGCGTAATCCTTAGATTCTCCTGTAGCTCCTGCTCTGACGCTGCAGAAAGCAGCAAGTCATCCTGGTAGGGAATGATGGGGACTCCCCTTAGTCTTAGGGGCTCTAGCGCTTCTGCCAGCACCTTCGTGAATATCCTCGGCGATGAGGTAAGGCCAAATGGAAGGGCCCTGAATTGAAGGTGAACTACCCCCACTCCAAAGTCTACTGCTAGTCCTAGGAATTTCTGAGACTTCTCCGCTATGGGGATATGTAAATATGCATCCAGGAGATCTATTGAACTCATGAAACAATTGCGGGTGAGCAGATTCTTGACTGAGAAAATTGTGTCCATCCTGAACATCTTGTATCCTATTGCTTTGTTTAGGATCTTTAAGTTTAGGATCAACCGAAATTTCCCTGACAGCTTTCTCACCAAAAAGATGTGGGAATAACATCCCTCTCCTATCTCTTCCTCTGGGACTTGGATGACTACTCCCTGCTGCATCAGTTCCTCCAAAAGGAATGTCATGGCCAGGGCTTTTTCTTGATCCCGGATCTTTGCCAAGTAAAAACGATGTGGAGGCCGTCGAAAAAATTCCAGTTCGTATCCCTCTTTGATTATCTTTAGCAAAAACGAGTTTACTGTTATCTCCCTCCTGGCTGGAAGAAACGCCTGAAGCCTTCCTCCTACCGGGACATGGTCATCACTGCTTTTTGTCTCCTGGATCCTCCACCTCGACCCCTTCCTCTTTGAGGGGTCCAGGACCTCTTTTGCTTCTAATTCTTTTCCTTATAGGATTGCTGAAAAGGACGAAAATTCTTCCTTGTTTGGACTGCCTTTTTCTTCGGCGGAAAGGCCTTTTTCTTGTCCGCCATCCGATCCAGAACAGACTCTAATTCTGGAGCAAACAGAAGATCCCCTGTAAAAGGAATTCCACACAGCTTGATTTTTGAGGCTGTGTCCCCTTCTGGCCGAATTGATCAGAGCCGAACATCTGGCAGCCATGCGTACAGACTCCGCCGAAGCGTCCGCCATGTACCTTACCCCTTTAAGAAGGGTAGGAAAGGAATCTAATAAATCCTTCCTAGATGTACCTGCCTCCACATGCCTCTTCAGTTTTTCCAGCCATGATTCCAAATTCCTGGCAACCACTTTTGAAGCCATAGCTGGTTTCAAATTGGATAGAGAGGAATCCCATGCCCTTTTCAAAAGGGAGTCCGCTCTTTTATCCATCGTGTCCTTGAGAACACCCATATCTTCGAAGGCCAGGTCTGTTTTTCTTGAAACCTGTGAAAAGGCAGCGTCTATCTTGGGTCTTTTATTACAGATTCCAGAACGTCACTTGACTCCACGACGTTCGACATCTTAGTTGCTGGAAGCTGGAATCATCTCTACATTCTTTGTGCCGGTTTTTATCTTCGCTAATGTGAGTGGAACCTTTTTTACTCTATTAAAGTTGTATTTTAACAATCTACACTATCGAAGTTTTATGTTTGTTTCATTAATGGTCGCATCACCATATGGGATCCGTTCACATATGATTTGAAGTATACCGTGTGTGCCTTTCCTGGCTGGATATGAGTGACCTCTGCTGTTTCCCTTAGCTGGATTGTCTATTGCAAGGTGCACACTGACCCCCTGTAACAGAGGGTCGGTGTGATCTGGTAAGGAGCTGTGTGTGTCACGGGTGATGGGCTGCACATTTGCTGTCATTATAGTTTTATCAACATAAACGCTTACCGCTGTGGACTTATACATCTCTTCCAATCTACAAACTGCCAATTGCCATTTAATATACTCATTCCGGCTTCCCTGCTGTGAGGGGCCGGAAGGAAGCCCTTGTCGGGCGGCCCGCCTCCTTTCCCCTGCGTCTCCAGCGGCCGGAACCACTTGCCGCCACGCCCCCGCCAGAAGTCCCGCCCACCGGACGCGCCGTCACCCGCCGGCCGGGATCTGGATCCGACATGCCGCTCCTGGCATGCACTGCACACCACCCGCGGCCTCTGAACGCTCGGGCAGGAACATCCGACTGAACCATTGCTCCTGTGAGCCGGCAAGGAAGGAGACACCGGAGCAATCCTCCACTCATGCTGGGAGGGTGCTGGGCTGGCCAGAGAAATTCACAAAAAGGTACCACTGCTCCCTCACCCAGGACAGGTCCTGAGAGAGTGCAGCTCCCCTTGGTCCCCCAAGCAGTGCTTCCACCATGTCGGAGGAAACACTAAGACTGACGGCATGGTGGAAGCTGATGCTTTTAAAGGGGTGTGACAAGGCAGTGTTTCCTCTGAAGAGGTGGAGCTACGCTCTCTCTCCATGGTGCTGTCCTGAAAGGCGAGGGAGAAAAACCAGCAATGGAAATGACATAACCCAGGAATTTAACCTGTTCACGATGGAACTCACACTTCTCCAATTTACAATACAGGTTATTATCTCTCAGCCTCTGAAGCACATGGCAGACATCTGTGTGGTGGCTTTCTAGGGACTTGGAATATATGAGGATATCGTAGAGATAAACCACCACACATTGCTGCAACAAGTCTCGAAGGACATCATTGATGAACTCTTGCAAAGACCAAACGGCATTATGAGGTATTCGGAATGGCCTCTCCTGGTATTAAACACAGTTTTCCACTCATAGCCCTCCTTGATGCTCATGAGATTGTATGCCCCTCTCAGATCAAGGTTCATGAAAACCGTTGCTCCCTTGAGGCATCAAATAACTCCGTAATCAACAGAATCGGATAAGCATTCTTAATCGTGAAGTGATTGAGACCCCTATTATCGATACAAGGTCTCAGTTTGCCACTCTTCTTTTTTACAAAGAAGAAGCCAGCACCAGCAATAGACAAGTATTTGTGGATGAACCCTCAAGAAAGTGCGTCTGCAACATACTCCTCCATGGCTTTATCCTCCGAGACAGACAAGGGGTAAACCCGGCCACGAGGGTGTATGGCACCAGTTTGAAGGTCAATTGCACAATCATACGACCAGTGTGGAGGTAAACTACTGGCTTGACCTTTATCAAAACCATTGCTAAATTCACGGTACTCCTCCGGCAGGGAGGAGAGTGAAGAGGTACACAGGACCTTAGCCACTTTCTGAAAACATGTCTTACTGCATTGTGGCGACCAGGAAAGAACGTCAGCACAAAGAGAATTAAAAGAGGGGTTGAGCCTCTGTAACCAAGGACAACCAATAACCACCGGAAATGAGGAAAGGAAATGACTTGAAATTGGATTGTCTCATGGTGAAGAGCCCCTACGGCCATGGTCAATGGAGCAGTCTCATGAGTCATCTGGGCATGCTGTAGAGGTCTCCGATCAATAGCCATCAATAGCCTCAATGGCAAATGGAGTGGCCCAAAGCTGCAGCGGAATCAAGTGCTTAGACACAAAGGCACAGTCTATGAACAGGCCTGCAGCCCCAGATTTGATTACAGCATGTATCTCGATGGACAACTCAGACCAAGAAAGGGTAACCAGAACCAGGGGCTTATCCTTACGGATGACTGGGGATGTAACAACGCCACCTATAGTCTGTCCCCTACAAGACCTCAGGTGCAGGAGTCCCCTCGGACGGGTAGGACAAAACTTCAAATAGTGACCTGCCTGGCCACAATAAAAGCACAATCTCTCCCCCCTCCTAAAGGCTCTCTCATCTGCAGAGAGACATGTGAAGCCCAACTGCATGAGTTCTACCTCACTGGCAGGCTCAGAACCAGGCAGTATGGGAGGTGAGGGAGGCATAGGTGGGACTACAAAGCTCAGAGCCAAACGTACAGGAGGCTTCCGCAAGCGTTTCTTAAAGGAAGGTCTCTCTCAGAGTCTGGAAAACAATGAGAATGGCAAACATGAGCAACTTCTCCAGCTCAGTGGGTATGCCTAGAGATGCTATCTCATCTTTGTTATCTGAGAGACCATGAGAAAAAGCAGCCAGGGGAGCCTCATTGTTACAAGCAACCTCTGCTGCCAGAGTACGGAAGACATGAGGCTTTTGGCAGAAGTAGTGGAGCATGCGGGAACGTCAAATACCCTTTTAAAGGAGGCCGCAAACTCTCGGTAACTCTGGACAATGAGTTTATGCATCTCCCATAGAGGGTTTTCCCAGGTCAATTAAGGCTCTGTCAGAAAGCGAAGAAATCATGAAGCCTACTTTGCTTCTGTCCGTGGGAAATGCCTGGGGCAGTATCTCAAAGTATATCCCAACCTGGTTAAGAAACCCTCTGCATTGAACTGGATTACCCCCAAATCACTGGGGAAGTGGAGCGGAACCAGACATACCCCCTTTAGAGGTAATATTTGAGGTGGGTGCTTGCACAGAGACTTGAGCATCAGCAAGAACAGCCTGCAACACAGGTTGTGCTGGAACAGCCATTCTAGGAGGAACCAGGTGAGCAAAGCGATTCAGGAGTGTCTGTAACGCTATGGCAAACTGATCTATTTAGTGATTCTGCTCATCCAATCTGGAAAAAATATTACCAACAAGTGGATTGACTGCATCTTCTGAATTCATTGCCTTCGCCTACTGTCAGGAACTATGAATCAGAGACAGAAGTGCAGTAAAAATCACACGATTTAATAAAAATTATAATATAGAACAGAGCAAACAAAGTCAAAACCTAGCCAAGGTTCAGTAGCCAGAGTGGATGGTTGGAGCAAGCCAGCAAATAGGGATCCAGAGATCAACGAGGTCAAACAAACAACATGCAGGTTCAGGAGCCAGAAGGGAAGTCAACCGAGCAGAGTCTTTAATCCAGAAACCAGAAGGAACATCAAACAGGCAAAAGTCTTTCACAGGAAAACACAGCAGAGATTTATCCAGAGATGTTGACCAGGCGAAGGTGTCTGAGATCTGATCCAGGGAGTGGAAGCTGAGACTGGCAATTAACCCTCAGCTGAGCAGCTTGCTCTGAGAGCTCTTGCTCTAACAGGCAGTGCACTGCCAGCCAGAGCCATGATAGAGTGCCTGCTGCCTGTGAGTTATGATAGCATCCATTATACCAGAGGAACAGACACAATGCAATGTAGTCTATACACAGACACCCCCAAAGCACACCTGTGTTGAAACCTTGAAGGCACTTGAGCTGCTGTTAGAAACCATGGGCCCCATACAGACAACCTGACATGGGGCCCCATACAAACAACCTGACATGGAGCCCCATACAAACAACCTGACAGGGAGCCCCATACAGACAGCCTGACACAGGGCCCCATACAGGCAACATGGCATGGAGCCCCAGACAGACAGCCTGACATGGGGCCCCATACAGCCAATGCTTCAGTTATGAATTAAAACAGTGAGTGATCGGTACTGATCACTCACTGTGTTCACTCAGGAAAGAAGGGGCTGGTAAATATGACATATTTACCTAACCCTTCTCCCACTCTCAATCTTGAAGGATTGTATTGTGTGTTTGCAGCTGCCAGTGGGAACAAGAGGAGGGAAGCCATCAGCGCTGTGGGAGTAAGGGGGAGCGCACAGGGAGGCCTGGGCAGCAGGGGGAAATGTATGGTGCACAGAGAGGGTGATCGGTGTGACAGGGGGGCAATTACTGGAACCGATCCCCTGTATGGCTCTCTGCAGCAGCTGAAAGCCAATGGGAGGTAGAGGAGAAGAAGGCAGCTTTGAGCTGCTGCAGAGAGAGCCATACAGGGAATTGGTTCCAATAAATGTCCCCCTGCCGCCCCGATCACCCTCCCTGTCCACATCCGATTCAGTCTGCTGCCTGGGCCCCCCAATGGTCTGGGTCCCATACAGGAGGACTGGTGGTACCCCCTTATCCGAAGGCACTGGTAGCCCTATGATCGGATCTGCTTCCCCTCTGTTCCTGCTGCTGGACACTGTCAGCTGAGCTAAGCTGCCTCTCGCTGCCTGACGTCATCGCCGCCCACCTCACAGCCTCTCAAGCCTCACTCTGCAGGCCCCAGCTACTACTGGGTGGGGAGTGGAGCTGAGTGAAGGAAGATCACTCTGCCAGGGAAGGCAAGGAGGTGGGCAGGCAGGCAGGCAGCTTGAGCCAAGGCAGAAAAACATGCCAGTGGGAGCGGATTGGGCATGTGCCCGAAACTGGAGAAATAGTTCTCCTCTGCTCCAGCACATGATCATCAGAAAGGGGTACAGATAATGGAAAAAATACACCGCCCTAAGCTAGTAGGAGTGGCAGAGCTGGGGTGTGTAATCCAAATATTTTTTTTAATTTTGCACTGACTGTCTTTTAAATTGCCTGGGCCCCTGTTCAAAGCCGATCCGGGGACAAACCCGGGGACAGACTTGGTCCAGGGACAGTGTCCTCAGTCCAGGGACTGTCACCGGAAACCGGGGACATCTGGTCACCCTATACCATAGGCCTCCACATGACATTCCCAGAAGGAATTTCTACATAATAAATAGATTCACTACAATTTACTGGTTATAAAGATGGTAGAGCGCATCCCTCAAAATAAAAAACTTCCTATGTGCAACAAACAAAATAATGCAAAAACACATTACAAATAATGAGTATAAACCACTAATGAAAACCACTGTGATGATACAGCAAGCAGTATGTAAATATAACTTTCCAAGAAATCCTTATAGTGATAAAGTGCTAGTTGCACATAGGAAGTTTATTATTTAGAGGGAAGCGCTCTACCATCTTTATAACCAATCTTGTTTAGCCTTGAGCATGCACTAGGTTTATAGCGGCATACCCCCATATATATCTATCTTTAGAACTATACATAATAGCGCAGGGCTCCTATATTCACATTTTACTGATGTTGTTCAGAAAACAGCAAACAATCAACTATGGGTGGCAAGGCACTGTCAAAAGATCTTTTGGATAATGTTGCGGACAGGAAAAAGTCAGGAGATGGATAGAGAAAAAATTCAAAGGCTTTATCAATGCTTAGTGAGTAGTGTTGAGCGAACCCGAACTGTAAAGACCCGGATCTGAACCCGGACAATTCAATAAACGTTCAGGTTCTGGGTTCTGGCAGGGCAGCCAATCAACAATCGTTTCACTGGTTTGCCCTTAGAAGCCATCACAGCCATGCCTACTAATGGCATGGCTGTGAATGGCCAGTGCATCATGTGACCCAGCCTCTTTATAAGCTGGAGTCACTTTGCTGCAGTCACATGCTCCTTGGGTTAGTGTAGGGAAAGGAAGCTGAAAGCTTGAGGGACAGATTTGAGACATTTTAAGACCTGATCCTGCATCCTGAGATAGATTACTTTACTACTGCTGTCTGTGCTGTTGCTCTGAGGACAGATAGCAGAAATTAGAGATTTTACATACCGCTGCTTTGAGTTGCAGATCAAGCTCTGCATAAAACAACGATCGCTACGATCGTGCTCAACAATCAGATTGTTGGGGGAAATTTGAGATTTCAAATACCGCTGCTTTGAGTTGCAGATCTAACTCTGCATAAAACATCGATCGCCACGATCGTGCTAAACGATCAGATTGTTGGGGGAATTTGAGATTTCAAATACTGCTGCTTAGAGTTGGAGATTGCAGATTAAACTCTGTCTAACGAAACGATCGTACGTTCGTACACAACGATCAGATTGTGGGATCGTACACAACGATCAGATTGTGGGAGTAATTTGAGATTTCACATACTGCTGCTTAGAGTGATCTGACTGCACTAGGTAGAGGCTTCTGCTTAGAGGGACAGATTCTTGTTCCAAAACCATTGCCTACTTCCTATAGGGCCAGCTGTTGCTGTAAGTGACACATTATTTTTCAAAAAACATCTCCATATCCTAGTTCAAAAGGGAGAGTTTCCAGGTGTTGCTTAGAGGGACAGATTATTGTTCAAAAATCATCGCCTACTCCTATAGGGTCAGGTTCCAGCTGTTGCTTAGAGGGACAGATTATTGTTCAAGAATCATCGCCTACTCCTATAGGGCCAGGTTCCAGCTGTTGCTTAGAGGGACAGATTATATTGTTCAAAAATCATTGCCTACTCCTATAGGGTCAGGTTCCAGCGGTTGCTTAGAGGGACAGATTGTGTTCAAAAATCATCTCCTAGTTCTAAAGGGAGAGGTTCCAGCTGTTGCTGTAAGTGACTGATAATTGTTCAAAAATCATTGGCTACTCCTATAGGGCCAGGTTCCAGCTGTTGCTTAGAGGGACAGATTATTGTTCAAAAATCATCGCCTACTCCTATAGGACCAGGTTCCAGCTGTTGCTTAGAGGGACAAATTATATTGTTCAAAAATCATCGCCTACTCCTATAGGGTCAGGTTCCAGCTGTTGCTTAGAGGGACAGATTATTGTTCAAGAATCATCGCCTACTCCTATAGGGCCAGGTTCCAGCTGTTGCTTAGAGGGACAGATTATTGTTCAAAAATCATCTCCTAGTTCTAAAGGGAGAGGTTCCAGCTGTTGCTGTAAGTGACAGATTATTGTTCAAAAATAATTGGCTACTCTTATAGGGCCAGGTTCCAGCTGTTGCTTAGAGGGACAGATTATTGTTCAAAAATCATCTCCTAGTTCTAAAGGGAGAGCTTCCAGCTGTTGCTTAGAGGGACAGATTATTGTTCAAAAATCATCTCCTAGTTCTAAAGGGAGAGGTTCCAGCTGTTGCTGTAAGTGACAGATTATTGTTCAAAAATCATTGCTTACTCCTATAGGGCCAGGTTCCAGCTGTTGCTTAGAGGGACAGATTATTGTTCAAAAATCATTGCCTTCTCCTATGGGGCCAGGTTCCAGCTGTTGCTTAGAGGGACAGATTATTGTTCAAAAATCATTGGATACTCCTATAGGGCCAGGTTCCAGCTGTTGTTTAGAGGGACAGATTATTGTTCAAAAATCATCTCCTAGTTCTAAAGGGAGAGGTTCCAGCTGTTGCTGTAAGTGACAGATTATTGTTCAAAAATCATTGCCTACTCCTATAGGGCCAGGTTCCAGCTGTTGCTTAGAGGGACAGATTATTGTTCAAAAATCATCTCCTAGTTCCAAAGGGAGAGCTTCCAGCTGTTGCTGTAAGTGACAGATTATTGTTAAAAAATCATTGCCTACTCCTATAGGGCCAGGTTCAAGCTGTTGCTTAGAGGGACAGATTATTGTTCAAAAATCATCTCCTAGTTCTAAAGGGAGAGGTTACAGCTGTTGGTGTGAGCAGTGCATTTCTTGCACCAAAATAAAAAGTCCGGCTACGTTGGTGTTTTAAAAAAAAAAAAATGTATTAATTGGTATTAATAAATACTTAAATAGGGCTACATAGTACATTTGCGGGCACAATGAGGAGAGCAAATAAGGGACGTGGTCATGGTGCTGCTGGTGCTGCTGGTGTGGGTGGTGTTGGTGAACCTCCTGTTGGAAGGAGAGGACATGGTCGATGTGTGCCAGCTACACGCACAAGGGAAACACCTTCCTCAGGTAGCCAACAGAACCTTCACTGGTATATGGTAGGCCCGAATGCCCCTCAACGATTGGTGAGGCCAGAACAAGTACAGGCGATAGTAGATTGGGTGGCTGACAATGCCTCTAGTTCCTTCACATTGTCTCCCTTATTGTCCCTTGATGAAAGCTCAGAGTTGGCACCTGAACCCCATGGCCATCTGTCTTTCACCTCAGCCCCTTGTAAATTAGCCAAGCAGTCTGAGCCCCAAGTCATGCAAGAGACTCTTATGCTTTTTGATGACTCCACTGAGGATTGCAGGGCATTTCTCTTTGCCTCCTGTTGCCTCCTCCTCCTACTGCGCATCCTCCTCCTCCTCAACCACCTACTCATCCGCTCAGCGTAACACCTTCACCACCAACATCAGCACATCCAGGGGGAAACGACAGCAGGCTGTTTTAAAACTGATATGTTTGGGGATAGGGGGTTTGTATAGTCAAAATTTTGTCGGACGACAGCAAAGGGGGACCTACACGACTACAACCACCACTTCCACAATGCGACTCGCCTACTCATCCACCAACTCCTCCTCCTCCTACGCGTCATCCTCCTCCTCCGTTGTCCTCCGTTTCTCTTTACGGGACGTTAGGAGTCACCTCAGTAGTTTTTCGTATTCTCAGAGAACGTACTGAACCCCGAGTCTGACGAACCGATTAAATGTTCCCCGACTCCACTTTCTGTCTACCGGTACCCCAAGTCCACGGTTGAGACTCGAAAGTAGTTCCCTGTTATTCCC
>BLSH010026957.1:35796-50933 GCA_018402905.1 Glandirana rugosa | reverse complement strand
GGATCCCACAAGACTTGTCTGTACCTTGTGCAGAATAAACATTTAGACCGGACTCACACAGCCATTCATATACTTCTTTTTTTGAATAGGCCTCAATACAAAAAAAAAATACCATGTTGGCTACCTCCTCCTACTCCTCTCCCACCGCCACTTCCACCTACACTACCACGGTCACGGCCTAGTCAACCTCTAGGCTCCTACTCCACATCCACCCCCCTTCCCATTTTTTTACTTGATTTTAATTTATTTTCCCTATCCCCATTTATTTGTAGGGCACTTGCCCTAGTTTGAAGATGATTTTGGAACAGTTATATGGTTTCTACCGTTAATTAATACTTTTCAGACACAGTTTGAAGATGATCCACATTCACCTCCATTTTTGCTTTTTTTTGTTTTTATTTTTTTAAAAATATTTAAAGTTATTTCCCTGTCCCCTTTTTTTTTTGTAGGGCACTTGCCCTACCCTTACCCCCATTTTACTTCCTTTTGCACCCCTCTGGGGCTTTCCAGGACTTTGCTACAGCCATTTTTGTGCCTAAAAGTTAGGGTCCCCATTGATTTCAATGGGGTTCGTTGTCCGTGCGATCGTTCGGGTTCCGTCCGGACCCGGACCCGGACTTTGTCCCGAAGTTCGGACGGACCAGCAGAACCCGAACGTCCAGGTGTTCGCTCAACTCTACTTATGACCTATGCATGTATAGGTACATAACTTTACATTTATCAACATTAAACCTCATTTGCCACAGAGTTGCCCAATTAAGCAGTACATTGATGTCGGCTTGTAAGTTGGAGACATCCTGTAAGGACATAATTCCTCTGCATAGCTTGTTGTCATCTGCAAAGACTCAATTAGTACTTTTAATCCTAGACTCTACACCGTTTATAAATATATTAAACCTTACCTGTTAGCAGTGTTTGTATGTGTGCAGGAAAGCCCATTCATGCGCAGATGGCCTTGGAAACTGGCTCATGCACAGATGTGCTAAAGGGCTCTCTTGGGACCTGAGCCCTATGGCACATCTACTCATGTGCAGGGGACAGGTAGAAATTCTTACCTAGGCAAGACACGCAGAAGTGCTGCTTTGCAGCACAAATACCGTAAATGACCTTTAAAGAAGATCAGTTTGTAAGGGGGAGGTGGGGGAGTTAGGCAAAGCAGGGCAGCATAACATGCACTTTAGGGTGAAGGTCCACTTTAAGAGGGAATATGATGGCAATATACACATTTTTCAATGGAGACTACAGTTTAATCTTTGATCTTTGAGGAAGACATGCAACCACCACATGAAGGTACACAAGAATCAGTTTAATCTTAAATTGAATAAAATTATTTTTGTTGCAGTAAGCAGTAAAATTGCAGAATTCCCTTTCACAGTAAGCGGTATAAGCTGAGAACATATAAAACTACAAAAACATTTGCAGGAGTTTCTCAGCGAACACAGCATACAGGGGTATGGGAATCTATAGCAGCATGCACACACTGAATAGACCTGTGTCTTTATTCAACCTTACCACTATTTAAGTATCAAGAGAAAACACTGCTCCAGGGTAATCACTAGGGATGGGCCCGCTGTTCGAGTCAAACTTAAGTTCGACTCGAACAGCGGGCGTTCACCCGTTCGTCTAAATTTGAACATTATGGGGCGTTCAAGGGAACTTCAAGTACCCCATAATGCATTCCAATAGCGGGGGAAATGCAGCCCGCTGATTGGCCAAGGCATGCACATGACCTGCATGCTTTGACCAATCACAGAGCACTCTGCTGTGAGAGATATGATTGGCTAAAGGCAGGGTGCCTTTAGCCAATCACTGCTCAGCAGCCTCAATCCACACCCCACACTATATAAAGCCGCTTGTACAGTGACTCTATGTAGTGTGTTAAACACGGAGACAGTGAGCTTAGCTAGCGGCGTGCAGGCAGCTCAGTGTAGCTAGTGATTATTGTGAAAAATAGTATTAGAGAGATAGATCGATAGATAGATAGATAGATAGATAGATAGATAGATAGATAGATATAGCGATCTATATACAGTCAGTTAGTGTAGAGTGAAATATATACTAAATAGATAGATAGATAGGGTGATCTGTATACAGTCAGTTAGTGTAGAGTGAAATATATACTAGATAGATAGATAGATAGGGTGATCTGTATACAGTCAGTTAGTGCAGAATATATATATATACCTTCCTAGTGTATCTATATGACGTGGGGGTCCCTCCAAAAATCCAAACCAAGCCCTTCAGGTCTGGTATGGATTTTAAGAGAAACCCTGTGCCAAAATTTTAAAAATAATTAAACCCTTATCTGAGCACGCAGCCCTGGCATGGCAGGAGGGGGTGGGGACGAGCGAGCACCCCCCACCTCCAAACTATACCAGGCCAAATGCCCTCAACATGGGGAGGATGCTTTGAGGTCATCCCCAAAGCACCTTGTCCCCATGTTGATGGGGAGAAGGGCCTTTTCCCCACAACCCTTGCCAGTGGTTGTGGGGGTCTGCGGACAGGGGGCTTATTGGAGTCTGGAAGCCCCCTTTAATAAGGGGGCCCCCAGATCCCGACCCCCCTCTATGTGAATAGGTATTGGGGTACATTGCACCTCTACCCATTCACCAAAAAAGTAGTAAAGTGGTACCAAAAACAAGAAGCAGTTTTTGACAAGTCCTTTCTTGGGTAAAATAGCTCTTCTTTCTTCCTCCATCTTCTCCTGCCCCGGTCCTTCTTCTGGTCTTCTGCTTCTTCTTTTGGTCTTCTTCCTTCCTCTTTTCATCTTCAATCTTCCTTCTTCTTTCACTGCCCCCGCACCCGCTACCGCAGCCGCGCTGTCCAGAGGCGTCTCCAAGAATGGGCGGTGTTCAGTTTGACATTTCGTTTATAAGAATGTGCGGGGCCACCCAGTGACGTAAATGGATGACAACGAATGACGTCAGAAGCGGACGGGGTCACTCGTTTACGACACTGGGTGGCCCCGCCCTTACCTATAAAATAAATGTCAGACTGTAGGCCGCCCATTCTAGTAGACGCCTCTGGATGGCACAGCTGCGGCAGCCGGCGCGGGGGCAGTGAAAGAAGAAGGAAGAAGATAAAGTTAGAAGATAAAAGACAGGATGTGATGGACTGCTAATCCCAGCAGGCTGACGCTTTTCACACCTCTTAATGGTGTTTAATCATAGCCTAAACATGTACAAACATTGGATACACATTTATACTCTGTAAAGAAGGTGTAGGTAAGTGGGTGTTGCTGTGTCAGCAGGTGGATGATGAATGACAGATGGAAAGGTGATCTACACCTGTCCAAAAAATGACATATAAGACCAATCATGGGCATAAAGCAGCAAGCCCAGCATTGAAAAAACATACAGATAAAAAAATAACGTGTAATAAAAATACAAAAAGAGACACAACATATGACTCTCTTAAAACCGTTAACCGTTAACCGTTAACCGTCTTGGTGATCATATAAAAGAAAACAAAATGTGTGGTCACAATGTAACCACATCAATGTAAAATTGCTGGACGTTGAAATGGAAACACACATCAATGTCCAGGATCTGAAAATATGCACTCAATATGCATGTGCATAGGGGAGAAAACGGAAAGGGAGAACAGAGAATAAAAGAACACTTACGAAAACACATTTGTATAATGCACAATCCAAATTTGAATAGCATAAACCAAACATGAAATATCTATGGGCCTGTAAATCTAATTGTGGATAATGTGCCTATACATGTGTGTGTTACTGAGAGCCCCTGAAAAGGAACCCCCCTTTTAGCCCCTTTTAGATAAGGGAGAAGGGCCCCCAAAATGTATAAAACATGGGACAATCAAATGAGCATCTCATGTTAGGGGGCATATTTATAGAGATGTTTTGGATATTTGTGTTTATGTTATGATGGAAGTAAACCATTACAGACAAGATGACAAAGTAACCAATTGGGCATCCTAACCCCTAACCCACATATGTAGAACCCACTCATGAAAGACATCAAAACACAGACTAGGTATGATTGAATCCAAAGAGGTATTTCTACAGTGGGGAGGGGAGTGAATGGACGAAAAGGAACCGGATAGGCACTAACAGGGAGCGCGTTAAAGCGCGCTAACACTGTGTGAAATTTTCACCCTCTCTGGCCAACCTCTACATGGGGTGGTGGGAGAGGTCCCGCATTTTTGGGGCTGGTTGTCCCCATCAAGCAAACATTAAGTTTTATCATCGGTACATAGACGATTTGACATTTGTCTGCAGTAAAGATGTGGGTGACAAATGAACAGGTAATTTCCACACTTTACAGGAAGCCATCAGCTGGCAACTCTATCTTGCAGGCTGACCATTAAGAGGTGTGAAACGTGTCAACCTGCTGGGACCTGTAGTCCACCACAGCCTGTCTTGGTCTTTTATTGCTAAGAAAAGGAGTTTGTATCAGGAAGTGTGGCTATTCAACCTCTTCTTGTTTCCATGCTAGTTAAGTATCTAACTATGAAAGTGTGAGCGGCACCTTGGGTTCTGGGCTTATATTCACATACAGATCTCAACTTCTGAATCTGTACTTTACACCACTAATGCTGAGGGCTGTTTTATTATCGCACCCATTTACTGACTCCTGGCCCCTGCACTCTGTGCATTACTTAGTCTTGACATCTGCACTCTGCACATTAGTTACTCCTGACCCCTGCACACTGTCTTTTTGCATTCTGTGCGGTACGTATACCTGATCTCTGCACTCTGTGCATAGCTTGCTCTTGACCACTGCACAGTTGCACTCTATGTGTTACACACTCAAGGACCTCTGCACACATTCTGCATTATGCACTCCTGAACTGTGCACTCTGTGCATTGTACACTCTTTAACCAGAGCAGAGTAGGCTCATATTTCATTTAATCATACCATTTTAAACCATTCCCACTGGTACTGCAATTTAGCCTCACCCACTATTTTGCATTGTGCGCTAAGTGTGCCAGGATTAGCCTGGTTCCAGTCCTGCCTCCATGCTGTCTTTATTTTTACAGAACAAAGCTGACAACACTAGTCACATGCTACGTTATACGAAGAAGTGCTGGACATTGTACTGGCTGTGATGGGGGAAGATGGGGTGTGGGAGAGCTGGTAAAGTGAGTATAACTGTGTCAGTGGCACCTCTACAGAGACAGAGGGGTTGACTTACTAAAGGTAAATCCACTCTGCACTATAAGTGCACTGCAAGTGCACTTGGAAGTGTAGTCACTGTAAATCTGAGGGGAAGGTGTGAAATCAGGGGAAGCTCTGCTGATTTTATCATCCAATCAAAAACAAGCAAAAATGCTGTTTTTTATTATCCTTACATGTCCCCCACGGATCTACAGCGACTGCACTTCTAAGTGCACTTGCAGTACAAAGTGGATTTGCCTTTAGTAAGTAACCCCCAATGTCTCTTTGTTCTGCATGGACAAGGTGACATTGTCTCTTTAACCACTTGCTGACCAGCCACAGCATACAGTATCTCACAAAAGTGAGTGTACCCCTCACATTTTTGTAAATATTTTATTACATCTTTTCATGTGACAACACTGAAGAAATGACACTTTTCTACAGTGTAAAGTAGTGAGTGTACAGCTTGTATAACAGTGTAAATTTGCTGTCCCCTCAAAATAACTTAACACACCTCCATTAATGTCTAAACCTCTGGCAACAAAAGTGAGTACACCCCTAAGTGAAAATGTCCAAATTGGGCCCAATTAGCCATTTTCCTTCCCCAGTGTCATGTGACTCATTATCGCTCTCACTCTCTCATAATGGTCACTGGAAGTTCAACATGGAACCTCATGGCAAAAAAACTCTCTGAGGATCTGAAAAAAAAATTGTTGCTCTACATAAACATGGCCTAGGCTATTGGGGTTTCCAAGACCCTGAAAGAGAGCTGCAGCATGGTGGCCAAGACCATACAATGGTTTAACAGAACAGGTTCCACTCAAGAAGTTGAGCGGACGTGCTCAGCGTCATATCCAGAGGTTGTCTTTGGGAAATAGATGTATGAGTGCTGCCATCATTGCTGCAGAGGTTAAAGGGGTGGGGGATCAGCCTGTCAGTGCTCAGCCTATACGCCGTACACTGCATCAAATTGGTCTGCATGGCTGTTGTCCCAGAAGGAAGCCTCTTCTAAAGATGATGCACAAAAAAGCCTGCAAACAGTTTGCTGAAGAAAAGCAGACCAAGGGCATAGATTGCTGGAACCATGTCCTGTGGTCTGATGAGACCAAGATAAACTTACTTGGTTCAAAATGTCAAGTGTATGTGGTGGCAACCAGATTAGGAGTACAAAGACAAGTGTGTCTTGCCTACAGTCAAGCATGATGATGGGAGTGTCAAGGTCTGGGGCTGCATGAGTGCTGCCGGCACTGGGGAGCTACAGTTCATTGAGGTAACCATGAATGCCAACATGTACTGTGACATACTGAAGCAAACCATAATCCCCTCCCTTCGGAGACCTGGCCGCAGGGCAGTATTCCAACATGATAATGACCCCAAACACACCTCCAAGACGGCCACTGCTTTGCTAAAGAAGCTGAGGGTAAAGGTGATGGACTGGCCAAGCATGTCTCCAGACCTAAAGCCTATAGAGCATCTATGGGGCATCTTCAAATGGAGGGTGGAGGAGCGCAAGGTCTCTAACATCCACCAGCTCTGTGATGTTGTCATCTGCTGATCTGTTGTCATTGAGATCTACTGCCCGACCCCCTAGTGATCAGGAACAGCAACCTCTGTGTTGTCCCAGTGAGCCCAGCCCCCACACAGTTAGAACACACCCAGGGAACACCGTTAACCCTTTGATCGCCCCCTAATGTTAACCCCTTTTCTGCCAATACCATTTATACATTGATCAGTGCATTTTTTAGCACTGATCACTATGTCACTGGTCCCCAAAAAGTGTCAATTGGGGTCAGATTTGTCCGCCGCAATGTCGCAGTCCCGCTAAAAATCGCAGATCACCGCCATTACCAGTAAAAACTTTTTTTAAAAAATAAAAGTCCATAAATCTATTCTCTATTTTGTAGACACCATAACTTTTGCGCAAACCAATCAATAAACGCTTATTGCAATTTTTTTTTACCACAAATATGTAGAAGAATACATATAGGCCTTCTTTTTGGATATGTATTATAGTAAAACATATTGTTTTTATTTATTTTTTTTGTTTATATTGAAGCAGAGGTGATCAAATACCACCAAAAGAAAGCTCTTGTGGGAAAAAAAAGGACATCAATTTTGTTTGGGTACAATGTCGCACGACCGCACAAATGTCAATTAAAGCAACGCAGTGCTGTATTGCAAAAAATGGCCTGGTCAGGAAGTGGGTAAATCCTTCTGGGGCTGAAGTGGTTAAGCAGGGAAGGGACAGTTCTATACACAGCAGATTGTACAGACAGCCTATGCTACATTGCTGAACGAAAAGGAATCCTTGGCTACCAGTGAACAGGTGCTTATTGAAACTCTCATTATATGTGCACATTTTGTTTTGCATATAGCACACACAGATGCAACCAAATGTGTACTTACAAGTTTTGAGGCTTAAAGTAAGAGGGAACTATGGAATCTACAGCACATGAAAATGCATTTGTTAAATCACAGAAAAATGGCAGAACAATAAGATTAATAAACAGACCATTATCCAAGGCCATCTTAGATGGCAAGCCCTACATTCTAAGCATTACAAAAATGTTATTATAAACTTCTGAACATAGAAATGTATCTTATTCCACCAGAATGATATTATATTTCACAATACAGGAATGGCAAAATGAATTCATATCCTGGAAACCAGAAGATTATTGTGGGATTGAAAGCTTTTTGGGATCTTTTAAAAACATCTGGCAACCAGAAATCTATATTTATGAAATGTAAGTCTGAAATGTACAATCTTCCAGCTTACAGTGTATTACTTTCTAACAATAAAAAGATTACATATTTACTCTAATATATGTTAGTGAGTAAAATAAGCTAAATCATAAAATGTTTGTTTGTTCATGCTCATATCTGTCATTTTGTTTGTAAGTAGAAGTTTGGATTAACTACTTTCTGCCCGTGCTAAAGACGAATGGAGGCTACAGTGCGGGCAGCGCGATCTGTGACTGCCAAGTCCTTCCGACTCGGCTGATTACAGAACAGGGTAAAGGGCCAATCACAGCAGGCCCTTTACCACATGATTAGCTGTCAGTCAATGACAGCTGATCATGCAAGTAAACAAGCCTGTTATTGGCTTTTTTTCTCCAGAAGATCAGCATGAGGAGAGAAGCAAAAAGCCGGTAACCGGCTTCTGTTACAGGGACATCGGTCCCTGCCTCAGTGCCCACCAGTGCAGCTAATCAATGCCTATCAGTGCCTACCAGTGCCACCTATCAATGTCCACCAGTGTCACCTATCAGTGCCCACTAGTGCTGCCAATCAGTGCCCACCAGTGCCACCTATCAGTGTCCATCAGTGCTGCCAATCAGTGGCTCACTATCAATGTCACCTGTCAGTGCTGCCTACCGGCGCCTATCAGTGTCCATCAGTGCTGCTTATCAGTGACACCTCTCAGTGCCCATCAGTGCCACCTCCCAGTGCCCATCAGTACCACTTAGCAGAATCCATTAGTGCCACCTATCAGTGCCCATCAGTGCCACCTATCAGTGTCCACCAGTACCGCCTGATCAGTTCCGCCTCATCAGTGCCTATCAGTGCTCATCAGTGCATCCTCATCAGCACACATCATTGAAGGAGAAAAATTACCTGTTTGCAAAATTTTATTAGCAAACTAATCTTTTTTTGGTTTCTTTAGCAAAAAAAAAAGTAAAAAAACCCAGTAGTGATTAAATACCACTAAAAGAAAGTTCTATTTGTGTGAAAAAAATGATAACAATTTTATTTGTGTACAGTGTTGCATGACCGCACAATTGTCATTCAAAGTGCGACAGCGCTGAAAGCTGAAAAATGGCATGGGCACAAAGGGGGTATAAATGCCCAGTGGGCAAGAGTGATTCAATGTATTTACAAACTAAAAATATTGTTAGTGCAAATTTTTGAGACTGTCTGTCCTTTTTTACAAGCAGTTTTCTTTGATGGCTAACATCTGGTATTTTTCACATGGTTACACCTTAAGGCTGGGTTCACACTGGTACGTCAAACGCTCCAACATTGGGAGCACATGTCGCATGACACATAAAAGTCAATGTTTCCCTATGAGTGCCATCTTTACTGGTCCGACTTTGAAAAAGGTTCCTACACTACTTTGGTCCAACTTTGATCCTACTTCAGCCCATTGACTATCATTGAAGTTGGATCAAAGTCTGAATGGGGTTCCCCCTCCAAGACCATACCAGGCCCTTCGGTCTGGTATGGATTTTAAGGGGAACCTCCATGGAAAAAAAACGGCTTGGGGTCCCCCCCAAAATCCATACCAGAGCCTCATCTGAGCATGCAGCACGGCAGGTCAGGAAAGGGGGTGGGGACAAGTGAGTGCCCCCCCGGACCATACCAGGCCACATGCCCTCAACATGGGGGGGTGGGTGCTTTGGAGCAGGGGGGACCCTGGTGGTTGTCGGGGTCTGTGGGCGGGGGGCTTATTGGAATCAGGAAGCCCCCTTTAACAAGGGGACCCACCCTATGTGAATGAGTATGTGATACACTGTACCCCTACCCATTCACCTAAAAAAAGTGTAAAAATAAAAACAATACACAGGTTTTTGACAAAGTAATTTATTAAAGCAGCGTCTCTTCTGATTTCTTCTCCCTCCTCCGCTGATGTCTCTTCCCTCTGCTGGTTCTCCTCTCTTCCCTGATGTCTTCTCTCCTCTCCGGTTCTTCTCTCTGCGTTGTCTTCTCCCTCTGCCGGGTCACCTGTCTGCGCTGTCTTCTCCCTCTGTTCTCCCTCTGTTCTTCCTCCGATCTTCTCTCAACACTCTCCCACTCCAATGCTAGCGCCGCCATGTGCCAATATTTATATAGGCATGGGGCGGAGCCACCTGTTGACGTCATCTGGAGGCCCCACCCCCTTGTGACATCACCACCCAGGGCATAATGGGGCGGTGATGTCACAAGGGGGTGGGTCCTCTGGATGATGTCAGCAGGTGACCCCGCTCCATGCCTATATAAGTATTGACACATGGCGGCCCTAGGATTAAAATGGAGAGAGCTTTGAGAGAAGATCGGAAGAAGAACAGAGGGAGACCAAAGGGAGAACAGAGGGAAAAGACAGTGCAGGGAGGCAGCCCAGCAGAGGGAGAAGACAGCGCAGAGAGGAGAAGAACCGGAGAGGGAAGACGACATCAGTGGAGAGAGGAGGAGGACCAGCATAGAAGGAGAAGACCTCAGTGGAGGAGGGAGAAGAGCCAGAGAGGGGAGAAAAAAATCAGAAGAGACACCAGAGCTTCTTTAATAAATGACTTTGTCATAAACCTGTGTACTGTTTTTATTTTTGACACTTTTTTTTAGGTGAATGGGTACCCCATACTTATTTACACAGGGTGGTGGCCGAGATCTGGGGGGCCCCTTGTTAAAGAGGGCTTCCAGATTCTTATAAGCTCCCCACCCGCAGATCCCGACAACCACCGGCCAGGGTTGTCGGGAAGAGGCCCTTATCAACAAGTGTTTGGGGTGGGGGGGCACAGGGCTCCTCTGTCCCAAAGCACCCACCCCCCCATGTTGAGGGCATGTGGCCTGGTATGATTCAAGTGGAGAGGCGCTCGCTCATCCCCACCCCCTTTCCTGACCTGCCAGGCTGCTTGCTCGGATAATGGCTTGGTATGGTCTTGGAGGGGGAACCTCATGCCATTTTTTTCTTTAATTTGGCATGGGGTTTTCCCTAAAGATTCATACCAGACACGCAGTGTCTGGTATTTTTGGGATCAAAGTCAAATCCCGTTCATTGAAGTCGGATGGAATGTGGACTTCAAGACGCAGGACAAAGTCCGATCCACAGTCACACGACTGTCATGTCTTACCAGTGTGAACCCAGCATAAACCATGACAGAGTCAAGATTACCAGGCTAAAGCCTTTCTATAGCTCAGGGACAGGATGAACTTTATTAACAAGGTAAAATGAAAGTTGACTTAAAACTAATTCTAGCATGTGTTTCATTATGCAGGACTGAGAACAATAACAAGAATCCTGTTATTTTGTACCACAATATTTATTATAATGGAACCATCAAAGATAGCAAACCATTACGGATTGTTAGCACCTGCGATCTTAATATCTTCATGTACCCTTTTGACATCCAGAAATGTAATCTGTCCTTCTCAACCTATTTTGATACTAATCTTCAGAACACCACAGGTTTGTAAAGTTTAATGATGTTATACATATATATATATATATATATTTTGTAAGGGGATTAGCTTGGAAGTGGGTGTGTGACCCCCTGGAAGGGTTCACTACACAAAACAGGCACAGCGAAACAGCAGTTGTAGATGAAAACACAAGTGTGGTTTATTTACACTATATACAATTGTAGATGAACAGCAAAACAAAAACAAACATCAAAATAAATCCTTGCCAACTTGGCCACTTACTAAACGTTGTAGGTTTCCCTGTCTGCCAGCTAGGTGCAGCATTCTGCAACACCTAGCACCTATCTCCCTGCTGTTATAATCAACCACACAGGCTTCTTACCGCACAGAATCTGTGTAACGCTCCCCAGTCTATTCACACAGGAACTGGTTTCAGGGTGGGACACTCACCTATGCCTGCTGGGAATTTTTGGAAAGGCCTTAATAAGCCAGCTCAACTCAGCTGGGCTCATTACCTCTACCCCTGATAGACTCTCAGCACTTCCCCTTAGTGGTAGAAATCAGCATAGAGTCTAAACCTGGGACAAATATACCTGCCATCCTGGATGCAACCAGGTGATTTTACCTGCTTGCTGTCACAATATATATATATATATATATATATATATATTGTAAGGGATCAGCTCTAGTGGAGATTGCTTTTCCTGGGATAAAAGCATTTTCGCACAGCAGGCTTCATAAAATTCTTGCTTGCAGTTAGGTTTATTTAAAAGGTTGGAAATGAAACAAAGGTGACGGCACTCCATATATGCAGTAAAAGTAGTGGATATTTATTGTGAAAACTTACATTCAGTAAAACGCAAGTCCAAATCAAAAAGTCCAAAACAGGTACATGCAAGTGAGATAGACGCGTTTCATGAGACTATGTTCACTTAACCATTATCAGATAATGATTAAGCGAACATAGTTTTGTGAAACGCGTCTATCTCATCTGCATGTACCTGTTTTGGACTTTATGGACTTGTGTGTTTTACTGAATGTAAGTTTTCACAATAAATATCCACTACTTTTACCGCCTATCTGTAGTGCCGTCACCTTTGTTTCATTTCCAGCACTTTTGAGCAGTACACGGACTGGATGGGCACCTGTAGATAGCGGTAATCAACTCTTCCTCACCTGGAGCAGTCATACTCTGTTCTTGGATTATTTAAAAGGTTGCACAGAAATAAAAACAGAAAAACAAAACCTTGCCGCCCGGCGATAACTAAACAGTATAGGTTTCCTCACTATACAGTGTGGGGTTGGTCCTCAACACCCACAAAACATAAGCAAATGCAAACCTTCTCTTTAAAGTCCAAACACCAAAATTGAGCTCCCACAGATTGTTACTTCTGAGTCCCAGGCCAGAGCCCAACTGAGAGCTCTTCCTGGTAATTTAAGCCACCTACTGGTAGACTCCAGTGGACAAAAACTCCAGACCGGAAACAGCCCAGCCATTGGAGCTGGTAACACCTAGACCAATCTATATGAACGCATGCGAGTTGACAGGTAGCGTCCATCTACTAGTTCACCTCGCATACTGTCACAATATACAGGGTGGGCCATTTATATGGATACACCTTAATAAAATGGGAATGGTTGGTGATATTAACTTCCTGTTTGTGGCACATTAGTATATGTGAGGGGGGAAACTTTTCAAGATGGGTGGTGACCATGGCGGCCATTTTGAAGTCGGCCATTTTGAATCCAACTTTTGTTTTTGCAATAGGAAGAGGGTCATGTGACACATCAAATTGGTGTGCTTGGTTTTAACGTAACTTTATTCTTTCATTAGTTATTTACAAGTTTCTAACCACTTATAAAATGTGTTCAATGTGCTGCCCATTGTGTTGGATTGTCAATGCAACCCTCTTCTCCCACTCTTCACACACTGATAGCAACACCGCAGGAGAAATGCTAGCACAGGCTTCCAGTATCCGTAGTTTCAGGTGCTGCACATCTCGTATCTTCACAGCATAGACAATTGCCTTCAGATGACCCCAAAGATAAAAGTCTAAGGGGGTCAGATCGGGAGACCTTGGGGGCCATTCAACTGGCCCATGACGACCAATCCACTTTCCAGGAAACTGTTCATCTAGGAATGCTCGGACCTGACACCCATAATGTGGTGGTGCACCATCTTGCTGGAACTGTGATGTCGGTGATAGGGAATTGCTGGCCATCAAGTCGGCTTTGGAGGAATGGCGGTACCTCCTGGAAGGAGCAGCTCACCCGGTATTGGTTTTTACTGACCATAAAAACCATAAAAAAACCATATGCTGTGAAGATATGAGATGTGCAGCACCTGAAACTATGGATACTGGAAGCCTGTGCTAGCATTTCTCCCTCGGTGTTGCTATCAGTGTGTGAAGAGTGGGAGAAGAGGGTTGCATTGACAATCCAACACAATGGGCAGCACATTGAACACATTTTATAAGTAGTCAGAAACTTGTAAATAACTCATGAAAGAATAAAGTTACGTTAAAACCAAGCACACCATTGTTTTTCTTGTGAAATTCTCAATAAGTTTGATGTGTCACATGACCCTCTTCCTATTGAAAAAATAAAAGTTGCATTCAAAATGGCCGACTTCAAAATGGCCGCCATGGTCACCACCCATCTTGAAAAGTTTCCCCCCTCACATATACTAATGTGCCACAAACAGGAAGTTAATATCACCAACCATTCCCATTTTATTAAGGTGTATCCATATAAATGGCCCACCCTGTATATAAAGTGGTCAAGTGTATTCCTGGTCATACCTCTATAAATTACAACAACATGGCAGAAAAAAACTCAAAGCCCCTTAAATTAAGTAGCACATCACAACTGGATAAAATTTTGTTTGCTAGAGCAATGTTCATCATAAAAAACTGTGTGTCTACACATCCTAGCTGACAGTATACTGTATGTTTTATGCTGTCTATTTATATGTCAAAGTGATAGCTTTATATGTGCAAAAAAAGCTTATGTAAGCTTTGCGGTGCGGTGGGCGTTGTGATTGACGATGGATCTACATCAGGGACATTGTTTTTTTAATTTTTTTTTTTTTAATAAAGGATTCGTCAAAAACCCATATAGTGTTTTTATTTTTTTTTTACATTTTTTTTTGGTGAATAAGCAGGGGTACAATGTACCCATACTCATTCACATAGGGGTCGGATCTTGGGGCCCCCTTGTTAAAGTGATAGTAAACCCTCCTATCATTTTCAGCCAAGGAAGCTGCCATCTGGACCTCTGTTTAATCCACAACTGCCGTGATGCTGCACATGTGATCAGCTTTGACACCAGCCATTGGATGGTTTGACAGTTTGGTTTAGAGCACAACCAATGGGAGTGTTACATTTCCGGCACATGCCTGAAATGTAACTGGTTTTTAAACTGTTAAATGGATGGATTTACTACAGCTTTAACCACTTCAGCCCCGGAAGGATTTCCAGCTTTAGGACCGGAGCCCTTTTTGCGATTCGGCGCTGCGTCGCTTTAACTGACAATTGCGCGGTCGTGCGACGTTCCAATTTCGACATCATTTAGGTAGGTAAATTGTCAAATTTTTGGTCAATGTAAAGTCCGTACACGGCCTTTACATTGTGAGGGTAACCAACACGAGATTTGGTTTGACAGTTTGGTAGGTTACCGACCACAGTTTCGACTAGTGTACACGTCGTAGTGCCGTCAACACCTAATTTGTCTCCAGGTCTACCGTCGAAGGAACCGACTTTTACTATCCTCCCAAATGATAGTGAAATTGTTCCCCCGGGGTTCTAGGCTGGGGATACACTTACTCATACCCATGTAACATGGGGACGAATAAGTGGTTTTTTTTTACATTTTTTTTTTATTTTTGTGATATAC
>BLSH010026957.1:15213-35777 GCA_018402905.1 Glandirana rugosa | reverse complement strand
AGTGAAGGGGTTAACCTGCAGGGGGCGCTCTAAGGGTTAACTGTGTTCCCTGGGCGTGTTCTTACTGTATTGGGGCTTGCCTAGCTGGGGAAGGGAAGTGGTCACAGCCTTCATGTACGAGAAGGCTGTGATCACTTCCCTTCCCCCTCACACAGAGCGGAGGTCCGTGTTTACATACACGGACCCCCGCTCATTCGCTCCGGGGGGGGCATCGCGGGTGGCCGGCGGCAATCGAAGCCGCCGGACCCGCTCCCTGGACCCCCCCGGACACAGTGAGCGCGCGCGCGCGCCTCCGGCGGCGCGCGCGCGCTCACAGTGGCTCTGTATCGCGGCCGCCGTCGTATGACGGCGATTCGCGTTACAGAGCCACTTTGTCGCCGTCAATTGCCGATCAGCCGTCGGCAAGCGGTTAAAGGGGGCTTACAGATCCTGATAAGCCCCCTCCCCGTAGACCCCCACAACCACTGGCCAAGGTTGTGGGGAAGAGGCCCGTGTCCCCATCAACATGGGGATAAGGTGCTTTGTAGCAAGGGTGGGGTGAGGGCATGTGGCCTGGTATGGTTCACGCTGCATGCTCGGATAAGGGTCTGGTATGGATTTTTTTAAAGATTTTTTTATTGTCAGCAATTTTTTTTTCTTTCAGCTGTCACCGCTGAGAGCTGATGACTAATTCATTGTTAAGGACACAGCGGCCAGCTTCCCAGCCCCGCTCCTTAACAACATATTGACTATGCGCTTGGCGGTCGAACATTGCGCCGAACGTACAGAAGATTTGTGTTCGGTGAACACTTGAAAGTGCAATGTTCAGGCCGAACTTTTGCTTGGCCCGAACAGCTTGCCCAACACTAGCAACAATATGTTGAGGTGCATTGCTTTAGGAAGTCAATTCAAATTGAATGAGCGTTAAGACAACTTAACACATAAATATGTGATGTGTAGGTGCATCCTGGAATGCTTTGCGGTGGCATTCAAAATGAATAGCACTGCAACATAACAACATGTGCATAGTAAACTAGCCTTTAATGAGGGTAATGTGAAAGAGCCCATTCAGTTCAGCGGTGATCAGCATCTTCTTCTTTGTACTATCTGTCTGCCCACTGTTGAAACCAGCAGGAATATCCATGATATGCAAGTTTCTGTGTTTTCTTTGTTTTTGGTGGGATAGCAGAGCAAGGCAACATTTACTTTAAAACATAACTTCAGATTTTATTTACCTTTAAATAGTTAATTTTGACCAAGCTGATCCAAACCATTTTCTTCACTAACAGATGCGCCTACTGTTAGCACTGTATAAATAATATGTAGCTTCATCTACACACAGAGTACACAGTGCTGAGTTCTGGCAGCAGTATGGGGACTTTCCTTCTCAGTCCCAGAACAAAATGGAGTTTAATACAAGGCTTCTGATGATTTGCTGAGGTGGATATTGTGACATCATCCACTCATCTCTCTACAGGGGTTGTCTTCAGTAGAACACAACTTTCATAGAGCCAGTTTCATCTGGATGAGAAAAGGTTAGTTGCAGATCCTCCTGCCTCCTTCCTATGCACACTGTATCCTGGGACCCAGAATTTCCTCTGCAGATGTTATGAAGATCCTGTGCATTGTGATCTCGCCTGCATACATATTTAATAGCATCTTGTTTACTCTGGATGAGAAAGAGTTATCTGCAAAGATCCTCCACCCTGTGCACACCGAAATGCCAGACACAGGAATCATCTACAGCTGGCAGTGTGCTGTATGTGCTCTCTATGAATGCAGTGTTTCTTTTCAGTGAGAACAACTGACTTGGCCTGATTCTTATTGTTTAAAGTGATAAAGTGATAATGTGCACAGTATTGTCCACTTATACCGGAAAGGTAAGAAGTATGGAGGGAAAAGGGTAGCCCAGAGCTGAGTCTTATTCTGTGCAGTGTAATCTGGATTGCAAACATCTGCAGCACACTGCATTTGGTTTGCTGTCTTGTAGCATTCATATTTAGGCAAAGCTGTGTGCATTAGCTTGGTTAGCCATGATGTCTGCAAAATGTCAGTCACTGTTGCAGTGGGAATTACTCTAGCAATATGCTGGCTCCACCCGACTCATGCCAATGCACAGCAAAATGAAAAAGTAGCTTGGTGTGATCCCTTTTATTGTCCAATTTTAAGGTATAAAATCAGGTTACACAGGAAGTCGACTGGGGGGGCATGACCAAAACAGGATGTGAGTGAAAGTGGCTATCTCCCTTCCCCACTCCGAATGATCCTGGGAGTCACCGCAATGTAGACTGCATGTGCGAAGAAAGTGTAGAGCTTGGCGGGCATTGAAAGCAGAGGAAGCCGGGGTGAGAGCCCGGCGAGGAAGATCCAACAGCGAGGTCATTGAGCAGCATTGGGACCGGACTGAAAGCCAGTGCCACAGTGGAGCGTGAGGTGTACGCGCACTCCCAGCACCAGAAGCGTACAGTGGAAGCCGTGTGTGGCAGGTGCTCGGAGGGTGGTGAGAGTGTCCTCTTAGTGCCAACTGGAAGGAAGGCTAGAGAGCCAGCAAGAGTCAGCGAATCGGTGGGTACGCGGAGAAGTGTCCACAGGAAAACAGAAGCTGGGAACGGGCTCACACTAGGAGACTGGAACAGGAGGAAAGTGTGGTGAGAGCGCACTAAGTCCTAGTGTCTACAGATAAAAGAGTCAGCGACACGGTGAGAGCGGGTCGCTGATAGCTTGTCCATCTCCTACCATGTCTTGCAACCGGAGACAACCAGGCGGCGTCTCATCTGGGGTCCTGGTGCCGAACGCCGACGGAGCTTGAACCTTGCCGAGGAGTGGTGAGAGGAAAATTGTTATATATGGTTTCTTTTTACATGCTGAAAGACTGAGCGGAATAGACATTGTATGCACCAGATCATTTAAGACTTAGCAGTACAAACGAATCATGAACCATAAACTGTGATTAGTGTACGCTAAAAGTTAATGGTAAAATCCTCTGGTTTTATGGTGATCAGTATTAAACAAAGCATGGAACATAATCCTCCTAGCAGCATCAGGCTAAAGGTCTCAGACGGACAGTTGGTAAAACCAGAGAGTTATTACGGAGCGGTGAGAACAAAAGATATATGCCCTCTGGGGTTTTTTTCTTCCCACTATTTTTTTTTTTCCTCTTTTCTCCCCATTGAAATGAAGGATTGAGGCAAACATTGCAACATAAACTAAACTGTGAATTAAGACCCAGCCAGACATAATATATGATAAACTAGTGAAAAGCTCTTTTATGTTAAACAAGGTGCATTAGGACACTTTAAAAACCTCCTTTTCCCCCTTGGTTGCTGCAGCGACATTTATAAGGTGCATTGTTTGGGACATCATACAATTTTGCGCTGGGTACATCCCCTCATACAGAGCTATTTTAAAGGTGCAGTGGCTGACTTTTGAAGAAGTGTGGACCCTGCCTTGGGGTGGGAGTAAATATCATACACTTTTTTTTTTTTTTCCTCTCTTGAATTAAATCAAGCCGTTCATCATACAGCAACAGCTATAAGCTATACAAGATAAGAGGGAGATAAAAACCCCTCAGAGATATGGAGCAATAATGAATTATAAAAAATCATAAGCAGCTCTCCAGCAAAAGTTTTCCCCTCCCCCTTGGGGATAGGACGCCCTATATAACTTGTTGGTGAATTGAGTGGTAAACCAACCAACTGGTGTTTAATTAGGACTTGGTTATCATGTCAAAAAAAAGGGGAAGAGGCAGCGCTACAAGAAGTAGCACAAAGCATGGCAAAGGATAAAGGTAAAGAAAATATGAGTCAAGCAGCTGCCAAACTAGAAAAAATTGCTCACTCGCCTGCAAAGGGGGGTCAGGCTCCTGCTACGCAAACAAAATACTCAGCAGGAGGGAGAGCAACTCGGAAAAGTCAGGGAACGGGGACAAAAGCAGAACAGAGAGTAGAGCCAATGCAGTCGGCTGCTGAAGGTAACATGGAGGCAGAGGTGGAACCAATGATGAGGGAAGTGTTAGAGGCAATAAATTCTTGTAAAGCCATCATGCTGGGGATAAATTAGCAATTGAAAAGTCTTAAAGAGGAAGTGTGTCTGATAAGACATGACACACAAAAAACACGGGAAAAAGGTACAGAGATGGAAGGAAGGATAAGCCAGATAGAAGACGATCTGAACCCGCTTAAGAAAGAAATACAGATAATGGAAACGAAAATAGACCCATACTTAATTAAAGTTGAAGATATGGAAAATAGATTGAGAAGAAATAACTTGAGAATAGTTGGACTTCCTGAGAGGGTTCATTGAGAACTGGCTTACCGAGAACTTTGGGAAGGAAGCATTCTCACCCTTTTTTTGCGGTAGAAAGAGCACATAGGGACCCGTTTAGGGCCCCACCCCCAGGAAGCTATCCCAGATCTTTTTTGATTAAAATGCTCTTTTTCAGAGACAAAGAAACGACCTTGCAGAAGGCAAGGGAGAAGGGTACCATAATGTATAATGGCACAAGGGTTTCAATACATCCAGATTTCTCATTGGAAGTACAAAAAAAGCGAGCAAGATTTACGGACATTAAAAAAAGGTGCCAAGAGTTAAACATTACATATGCAATGCTATATCCAGCAAGACTACGAATAATATCCATGGAGAAACCATATTTTTTAACACTACGGATGAGGCATTATTCTGGTTGAAAAAAAATGGAGGGAAACCTCGGATGGTGGGAAGAAATATGGAATTAAGTCACTAGTGGACGTAAACCTCTGGATCAATGTAGCACAAGCAATTCTCACTTAGCATACAATTGGAGAATGGAAGCAGGAAGCCACATGGGCATTTTTTTTCTCTTTTTGGGATATTACTTCTGTTAGCAGATGGACACAGTGAAGTGTGATGAACTATGTAGGTGGGGAGGGGGGGGGTGGGAGCAAAAAAAATGTGAATTTGCATTGTGTGAAGTTAGCTTGTTTAGGTCACTATAACAGCCCTGTAGGTGGACCCAAGGAGGTTGGGAAATGTGAAATGGGGGGGGGGGGGGTCGCTCTCTGTCCCGACCTCCCCACAACCCCCTCGGTATGGAGGGGGTGAGGTGGGGGGAAGGAGACCGTTGTATGGGTGTGTGATTAAAGGATTGAGTGCAAGGAGTATATGTGCACCACAAACAAGAAGGAATTTGAGAATGATTTTGTCACTAGAAGAAAACAAAAGGGCACAGTATGTAATAAAGATAGGAAATGATATAGCGCTAAGAGCGCACACTAAAAGGCGGCTAAACATGATTGGGTGGTATAAGGAATCTATTAGGGAACATGCAGGCTGAATGGAGTAAAGTATGCTCATGGAACATTAGAGGATTAGGTGATAGGAAGAAAAGAGGAGTAATCTTTCCCGTAATTAAGACATATGAAGCAGCAATAGTCTGCCTATAAGAGGCACATCTAATAAAGGAAACAACTAAATATCTAAATCATAAAAACTTCCAGACACAATATCATTCAACTTACACCTCATACTCTAGGGGAGTGAGCATAATGATAAGAGCAGGATTTGTATTCTCTAGTAAGATGGTAAGGATAGATAATAATGGCCGGTACATATATCTACATTGCTCTATTGAGGATAAGGAGTATATAATAGCCAATATATATATCCCACCCCCTTTTAAACCAGAAATACCATATAGACTAATAGCATTCATTTCAGATAAACCGGGGATCCTGATCTTGGTGGTAGGGGACTTTAATGCAGTTTTGTGTGAAAGACTAGACAGGCATCCAAGTAAAATGCAACGTAATCAAGGGCAAGGAAATACATTAGCTCACCTATTAAATGAAATATATTTAAAAGATTTATGGTGGTTAAATAATCCTCTGGAGCAACAATACTCATGCTTCTCAAAGACCCACGGCTCCCTGTCTAAAATAGGCATGGCCCTGGGGAATGAGCTGATGATAGAACAGCTCGGTAGTATTAGATACATGGCCAGAGGGATCTCGGACCATTCTCCACTGGTCGTGGCGGCAAAACAAAGAGAAAACCGTAAGCAGAGTGAATGGAAGCTAAATCCATTGTGGCTAGAACTAATAGGGGATTCAGAAGAAATATCAGAGCAGATTAAGGAATATATAGGTATAAATTAAGGGTCTACAACGTTGAGTAAGGTGTGGGATTCACTTAAAGCCTATTTGAGAGGGATATAGATACAGAAAGTAGCCAAAACAAAGAATGTGTCCATCCACCTTTAGACCAATATCCCTACTAGGTGCGGATGTTAAGATTCTGGTGGGGGTGTTGGCTTCTAGATTGGGGGGAATGATAACGAGATATGTACACCCCGATCAGTCAGGATTCATGCCAGGGTGAGCCACTAGCACCAATATAAGGCGGGCATATTTAAACATGCAGATTCTAACATCTAATGTAGGTTCAAGAGCCATTCTGGCGCTAGATATAACCAAAGCATTTGATACAGTGGAGTGGTACTACCTATGGCAGGTGCTGGCCAGCTTTGGCTTTGGTCCAGAATTTGTGGGGGGCTGAGATTGCTATATGGAAAACCGAGGGCAAAAGTAAAAATAAATAATGAATTTTTGGAGTCTTTCCCTTTAGCATGGGGAACGAGACAGGGGTGTCTTTTGTCACCCCTGCTCTTCTCTCTAGTGATAGAGCCACTTGCCATAGCCATTAGGGCCTCAAAGAAGATCATGGGATTTCAGAGGACATTGGGGGAAGAAAAAATAGCGCTATACGCAGATGATCTCTTGATGTTTCTGGGAGATATGCAGTCCTCCCTGGAAGCAGTACTAGACATAACAGAGCAATTCTGGAGAATCTCAGGGCTACAAATAAACTGGGACTAATCAAGTCTTCTGCCAATTGATAAGGGTAGACCCAGGTTTAATAAGAACTACCCAAAGATCCTGCTGGTGGATAAAATCAAATACTTAGGAGTGTGAATAACCAAAAACCCAAACCAATACATCAAAGATAATCTGGTAGGGCTTATTGGGAAATTCAAAGATAAGAGTAGGGTGTGGAGTCCTCTACCGCTGTCAATAGCAGGCAGATGTAAATTGATTAAGATGACATGGCTCCCCCAGCTCCTGTATGTTCTGCAGAATGCGCCTGTGTGGATACCCAAAGGCTGGTTCCAAAGGGTAGAAACCTATTCAGAGAGCTAAGATGGAAAGGGAAGCAGGCCAGGATAAGGCTACGGGTGTTGCACCATCCCAAATGCAAAGGAGGCCTTACGGTACCCCATCCATGGTGCTATTTTCTGGCAGCACAATTAGTGCATTTGAGAGGGTGCAACACTGTAGAGGGTGGAGATATAAATATGAGGCTGATACTTGCGGAAACAAAATATAGATCAGGAATAGAGGCCCTGGAGGCAGGACATTTCCCACTTGAAACCCCTACACTTAAATTGATTACAAAACTGTGGGAAAAGGTTAAAGAAAACTACTGGACTATCAAGGGTTCACAGTGTTCTCACCAATATGGGATAATCGTAAACTACAAGAATTGGTAAGGGTGGAAAGGAACAAAGAATGGGAAAGACAAGGAGTAGTACGACTAATTCAATTCTATAAAGAAACAACCCTCAAGTCATTTCAAGAGATGAGTGAAGAATATGGCTTGACAAGAAAATCCTTTTATGTATATTTACAAATAAGACATGCCCTCGATAGACAGTTTAATAAAGAACCACTGAAATGGTGCGAGCTAACTATAATGAATAAACTGATAAATGTAAACCAGACTAAGGGAATAATAGCAGGGATGTATGGGCCAGTAAGCGAAGTAGTAGTAAAAGGTAAAGAAGAACTAGCATGTAGGAATAAGTGGGATAGAGATGTGGGAGGAATAACGGATGAGCAATGGGTGAGAATATTGGAAGTGGGACCGCAAGTGTCACTATCCCCATCTCAGAGAGTTTCACATCTGATGCTATTTCACAGGGCATATTATACACCGCAAAAGCTGTTTAGATATGGACATAGGCTATATTCGAAGTGCCCCCGGTGTGGAGGCAAAAATGGCAACTTAAACCATATGGTGTGGAGATGCCCAAAACTATATCGATATTGGATAGAAATTATGAACATAATAAATAAGACTTTCGAAACTGACTTGAGAGCAACCCCGATATTGTGTATATTAGGACATATAGAAAAAGATATGGTGTCAGCAAGGAAACAAATGCCGATAATTAGGAGTCTATTTATAGCGAGGAAATTGATAGCGAGAAACTGGGTGGCAGCAAACCCTCCAACGAAATCGAGATGACTTAAGGAAGTGGAGAAGATGGTGGGAAATGAAGAGCATATATTTAGGAAAAGAGGTAACAGAGAGGAGCATAGGAAAATCTGGGGATCCTGGCTGAATAGAACTAGCGTAAGAGGTAGAAATGGAAATAACAGGGTGTACTAGAAAGGGTGGAAAGAATTAAAGTAGAAAGCCCCCGGAATTAAGAAACAAGAGCACAGGAGGAACAGCTGAGTATAAGAGAGTAGGATGGAGTATGGGGAAATAGAGGCCTCAGAGTGGTGCAACAAGGTGCTGTTGTGGGAAAGGTAGACTAAGTGCTATTATTAGGAATGGGGGTGAATGGGAATATGTGGAATGTATGAAGTTTTTAAAATGGTGTAAAATGTTAAATATAGATTACCTGAATTTAAAAAAAAGGTATAAAATCTGACATAAATGTTTAAATCAATACTCTGATTTCCCTTCAGATTGAATAAATAAATGTTTAAATCAGAGCTGAAAGAAGGGTTGCGTATAAGAATATAGATTACTGCATACTAGTGTACTACTTAATAACTAAAGGCACTAAAAACAAAATAGGCAATAAACAAAGTAGGTAATGCATAAATAGTGTGGGAGATTAGCTCATGGGGATCACTTTTCAGGGGAAAAGATTCAGCGTGGATATCAGTCTCTTTAAAGTCTGGCGGCTTGCCAGGTTTATTTTTACAGGTTTGCAAGATCAAAACACAAACAGAATCAGAAAACAAAACCTTGCCGTCTGGTGCTACACTAAAAAATGGGGTTACTCTCTATACAGTGTGGGGCTGTCCCCAACAACCACAAAACATGAGCACATTTCAAACCTTGTTTTAGTCCAAATGAGCACACAGAGCTCTCTCAGCTTTCTCCCTCTGAGATCCAGGATCAAGCTCAAGTGAGATCTCTTCCTGATCATTACATGCAGGTGGAGAGGGGTTTGAGTAGACCAGAACTAACTCTGCCATGGTGCCCGGCAAAACCCGGGTTGGACTCCCACTAGTCGCCTCAAAATGATCGCATGCGAAGTGACAAGTATCGCCTGTCCATTGTCGTGCCTCGCATAACATCACAATAGGTAATAAACAGGTCTAATTAACTTTGAGCAAATGCTGTAGCATTCACTACAGGATCAAAATCTAAAGGAATAAAAGAAGGCTTAGAATCATTATATTTCATCATCCACTTTCCTACCACCGTGTTGTATAAAAACATAGAGGAGGTGGATATCTATTTCTGGAATGAAGAAAAAAGCATCCAAGAGGTGCTGGGACTTTGATGTGAGTTCTTAGAAAGTGGTGATTGGACAAAAATCCAGAGAGCTTAAAGTGGACATACATGCAAAAATTAAAATCCCTCTATCTATAGCTACCCACATTCGAACACTAACCTCTCTAACCCTGTGAAGAAAAAAGTGGCATATATACCTTTTCTGCAGGTGTTCCTACACGATCTCCAGTGGCAGAAGCTCTGCACAGGACAAGGCCGACAGTGGCTGTGAAATGAATGGGGAGTGACGTCACCCATAGACTTACTATGAGGCTTCCATTGTCATCCGTGTCCTCTGCACCCGCCTCTACACAGAAGCCGCGACTGACAGCTCAGCGTGGGATCGTGTTTGATCGCCTGCAGAAAATGTATGTATACCGATTTTTTCTTCACAGCGTTAGAGAGGTTAGTGTTAGATTGTGGGTGGATATAGGTACAAGGATTTTAGTTTGGCATAGACTTACACTTCAATGGCTTAGACAAGGCTACTTACCAGTGGGTACCCCAGCAGGATACCACCAAAAAATGCACTAGACCACCAGATCAAAGGATAAAAGAGTCCAAATGTATTTATTTGTTTATACTAAAAAAAAAGCCAGCGCATTTCAGGATCAGAACCACCCCCCCCTCCCCCCCCATTCACATGAGCTTCAGCTAAAATGTGAACCTTGAATGGACTCCAAATCGAGCTTTCCTGTGTGATTCTGTTAGAAGACGGAGTGCGGGGGGTTAATAGCATTTTGTTTTTGTTTCCTCTAATCCTTAGAGGAGCTGCTCTATTTAAACTTCCTGCTTCCTGTAGCAAATGCTGTCGGATCTACAACGTGTACCCGTCCTTCCTGAGCAGCTTGTGCCTGATTATCCGTTCCTGTCTCCTGTTCCTGTGACCCGGCTTGCCCGACCCTGTCTGAACTCCGCCTGTACCGACCCTTGGCTTGCTTACGACCACCCGATTGTCTGATCCTTCTGCACTTCTGCTGTCAGCCTGTTAACGAACTCTGCCTGTACCCGACCATCCGCCTGCCTGCTCCTTTTGTATTTCCTAGCCCGCCTGTTGCCGACCCGGACTGTACGACCACTCTGCTGTCTTGCACGAGTCCCAGTGGACCTACACACACCACCAAGTGTTCCTGTCCAACCCTCGTGCCCCTCTGCGCTCCTGAACTCCCTGTTTGCTCTATTAGGGGTTCTCGAACCAGGGCCGCAAGAGAGGTTACCCCTGCAGAAGTCAGACTCGTCCTCCAGGTACGTGACAGATTCTCAGTAAGTAAGCTAGTTGCTGGATCAGAAGATTTACTGGCCAACAGTATCCGTGTGAGCAATCAAGATAAGTCATATCCATTCCCCATAAAATGTAAAACCCCGTCAGCAGCTTCTTGCAGGGAATTCTACAGAAAAACAAAATAGCCAAGGAATCTTGTGCTTGTGCGTGGGAAGAAAAAGTAACAACTTACTGGATGGAATCCTTCAAAGCATGCACAGCAAATAGATGGCAGGAGGTAGAAACCATAAGCCATACTTCCAACTCAGTATCATTGCTAGAGGAACCCAATCCTAAGGTTTAGGCAGATAGCAGCAACTGTCGGCTTTAAGCTGCTCCCTTACCTGAAAATGTGTCAACATAAGAGATTGTCGTATCTTAAAGGGCATTCTCCACTTCTTAGTGAATCCTACCTTTATAGAGTATCATTTTGATCCCAGAACCGGAACTGTTTACCCTGCATAGGGAGTACCTGACTACACAGGCTACAAGGACACTCACAAGTGTAGCTGTAGGACTCCCCCTCTTCTTTCCACACTGTGTCTTGTGATGTACGATAAGGACATTTCTTTAGCAATGGGGCCAAAAATGATTGTTTCTGTATATAGTCCTATTGATATGGCATACAAAAATGGCTCTCTGTGCAAAATTACATTGTGGCATTGTGCATTGAGATTTGTATTATGAAATACCTAATGCTGTTTAAGTGGGCAACCTACGCAAAGGTGATTATGTGTGAAGCCTGGTGAAATGAATCAGACCCTGACTTTTCTGTCATATTTACTCCAACAACTAGCTATCCCTGCAAACACTGTTCCTTTTTACCTTGGAGTATTGGGTTTCACCAATCAACTTTGTTCCAGCATTTAATGCTTAATTTTGATTCCTGAAACCTTTGCCATCATGACAGCTAGTGATGGAAAATCTCTGGAGCCCTGAACAGCAGTGAAACGTGATGGTGTTTTTCGAATCCTTCCTCAATCAATCTAAAACTAAAAATTGTAGAATGTAATAAGAGGACACCAACCCAACCAATTTGACACAAAAAACAGCAGCCCCTTTAAGTCTAAACAACACTCAAAAAATGCAAAACAGTGAAAAAGGTAGGTGCTACTCATTTAATGGTAAGTATGTGAGAAAAATTCATAACGTACCAATCTAGAAAAGTAAATGATATGCATGTGCAAAAAATATCAGAAAATTTCACAAAGAAGTCAAAATATAGAAATGTTAAATCAAAAAAGTCCAAAGCCATACAAGTCATATAAACATTTATAAATAAGTGGCAAGAACTGACGCCCAATCAAAAAAAAAAACACACTCCAGGTCCTGCAGCCCCCTTTTACAGGATGAACATAATCATCCACCCCTAATGTGAAATATTAAGAAAAGGGATTGGCGCTTACCCTAATGCTCAGAATAAAGAAATGTGTATATAAGTAATTTTACCCAAAATATATCATATTAGTGTCATAAATCTCATGGTGATCACAAAAACACAATTGATTAATAAATGTATAAATAAGTATGTAGAATGAAAAGTCCAAATTCATGTGTAGATCTTGAGAAATATATAAAAATAGTCCTTCCACCGTGCTCAAGGAAAAGCCCCTAAACTACGTCAGTTTGTGACGAAACGTGTAGGGTGAACGACACGCTGACGTCACCTCATGTTGGAGAAGTCTCAGAAGGACGGGTCTATGCATAGAAAGCCAGCATCGTTGGATTACTTATATGCACAGAAACTGTTTATTGAAAGTAAGTGCAATACTTTTATTTAATAAAGCTACTATACAGTATTCCACTATGTTAGCGTTATTTTTTTAATGAGGAATGTTTGATTGGACATCGTCATTACTTAATACATTGCTAAGGAGACATCACTGACGCCCTGGAAATACCGCAGTTGTCTCATACCCCGGCTGGGTTGTTAGCCAGATGCCCAATAGACCTCCTATGATAAGAGGTCCATTCCTTCTGGTAAGGAGATACCCTATTTGGTGGCGGATATCACACTGGTGTTTTGTTTTTTTTCTTACAATATTCTTTTATTAAGTTTTCAGGGACATACAGAGAGAGGAAAACAGTAAAAACGTTGAAGTGCAATAAAGCTTGTACAGATGTGGTTACAAATAGCTATGCGTATAGCAATTGAACATAGCATTTAATAAGCATTAAACATGTGTATTAGAAGCCTGGCAAATATTGTGGTCTGAATTGCGCCTGCCCAACACTGGCACCCCAGAGGGAACAGGCTGTGTCGAGAAGTGAGAGGCGGCAGAATTGACCATTGCAGAAACAGCAGCATTCCTTGGGTGGCTAAGAATACAAAATAATAATGAGATTAAGGCATAGTAATTGATGATATGAAGAAAGTAATCACTAGTAAAGGAAGGGAGAAGTTGTGTCATGTTGCCCATCAAGTGAGTAGTGTTCCGTCCGGTGGGATCGGCTAGGCAGGTGGTTTTCATACAGCAAGGTCATCAATGTTGCTCCGGATGTTATTTGATTTTTAGTGTCGACTAAAAGTCAGATAGTCAGCGTAGAGTTGGAGTGGGTAATCCAGAGGTTCCACCGCCTCAGGTATTTAGGCATTTGCATGTGAGCTTTGGCGTAATCACACTGGTGTTTTTCATGCACATGACTTGCAGGTGCATCGTGGTGCTATATATCCAGTCTTAACATCTTCTATAAAATATGAATGGACTCTATGGATCATAATTATCTTTATAGTTTGGCCATTTAGCTGAGCTGAGCTTTAGCTGAGCTTGAAGATCAAGGAAAAGGTGCTTGAATTAATACTTATCCGGACCGAGCAGACATGTTCTCCAGGAACTTTGCTGCTGGACACAACACAGATCGGGCTCCCTGATGCACACCCGCCACCGCCCTTACTCACAGGAAGCACACAGGACTATTGAGAATGGTCCTGGGAGGAACCAAATCCAAAATAAAATTTTAAAAAATCAAAGACGGCCTAACCTGGCTGAATTCCAAGATGGTGCCAGCAACGACCTCATCCTCACAGCCCAGCACACCGCGCTCTGCCAAGAGCTCAATATGTTCCAAGCAGCTGCAAGACTTTACCGGTGAGTCGGACACAGACACTGCACAGACCGTCATACACACCAGCATGTTTACAAAATTCGAGCGCATGCTTCACAGGGCACTGAAACAAACCTCCGACCACATAACGGACAAACTGACCAGAAATCCGGGAACTAGGCAGGAGAACGGCCGAGCTAGAAGTCAGGGTTGATGACCTAGAGAGCCACACTCAAAATAGCCTAATCAAAATTGAAAACCTAAAGGAGGATAACCTGGTACTGGAGGACTATGAGAACAGGGCCCTATGCTCCAAACTTATGATCAGGGGATCCCTTAAAAGGTCATTGACCTGCAAGCAACCATATTGACCCTATTCCAGGAGCTACAACCCGCTTTCCCTGTTGATAGGCTGTAGATGGACAGGGTCCACCGTGCCTTCTCACCTAGCAAAGAAAACGGTCCCCCACGGGACATCATAGCAAAATTCCATTATTTTCGCACAAAAGAGCAATTACTTGTTGCAGCCAGGGGTAAATATTCGCTCTCCATCCAGGCATACACATATCAGATATTCACTGATCTTTCACCACTCACTGTGGCCAAAAGACGTGCCCTCAAACCACTCCTGCAATCATTACAGCAGCACCAGATCACTTACCAGTGGGGATTCCCTTTCTCAGTACGCTTCACTCACCTAGAGACCAAATACACCTGCCGTACTGCTGCTGAACTCCAATCTGCCTTGCAAGAACTTTGACTAATTGACTGCAGCCCAAATAAGGATAAACCTCGCAGACGCTCGGCCTCAAGATCCCAGCAGTTAACATCTGCAAACAGTGACAGTTCCCACCAGAACTTCTATAAGTGTGGCTGCTTTGACAACGCAGCTGCCAACACTGAAGACTCCATGGACTGAAAAAGCTTCTAAAGTTCAGCCACCTCTCCTGAGCAACCTGCCCGCTTGAACCGACTTGGGTCGACACATCTTTAGCGGTGACTATTATCCCTCCCCCCTTTTATTTTTTCCCTTTTTTTTCTCTCCTCTCTCCTGTTGCCTTCACCCCTTCTACAACTCTGGACACTCTGAACAGAACCATCGAAACACTTCCCATCCCCACCCATCTCTATCTATTCTGAGGGGTTCCAGACCTTAAGAGAACCTAAAGTGATTTCAAGGGCAACTGAGAATACAACCCCTCATGGGTATTAGATACTTTGGCCCTCCAACCCCCGACTCCACGAACAAAGTTGTTTATAACGTGAATCCACCTCCACCATGGACCAATTACTGATCCTTTTTAGGGTCAACCCCCCTTTTTTTCTCTATTTTTCCCCTTATGATTTTCATTACGAGTTCTCCAAGCTCTCCTAGCACCGTGCCTTCAGTTTTGTTCCACTCCGGCTTGGCCGGAAATGTTACCATATTCAAGACTGCTCACCCATTATACCTAATATGCTAAAATTTAATCCTATCAGGTCACTACATCCACCTGGTATTTTCCAGGTACTGTAGATACACCTCGAGGGTGAACTCTTTTTTGTGCTCCCTAATGTTAGCTGGAGCCATTAGTAGTGTTTAAATAACTAATTATAGTGTTCTTGTTTCTCTGTGCGGCATTGTTCCCATGTAGGAATTTCTTGCACCCCCAATTGCCACCTCTGAGAGATTATGCAGAGCTCCAGTGGTAGTTATGGAACACTTAGGGGGCTGCTAGTCATCCCCCTAGTTTACTTCTTTACACTTTTTTGATCAACATTATTAGTACATTGTTTATTTTACTTGGGTTTAACCTCTATTCTCTTCTCCCACTTCCCTTCACTTTTCTCCCTCCTCCTACCCAGCTCGGTGGCAGTGAATGTGGTCTCATGGTCCGTAAGGTACAGTAACTCTATATTTATAAGCATAAAATGGCCCCCTTGAACATTTGTACTCTGAATGTTCAGGGATTTAACACTCCCCATAAACGTACTAAGGCCCTTAGATCTCTTGCAACAGCCATGATTCATATAGCCTATTTGCAGGAAATGCATTTCTCAGATAAATCCTCCCCGAAATTTCTCAGTGCCTCCTACCCTCAATTTTATACTGCGTCAGCTACTACCAAACAGTGCGGCACTCTCATCGCATTCTACCCCTCCACACCTTTTTCACTCACCTCACAAATTAAGGACCCTGAAGGTTGTTACTTAATTCTCACTGGTCATATATCTGACTCTGAGGTTACGATAGTATCTTACTATGCCCCTAACAAACGCCCGACAGCATTCCTCTCTAACCTTTTAAAAGTTGCCACAAATCCGGCACCATAATCATTTGCGGAGACTTAAACCAGACCCTCTTTCCCTTTCTGGATAAATCTCCACCAGTTCCATCCTCTAGTCCAGTCAAACTGACATTTCAGCATCATTCCTTGATTGATACCTGGAGGGAAATAAACCCAGTCAATAAAAGGTTTACCTATTATTCCCACCCACACAGAAGCTTCTCATTAATAGATCATATATTCTTCACCACCAGTATGATCCCTGAAATTATTTCTTCAGTCATTATTCCATACACTTGGACTGATCACTTGGCCGTCTGTACCACAATATCCTCTCCAGTCCCCAGATCACACGTCACTACATGGTGCATAAATTAAACCACCCTAGCTCAACCACCCCCGCCGCTTAGATATTGTCATCAAAGAATACATAGCCAGTAATACATCAGATGATATAACTGCTTTGACTCTATGGGAAGCTCATAAGTCCGTCCTATGTGGCAAATTAATTCAACAAGCAACATCTCTTAAACGCGACCGCAAAGTCTTATTTAAAAAGTTAGATGCAAGCTTTTCCACATGCTATGAAGCTTTCCAGGCTAATCCTAACCCTAACACTAATAAGCTACTGGATAAAGCCAGACTTGATCTCAACCTATTTTTTTCAGACTCTGCAGACAAACTAATTTGCAAGAGACCCGCCACTTCTATTAGACTAAAAATTACCCGTGACACCTACACCAGCAGTCCAGAGAAAATTCTGGAAATATTTTGTTCCAATCTTTCCAAACTATATTTACACTCTCAAGATCTTAACACCTCCCTAGCCAACAATTTATTTGCGTGAATCTCCCTTCCCACCCTGAACCAAGCTCAATGAGACCAGCTTGAATGTCCTGTCATGGTTGAGGAAGTATTATCAGCTATCCAAACATTGAAAAAACACAAAAGGCCAGGTCCAGACGGGTTCTTGGCCTATTATAAACAATTGGCGCCAGTACTGGCACTGATGCTCACTAACGCATTTGACTCACTGTTGAAAGGACATTCATTCAGGCCTGAAACGCTAACAGCCATCATAGCCATGACACCCAAACCTGGTACAGAACCCTCCTCATGCTCTAACTATCGTCCAATCTCTCTGTTAAACCTTGACATAAAACTATTAGCAAAGATTTTAGCTACTCGCTTAAATGCTATCATTGGCAATCTGATCCAACCCAAACAGGATTTATCCCAGCACGTCAGACCAGTGATAACATTAGGCGAGCTCTATTACTTTCCCATGCTGCCAAAAAAAGATATATTCCAACCTGCTTCCTTTCCCTTGATGTTAGGAAAGCTTTCAATTCAGTCTCCTGGTCTTATATGAAATACACTCTCCAGCATTGGGGGTCTGGGAACCACTTCCTAACCTGGGCCTCTTCTTTATACCATAACCCCAGAGCATACATTAAATATGCTGGTTACAAATCAGCAACATTTAACCTTCAGAGCGGTACCAGACAAGGGTGTCCCCTTTCCCCATTAATATTTTCCGTATTAAAAGAACCTCTGGCACTACTAATCAGATCAGATCCTAACATCAAGGGAATAGAACTAGGCAGACATCAACACAAAATCTGCCTATTTGCAGATGACGTTCTTCTTTTTCTATCCTCTCAGCTCCAAATCTCCTTTCCCTCCTGCAACAGTTTACCAATATATCGGGCCTGCATGGTAATCCTCACAAGTCGAAAGTCCTAAATATCTCACTATCCTCATCAGATCTACAGTTAGCCCAGTCTTTCCTGCCCTTCACTTGGGTACCCCACCACTTACCGTATCTGGGAGATAACCTTACAGTTTCTATATCTGATCTCTTTGCTACACATTTCCTACCCCTCCTAAAAGGTGTTACGGGGCTAATGGCACAGTGGTCCTCCCTCCCCCTCTCATGGATGGACAGAATTAAAGTTATTAAAATGGCCATTCATAAACAACTGGTTGCGCTAATAAAATTTTAACACATTGAATATACTAAAACATATGTTCACATGAGTGAGATATTATAGAGTCTGTTAGAAGTGTCATGAACCAATCAATGAAGGTATAGGTATTCTTGATCTAGATAGATCACTGTGTAATAGATGTGAAATCAATAGTGACACCTCCACCTCAAGTATATAAGCAGCTTACCAGACGTAAGCGCAAATAGCGCTGTGGCTGCACCCCAGCCCGGGTCCCCACCTGGGGATATCTCTGGCAGTTATGAGGTCCCAATGGAGCGGGTGTAACTTGGCTATGCTAAAGGAATGTCAGACTGAACCACCGAAATCCACCATAAGATAGCCGTGATTGGCAGTTCAATAACTTGATGGTCCCACAGAGCAGGTCTCACCACACACACCGAGGGGAAAATAATAAAACTAATAGTGTGATACCATTTTTAAAAGTTTAATGAATAAAAAGTATTGCACTTACATCAATGTAGAGACATGCAGGTATTGTAAACAACGTGAGCCGGCCGGCTGTAAACACGAACGTTCTTTCGGCAGTGACGTCAGCGCGTCTTCCCCGACGTACGTTTTGTCAATGATGGGACATAGTCATGGGGATCCCGTGCGCTTACGTCTGGTAAGCTGCTTATATACTTGAGGTGGAGGTGTCACTATTGATTTCACATCTATTACACGGTGATCTATCTATCAAGAATACCTATACCTTCATTGATTGGTTCATGACTCTTCTAATGGACTCTATAATATCTCACTCATGTGAACATATGTTTTAGTATATTCAATGTGTTAAAATTTTATTAGCGCGACCAGTTGTTTATGAATTATAATGAATTAAGGTACATGGTTGGTACTTTTTGGTTGCTGCTATATTCCATCTCTTTACATAACTTTCGAAGTCTAGCGCAGTGTTACCCTCCCTTGTTCTGATTAAAATGGCCATACTTCCTAAGTTTTTATATCGGTGCAGAGCCCTTCCCATCCCTCTACTACCTGATCTCTTACGCCTTACTCAACGTAGGGTAATGTCCTATGTATGGGGTAACATCAAACCACGGATTTCTAAATCTACCCTGTTCCTACCGAAACTCAGAGGTGGCCTAGGATTACCAAACTTTACCTCCTACTACCATGCAGCGCAACTTTCACATCTCCCTAAATACCATGCATCTAAAGAAATACCCTTGTGGGTTACAATTGAATCTATAGAATCTGACCATATTTCCGTGGCCCATTTACTGTGGCTTTGCCCAAAAGACCGTATCAATATCAATAAACCTATCACAAAACACTCCTTATCCATATGGGATAAATTTAAATTTTCATACCACCTCCAGTAACCACATAACCCTCTCCTTTCATTCCTCTGAAACCCAGCTTTTCCTCCAGTCTCGGACTCTACAACTACTTTCGACGCTTGATCATCATCCAATCTTTTTAGACTGCACACACTAGTCTCTGTCTCATCTTTTTACACATTTCCAACCTTATGTGAATAGTTTGGTCTACCAAGGTCAGAACTATTTAGATATTTTTACTCTCCGCTTCTCAGAAACAGCACACCATTGAACCACCTAACTCAATTCGAACAATTCTGTAAAAGAGAAACTCACGCTAGAGAAACCATCTCAACCGTCTACCGCCAATTAACTACTACCCCCGACTCCTCCTTACACCCTTATGCCAGCAAATGGGAAATAGATGTAGGGCATACCATTGACATTGCAGACTGGTCAAATATATGGTCAGATACAAATTCTTCCTCACCCAACATTCTCGCAAAAGAAACCAACTACAAAGTCTTGGCTCGCTGGTACCTTGTTCCGGCCAGAATTGCCAAATTTGTCATATTCACTACTATGCTTCCATAGGTGTATTGCCCAAAATGCCGAATAGCCCAGCAATTTTGGAAAAAGATCTTCGAAATGGCCTCAACAGCATTGGAAACCCCCATTATGAGTGACCCCACCACAGCCCTATTAAACCTAAAACCACCTGAGCTTACCTGCACCCAATTTCAATTACTCATGCAACTCACAACTAGAGTTGAGCGAACCTCTGGAAGTTCGGGTTTTGCTGGTCCGGCCGAACTTCGGGACAAAGTCCGGGTTCGGGTCCGGACAGAACCCGAACGTTCGCACGAACCCCGAACCCCATTGAAATCAATGGGGACCCGAACTTTTAGACTCATTAACTTTAACCCACGTCCATTCGAGTCCACCAAAATCCAAATTATCCCGACACCACCCCAGTGAGTATTACCCCCAAAGGTTACGACAACTCCGGTAAAGCTTCTAGAAAAAGGTTTTAACGACCCGATAAGCCGTAAAACCCGTTATGTGGATACCTTCGTATCATCACTTATACTGTTTAAACCGTTAAGACCGGCCTTGTTCCATGGTCGCTCGGTTCTGAAACATCAACCAAAGAAAACGCTCTTACAACCCACTCCTTCTTAAACAT
>BLSH010026954.1:699407-709469 GCA_018402905.1 Glandirana rugosa | reverse complement strand
CCTTCGCTGATGGGCACTGATGAGGCTACACTGACGGGCACTGATGGGCACTGATGAGGCAGTACTGATTGGCACTGATGAGGCGGCACTGATGAGGTGGCACTGATGGGCACTGAAGACGAGGCACATATATGCAGCACAGATAGGCAGCACTGACGGGCACTCATAGAAGGCTGGTGGCACTGATAAGTGGCACTGATGGGCACTCATAGGTGGCACTGATGGGCACTCATAGAAGGCTCTGATGCGGCGCTGATGGTCACTGATAGGCGGCTCTGATGGTCACTGATAGGTGGCACTGGTGGGCGGCAATGCTAGATGGCACTAGCTTGGAGGTCCTTCTCTGGTGGTCCTGGGTGGCATCCAAGATGCCACTGAGTGCCATCCCTGTTGGGCACTGTGCCCCTTACCTGGTGGTCCCTGGGTGGGCTCCCTGGTGGTCAGGGTGGGCTTCCCTGGTTGTCTCCCTGGTGATCCTGGGTGGGCTCTCCCTGGTGGTCGTAGGTGGGCTCTCTGGTGGCCCTGGGTGGCGATCCATGGGGGGGCTGCACTGATAAACAATCAGTGCAGACCCCCCCTGTCAGCAGAACAACCGATCAGCTCTCATCTAGTCACGTTTGCAGATGCGCATAGAGGAAAAGCTTTTTACCACGATCTGAGATGCGGTGTGTCACACCGACACACCACTGATCGCCACGCTTCGCGGCCCCGTGGGCGCGCGCCAGCTGGTTATCCTGCTGGATGTCATATGACACCCAGTCAGGATAACTGAACCTCTTCCCGTCCGTTATCCTGCATACGGCGGTAGGGAAGTGGTTAACATACTGTCACCAGTCAGGATCCCTGATCACTGCTACATCAGTCACATGATGATGCTGTACTGCACTGGTGACAGTAGGTAAAAAAAAAAAAAGTTGTGGGAAAATGTCTTCATTTTCTTAACAATTGCAACAAAAAATGACAACTTTAAAAAATTCACCATGCCTCTCAAAGTGCAGTGCTCTAGTGCAAAATAAAATAAATTAATACACAAATACAATAAAAAATTAACTATAACGTGACACAAAGAATTCAATTATTAAAGTGCATCAATCAATATGTTCATTAGCTGTCTGGTGAGTGCATAGAGGTGTAGGACCACTGAATTTTTGGTGACAAATTGGAGGTGTTTTGTACACCTGGGGACACTACTATAGAGTACCTCAGGAAGATGTGTTTATGTGGATTTGGGGACTATATGAATTATTGGACATTTACTGAGCACCAGCACTATAAGATTGCTATGTTTGCATATATCAGTATACCATATTGATCAATGCACTTTCATGATTTAATTAGCTGTGTCACTTTATAGTTCATTTTTATAATGCTTGTGTATTCATTTATTTTATTTTGCACTAGAGCACACTTTGTTTTGATATTTTTTTGCAAGGTTGGTGTGTCACCTTTTTGTTGCAGCTGCTTTTTCCTCAGAGCACTCATATATCTTTACACCGGAATACATTTTGGCCTAAATTTATGGTGAAATTTGATTTTATTGGATTTGTGTTATGACAGAAAGTAGAAATTATCTGTTTTTTTTTTCATTTTCAATACATCTTTGTTTATATCACAAAAAAATAAAAAAACCCAATAGTGATAAAATACCACCAAAAGAAAGCTATATGTGTATGAAAAAAATGATAAAAACGTTATTTGTGTACAGTATTGCATGACCGTGCAATTGCCAGTTAAAGTAGTGCAGTACTGAATAGCAAAAAATGCCCTGGTCATGAAGGGGGTAAAACATTGCTGATCTCAAGTGGTTAAATAAAAAATCACAATACTCATGGTTTAGGCCCTGTGGGCTCTGTGAAAGAGGGTTTGCCTCTCGAAAATGTATCAGTTAAATTGTATCAACTGAAGGTTGTTGGAGGGACTTCTATTGACCACAGAGATGATGGAAATGTGGGGAGGTCCACACCAGAGAACATGGTAATTGGTTTCATGCCTGTTATTTTACTACATTTGCATGCCTCCCAACTTTTTGAGATGGGAGCGAGGGACATCTATTAGCAAATGTATGTAGGTGTAGGACACACCCCCTGCCACACCCCCTTAAAGGAGAATTATACAAAAATTATTAGTTAAACCCACAAGTACTTTTTTTTACCACTACTATTCCTTTATATTGGCTTTTGAAGTTTACAAATGCAGCAATTTAGTAATTGGGTGGAACATTTAGCAATGGGAAACACTTTTTGAAGGATCAATAGTGCATTTTATATACAACTATATAGATCAGACCAAAATGAGGGACAAATGAGGAGGGAAGAGGGACAGAGGGACTTTGTTCCAAATGAGGGGCAGTCCCTCGAAATCAGGGACAGTTGGGAGCTATGCATTTGAAAATAGTTTTTTATTTTATTTAATAAAGAGGTATCACTGGTGCTGCACAAGGTCTCTGTGCTGTCTGAAGTATGTTTAGTGCTGATTGAAGATTTTCCCCATGTAGCGAGGGCAGCAAGGATGTGAACGATTACATTATATCATTGTAACTGGATGTGTATAAAAAGCGTGTTTAGCCAAGTAATTGACTTATATCCTTTACACTCAAGCATTGACATAGTATTTGTTTTGCACCAATATGTGAGGTTTACAGAGGTCTGTTTTATGAATCACTGTTGCATGGATTTAAAGGAAGATGAAGGAGACCCCAGAGATATTTTTGACCAATTATGTCCTAAAGGAGAAATATATATAGGGGTGGGCTTGACGTGATAAGGAATCCAAAGCAATTCATTACCATTTCATTGCATCAATTTATATCAGTTAGAGGAATGACTGCTGATTCGTTGCTGTTGGTTAGAGCCCTTTGTTTTTCAAAGCGACAAAACAAAAATTGGTTTTGGTTTGGGTAAAGAAAAGATGGTCATTTTATTCTTGTTCCCAAATAGACCTTAGAAATGGTATGCACCCTTTGCATCTAGGAACTATAAATTAAAAAACAAATTCTACCCCATTACTATGAGGATGGAGATAAATAATTCAAGGCAGAATAAAAAAATGTAATCTGAGTGGCATTTAATTATCTTTACCCAAACTGAACCCATTTTTAAATTATTGTTATGCCCTAGCGTCACTGCCATTGCTGAATATCCCTGGATCGGCAGCATTCTAGAGATCTGAATTGCTGCTGCCATACAAACTGCAGTGCTTCAGATCTCCAGTGGCCTGACATGATCCCTGCACAGTTTTTCAATCAGTAATGCTCATACTTCCCAAGTGTTGTTATTGATTGGAGCACTGTGCAGGGGATGTATCAGACCACTGGAAATCCAGGGCACTGCACTCCATGTGAGAGCAATGATCTGGATCTCCAGAATGCTGACTCCTGCAGCAATAGAACAGAAAAAGATTTGAACATAGCATTTACTTTTTAGGCAGTTTGACTGCATAATAATTAATTAATTACATAATTATATAGTTAGTCTAGTTGAAAAATACACACATCCATCTAGTTCAAGCAATAAAAGTAAACAAAGAAAATAAATATATATATATATATATATATATATATACACACACACACTCTATTGTCATAAGTATTGGTACACCTGCCTTTGCACGCACATGAAGTTCAATGGCATCCCAGTCTTAGTCCATATTGAGCTGGCCCACCCTTTGCGGCTATAACAGCTTCAGCTCTTCTGGGAAGGCTGTCCACAAGGTTTAGGAGTGTCTATGGGAATTTTTGACCATTTTTCCAGAAGCGCATTTCTGAGGTCAGGCACTGATGTAGGACGAGAAGGCCTGGCCTGCAGCCTGCTCTCTAATTCATCCCAAAGATGTTCTATTGGGCTGAGGTCAGGCTAGTCAAGTTCATCCACCCCAAACTTGCTCATCCATGTCTTTATTCACCTTGGTTTGTGCACTTCCAAATCATTTGGTGGGGGGGGGGATTATGGTGTGGGGTTGTTATTCATGGGGCTTGGTCCCTTAGTTCCAGTGAAGGGAACTCTTAAGGCGTCAGCATGCCAAGACATTTTTGACAATTTCATGCTCCCACCTTTGTGGGAACAGTTTGGGGGTGGCTCCTTTCTGTTCCATCATGAATGCGCACCAGTGCGCAAAGCAAGATCCATAAAGACATGAATGAGCAAGTTTTGTGTCGAGGAACTTGACTGGCCTGCACAGAGTCCGACTCCTGACCTCAACCCGATAGAACACCTTTGGAATGAATTAGAGCGGAGTCTGCAAGCCAGGTGTTCTTGCCCAACATCAGTGCCTGACCTCACAAATGGGCTTCTTTAAGAATGGTCAAATCATTCCTATAGACACACTGCTAAACCTTCTGGGAAGGCTGTCGCTGTTATAGTTGCAAAGGGTGGGCCAACTCAATATTGAACCCTACGGATTAAGACTGGGATGCCGGTAAAGTTCATGTGCGTGTAAAGGTAGGCATCCCAATACTTTTGAAAGTATAGTGAATAGTGTATATATAATATCATACAATCCTATATACACAATCCTATACCCACAGCTGATCCAGAGGAAGGCAAAAAACACCCCAGCAAAGCATGATCCAATTTGCTCCAGCCGGGGAAAAAATGTCTTTCTGATCCCCGGAGAGGCAATCGGATATTCTCTGTATAAAGCTTACCTAAAAATGTTAGTATCCAGTTATATTATGTACATTTAGGAAATAATCCAGTCCTTTTTTTAAAGTAATCTACTGAGCTGACCAGAACCAGCTCTTGAGGGAGTCTATTCAACATTTTCACAGTTCTTACTGTGAAGAAGCCTTTCTGTATTTGGAGATTAAATCTCTTTTCCTCCAGACATAAAGAGTGCCCCCTTGTCCTCTGTGATTACCTTAAAGTGAATAACTCAACACCAAGTTCATTATATGGACCATTTATGTATTTGTACACTTTGATCATATCCCCCCTTCATCTCCTTTTCTCAAGATAGAATAAATTGAGTTCCCCTAATCTATCCTCATAGCTCATAATAATAAAAACATAGCTTTAGATTTACAGTATCTCAATCACACTCAGATTAACTTCTTTTGGATCTGCCTGGAAAAACAGAACAATAATAAAAAAGCATGGGTTAAGCTGGGTTTTAATAAGTGTTTAAATAAGAAAACCAAGTAAAGTTGATCATATATTTTATTAGGCAAGTAACAAATAACCAGTCTAAATCAAGAAGTAATCATTGCAATATGAAAAAATAAATCAGACTGATATCCTTCATGTAATGAACAATCATAACTAAATTATATTTTACAGATTACACGTGTAATTAATTTGTATCACCCTGAGAGATAAATTCAATACTTCATTTAATTTAAAGTGATTTAAGAAGATCATTTTTTTGGCATATATTACTATGTTTTGATAAAGTGCTTATTTTCCATTAAAGGTGAAGTTATCCACTCCCATCTTCTCAGTCTGAGATGCCCGGTGTTTTGACATTTTATATAACATGAAACCAGCCATCACCAATATAGCCACTATTATTACAGCAATAACTAGTCCAACAATGAGTCCAATCAAAGTTCCCTCAAGCTTCTGTATGCCTGGCCCACCTAAAAAAATACAAAACAGCATAATGGTTTATCTTTTTATTTAAAACCCAAATAATAACTATAAATATGTCATTGCATTGTATTGTAGGAATGCAAAAAACATACAGTTTCTCACCAAAGTGAGTACAACCCACACATTTTTGTAAATATTTTATTATATCTTTTCATGTGACAACACTGAAGAAATTACACTTTGCTACAATGTAAATTAGTGAGTGCACAGCTTGTATAACAGTAAGAATCTGATGTCCCCTCAAAATAACTCAACACACAGCCATTAATGTCTAAACTGCTAGCAACAAAAGTGAGTACACCCATACGTGAAAATGTCCAAATTGGGCCCAATTAGCCATTTTCCCTCCCCGGTGTCATGTGACTCATTAGTGTGTTAGGTGTGAATGGGGAGCAGGTGTATTAAATTTAGTATTATCGCTCTCACTCTCTCTGGTCACTGGAAGTTGAACATGGCACCTCATGACAAAGAACTCTCTGAAGATCTGAAAAAAAGAATTGTCGCTCTGCATAAAGATGGTCTAGGCTATAAGAAGATTGCCAAGACCCTCAAACTGAGCTGCAGCACGCTGGCCAAGACCATACAGTGGTTTAACAGGACAAGTTCCACTCAGAATAGGCCTTGCCATGGTCGACCAAAGAAGTTGAGTGCACGTGCTCAGCGTCATATCCAGAGGTTATCTTTGGTAAATAGACGTATGAGTGCTGCCAGCATTGATGCAGATGTTGAAGGGGTGGGGGGTCAGCCTGTCAGTGCTCAGACCATACGGCGCACATTGCATCAAATTGGTCTGCATGGCTGTCGTCCCAGAAGGAAGCCTCTTCTAAAGATGATGCACAAGAAAGCCTGCAAACAGTTTGCTGAAGACAAGCAGACCAAGGACATGGATTACTGGAACCAAGCCCTGTGGTCTGGTGAGACCAAGATAAACGTATTTGGTTCAGGTGGTGTCAAGCGTGTGTGGCAGCAACCAGGTGAGGAGTACAAAGACAAGTGTGTCTTGCCTACAGTCAAGCATGGTGGTGGGCGTGTCATGGTCTGGGGCTGCATGAGTGCTGCCAGCAGTGGGGAGCTACAGTTCATTGAGGGAACCTTGAATGCCAACATGTACTGTGACATACTGAAGTAAAGCATGATCCCCTCCCTTTGGAAACTGGGCCGCAGGTCAGTATTCCAACATGATAACGACCCCAAACACACCTCCAAGATGACCACTGCTTTGCTAAAGAAGCTAACGGTAAAGGTGATGGACTGGCCTGTCTCCAGACCAAAACCCTATTGAGCATCTGTGGGGCATCCTCAAATGGAAGGCGGAGGAGTGCAAGGTCTCTAACATCCACCAGCTCTGAGATGTCATCATGGAGGAGTGGAAGAGGACTCCAGTGGCAACCTGTGAAGCTCTGGTGAACTCCATGCCCAAGAGGGTTAAGACAGTGCCAGAAATGAATGGTGGCCACACAAAATATTGACACTTTGGGCCCAATTTGGACATTTTCACTTAGGGGTGTGCTCACTTTTGTTGCCAGCAGTTTAGACATTAATGGCTGTGTGTTGAGTTATTTTGAGAGGACAGCAAGCACTGTTATACAAGCTGTACACTCACTACTTTACATTGTAGCAAAGTGTAATTTATTCAGTGTTGTCACATGAAAAGGGGGTGTACTCACTCTTGTGAGATATTGTACGTGATCTGAAATTAATAATACAGTAATTTAAGTAATCATACATAAAAGTTTAAATATATAAATTATCTTTTTTTTCATTCATGTAAGCATCAACTTGATAATAATCATTTTCTTTGCAGAGGATTACATGTTGTGTTGTCTTTTTTTTATATTTAATCAGCGGAAATTGATAGGAATCATCTAATTGCTTGCTTATATTATGGTTGGTTTCCTTGCACTGTGGTTTTGTATCCCATTCCTAAAAGTGCAGTTAAATGCTAAGCTTGTCCTAAGCAAACGTATTACTAAGTCCCTTTTCTTGTTTTTTTTTTTATTTTCAAGTCAGCCTGCCTCTGAAACCCGTAACATTAAGGTATAACTATGATTAAATCATAAATGTTACATAACAGTGTATTTAAAGTGTATGCCTTGGCAAATAAAATTAAGTACATTCTCTAACCTGTGCACAGCTGTGCATAATTTGCTGCAATTACAGAAAATGTCTGTTGATCTTGAAATCCAGTAAGCTCCTAGCTTCCTGTGCGCTCTGCAGTAAAATCCCAATTAGTGTTCTTAGCCTTGCCAAGTTCACCTCTGTGGACAACAGAACTCCTCCCTCTGTGTTCTGGAGCAAATAGGCTAGGGTGACAATGTCACCCTAGAACAAGAAGTGTGTTATCACCGGGATCACCCAATGAAGACAATGGAAACAAAAACCCGTAAGAAACTAAAAACTAATATAGTTACTACCCAGGTAAAATATTATATTTTTGTTCTTAATTTTAGATACACTTTAGGTTTCCTCAGCTACAAGTTTTCCAGCCTCCATTACAACATTTCTTGGTCGGACAATACTAACTTTCAAATGCAAGTTGTTTGGTATTTTCTGCCAAGGGAGGGATAGTCAAAATGTTTCTGTTATTAGTGTCTGCATTGTTCAGACCAAGTAAAAATTTGTTTAATTGTATGGATATTTTAAATGTATTGATGAAGCTTTATTTACCATAAGATCACCCATTGGCAAGGTCTGGGGCACTAAGGTTTAAGAGATCCATGGGTGCCACCAAGCATCAAATTTACAATCTGTGATACTTTTTTTTCCATTTCTAGCCACTCCTGGACATCTGTGGCTTTAAAGTGGATGTAAACCCACCACTCACCCAGTATAAACTAATGGCACAGTATTAATGTATATATACAGTCAGGTCCATAAATATTGGGGCATCTACACAATTCTAATCTTTTTGACTCTATACACCACCACAATGGATTTGAAATGAAACAAACAAGATGTGCTTTAACTGCAGACTTTCAGCTTTAATTTGAGGGTATTTACATCCAAATCAGGTGAACGGTGTAGGAATTACAACAGTTTGTATATGTGCCTCCCACTTTTTAAGGGACCAAAGCTAATGGGACAGATTAAAAATCATAAATCAAACTTTCACTTTTTAATACTTGGTTGCAAATCCTTTGCAGTCAATTACAGCCTGAAGTCTGGAACGCATAGACATCACCAGACGCTGGGTTTCATCCCTGGTGATGCTCTGCCCGGCCTCTACTGCAACTGTCTTCAGTTCCTGCTTGTTCTGGGGGCATTTTCCCTTCAGTTTTGTCTTCAGCAAGTGAAATGCATGCTCAATCAGATTCGGGTGAGGTGATTGACTTGGCCATTGCATAACATTCCACTTCTTTCCCTTAAAAAACTCTTTGGTTGCTTTCACAGTATGCTTAGGGTCATTGTCCATCTGCACTGTGAAGCGTCATCCAATGATTCTGAAGCATTTGGCTGAATATGAGCAGATAATATTGCCCGAAACACTTCAGAATTCATCCTGCTGCTTTTGTCAGCAGTCACATCATCAATAAATACAAGAGAACCAGTGCCATTGGCAGCCATACATGCCCATGCCATGACACTACCACCACCATGCTTCACCGATGAGGTGGTATGCTTTGAATCACGAGCAGTTCCTTTCCTTCTTCATACTCTTCTCTTCCCATCACTCTGGTACAAGTTGATCTTGATCTCATCTGTCCATAGGATGTTGTTCCAGAACTGTGAAGGCTTTTTTATATGTTGTTTGGCAAACTCTAATCTGGCCTTCCTGTTTTTGAGGCTCACCAATGGTTTACAATTTGTGGTGAACCCTCTGTATTAACTCTGGTAAAGTCTTCTCTTGATTGTTGACTTTGACAAACATACACCTACCTCCTGGAGAGTGTTCTTGATCTGGCCAACTGTTGTGAAGGGTGTTTTCTTCACCAGGGAAAGAATTCTTCGGTCATCCACCACAGTTGTTTTCCGTGGTCTTCCGGGTCTTTTGGTGTTGCTGAGCTCACCGGTGCATTCTTTCTTTTAAGGATGTTCCAAACCATTGATTTAGCCACACCTGATGTTTTTGCTATCTCTCTGATGGGTTTGTTTTGTTTTTTCAGCCTAATGATGGCTTGCTTCACTGATAGTGACAGCTCTTTGGATCTCATATTGAGAGTTCACGATAAACGTAAACCTTAGAAAACGACAGTTGAGAGTTATACTCTAGGTTTCTCGACAGTGATAGTCACTTCGTTCGGTAGTAATCCGACTTTTTTGTTTTGTTTGGGTAGTCTCTCTATCGTTTTTGTAGTCCACACCGATTTAGTTACCAAACCTTGTAGGAATTTTCTTTCTTACGTGGCCACTCGAGTCGTTGTGGTTTTCTGGGCCTTCTGGTGCCTTTTGTTGACACCACCTACTGGCTTCTTAAGAAAGGGACCACTTCTTTTGTGGGAAGTGTTGTCAACCGGTCTAGTTCTTGTGAGAGGTCCTC
>BLSH010026954.1:676184-694685 GCA_018402905.1 Glandirana rugosa | reverse complement strand
GGTAAATGACAGCGACTCTTAGAGGAATAGGAGAAAATAGACGGATGCAATGTGCTTCAAAAGAGGAGAGTATCAGAGAGGGAGGAGGATGGAGTACCTGATAGGTGCTGCGTGGTGCAAGAAGGATTCCCACTCCACCTCCCTTCCGTCCACTTGTCTAGGGGAGTGTGTCCAGAGAAGGCCGCCATGGGAGAGAGAAGCATGAGCTGTAATGTCAGATTCATGAAGCCAAGTTTCGGTAATGGCAAGGAGGTTGAAGGAATTAGCGATAAAGAGGTTGTGGACGGCAGTGAGCTTGTTGCAGACAGAGCGGGCATTCCAGAGGCCACGGGAGAAGGGGAGGCTGGTATTAGGAATAAGAGGAATAGAGACCAAGTTCTGTGGGTTGCGGCTGCTGGCAGAGGGTGTTGGGAGATGGGAGCGCCGGGCAAAGCTGGATGATGGATTCCCAGGGTTTGGGGATATATCACCAGAGGTTAGGAGAAGCAGGAGGGTGAGTGAGGTAATGTGGAAGTGTGATTTAAATGGAGGGGCATGTCTCAGAGTCCTGGTGGCTCTTTCAGTACATGGATGTAAAATGAGAAAGAGTTGGTGGGAGCAGTAATAGGGAGAGGACAGAAGGTGGGGCGATATATAAAAGCTTGGTGGTGGAGAAGAGGGGTGAAGGTAAGAGAGTTTGAGGTGAGAGGACACAAGTGCCAGAAGGAGTGGTAGAGAATGCATGTTATAGAGTGGAAGGAGAGCTGAATAGAGAGACAGGGTCACCTGAAGGCTGTTGGGTGTTTGCAGTTTAGTTTGCTATGTATATTCGCTTTGTGCAATCACTGAAGTGCAGAGATTGAAGTGCTGATCGCTTGTAGAAAGCATCACTTCGAGAAAGCAGCCCCTGCAATGTGCTACCCCCAGCTATGTGCTGACAACATAAGTGTGCTCAAATTTATACTGGTAAAAGGGTGGGGGTGGAAATTTGTTAATTAATCATGAGTGATTATAAGGATGCCTAACAATCAAGTGGACCTTTCACTTAAGACAAACCAGAGATGGGCCATAAAGATAGCATCACATAAAACTTGGGTAAGACACTACAGAGAAACAAAAACATTATAATAATGCACATAGGGCAACAGCTGGAAGTGGCCACAGACAATAGCAAAGATACATAGAGATTAAAGTAGAGACCAGTTAAGGGTGGATGATTGCTTCAGCTGACACATACTATAGCAAAGATACATAGAGATTAAAGTAGAAACCAGTTAAGAGTGGATGATTGCTTCAGCTGGCACATACCATAGCAAAGATACACAGAGATTAAAGTAGCGACCAGTTAAGGGTGGATGATTGCTTCAGCTGACACATACCATAGCAAAGATACATAGAGATTAAAGTAGAGACCAGTTAAGGGTGGATGATTGCTTCAGCTGACACATACCATAGCAAGGATACATAGAGATTAAAGTAGAGACCAGTTAAGGGTGGATGATTGCTTCAGCTGACACATACCATATCAAAGATACATAGAGGTTAAAGTAGAGACCAGTTAAGGGTGGATGATTGCTTCAGCTGACACATACCATAGCAAAGATACATAGAGATTAAAGTAGAGACCAGTTAGTAATATCACATTGATCTGCATGTTGTACCTATATCAAAATCAATGGATTCTTACAGTAGATTGTATGTGGCTGTGGGAAAATACTCAGGGGGGCCGACACAGGGGGCAATGTTATCAGACCAGAGTGGTATAGAGGAGATCTCGAAAAGGGTCATGTCCTCAAACCTATATTTATATATTAATATCAATTATAAATATAGGTTTGTAAGAACAAACAACAGCCACATACAATCTACCGTAAGCATCCTTTGATTTTGATATAGGTACAAAATGCAGATCAATGTGATATTACTATATGGTTACAATATTGCTTTGCTAATTGTCATATATGACTTTATATGTATTATACATTACTATGAGTTGATATACTTATACCAATATTTTCTCTTTTATTAAGTAATTGCAAATCCATGGTGTGAGAGGTCCTGAAGAAGCTGATAATAGGCAAAACGCGTCGACCTACACTACATCATACATCATGGCGTTTTGGCATTTTGTATCACTGAGCATGTACAATATTTTGAGAAGAAATTTTGTATAGGCTACATTGTGGACTGTTTTGTCCGCCTTCTTTTTAAATATTGTCTATTATGTATTTTCTAATAAATATGTGGTTTTAATATATGTCTGTTGTGTTACCTCGTGGTGTGCCCTTAAAGTCCACTCTTTAGGGGGGGTTCCCCCCCAATCCTTGTTCTTCTAAAATGTTTAATAATCTAAAGCAACTGTCCCAAATTATTGCCAAAAAGTGGGAAGTTTTTTTAGTTTTATGATTTTTAGTCATTCTTTATTTAGTGATCTCCTGATTTATTGAACATGGAGTAATGATTCTTAAGTTCTTAAGTGTATTGACATATTAAAAACAAACTAGAATTCACTCTGCAAAGAGGAATTCTTAAACATGTGAACCATTTATTGAATAAGACCAAACATGCATGGTTAACCTCAATAAAAATAGCAAAAAAACAAATAAAGGTACTCAATACCTGACTGACTTGAGATTAGTTCGGTTAACTCTAAAAGAAAACAAAAATCGAAGAAAATTTTGTAAGTAATACCATACTAATTATGAGAACAATATATTTGATGAACTTCAAATAGTGAAAAGTTGAAATGCATACAGTATATAAGGATTGTATCACTATCCAAATGGTTTGTTATCCAAGTATCCCTACCGGACAGCTTAGCCAAGTCACTGACCCCACTTGCCTTTACTGTAGTTGGGCAATATACCTTGGACACCTTCCTTCCCCTAGTCCAGAGATGGTGAACCTCGGCACCCCAGATGTTTTGGAACTACATTTCCCATGATGCTCATGCACTGTGCAGTGTAGTTGAGCATCATGGGAAATATAGTTCCAAACCATCTGGGGTGCCAATGTTCGCCATCACTGCCCTAGTCTGTGACTGGACAGTGAAAAAAGGACCAGCACATTTTCAATTTTAAGCTGACTATCACAGTTTGCAGTAGTGTTTACAAGAGGCTAAAATCAAGACAGATTTATGTACCTATGTTAGTTTGAAGCAAATATACAATTTTAGATTTTTTATGAATACATGGCTAAATTAAATTGTGTTTTTACATTTAAATCTTCCTGGAGTTACTAACACTTCAGTCTAAAACATTTTTTGTGTAGACAGAGTGGGGAAGTTATACTAGCTCTAAAATATTATTACTGTACTTCCCCCATTAAGGAGGATTTCCTGCCTTCTGTCTCAATAATGCATATTCACTTATGATATATTAGGTGCAGTAGAAACTTGATGAGAAGCCAGAGCATAATGCAATAAATATGCAATTCAAGTATTCTAAAACATGAAAAATGTACCTGTCATTTTTTTACAATATAAAAGTTATCAAATAGGTTTAATTACCCTTTGGGATTGCAGCAGTAAATAGTCCAGAGCTGAAACTATTTCTATATATATGGAACGTTTTTTAACATTGATACGTTAGAATAGGAAGGAGTGAAATGCATTAGGTATAGAGACGTCCGGTGATGTCTTTCCTGGATTTTGGTATGCAAACCACAGATTGCACGGAGTTTTATATGCTTGTCATGAAAGACCAACATGTGAGTGCATATTATTTTATGATAAAACCTTTTTAAACAATATCATGCCATATATGCCCCCTTTTCTTATCCTATGAGTACGTCTAACTACTAGGGATGGGCCAAACACCCCCCCGGTTCGGTTCACACCAGAACACCGTGAACAGGCAATAAGTTTGTGCAAGCGTGTGAACCCTATAAAAGTCAATGGGACACGCACATGAAAAATCAAAAGTGCTAATTTTAAAGCCTTATATGCAAATTATTGCCATAAAAGTGTATGAGGGCCTGGGTACTGCCCTATGAAACATGAATCAATGCAAAAAAAGTTTTTAATACAATCGTTTTTTCAAGAGATGTGATTTTAATAATACCTAAAGTGAAAAAATAAAAATGAAATATTCCTTTAATTATCATGCCTGGGGGGTCCGCTTGGTCTGCCTGTAAAGTGGTGCATCAGTGTGATGTTTAGAACAGTGCCACAGCAAAATGAAATTTCTAAAGAAAAAAAAGAATTTAAACTTGCTTGCGGCTTTAATGTATTGACGGCTCCCGGCAATATAGATCAATACTCACTGAAAAAATGTGTGTGGCCCCCCCAGTCCATACCAGGCCTTTCTGGTCTGGTATGGATTTTAAGGGGAACCCTGCACCAAAAAAAAAAATGGCGTGGGGGTTCCCCCAAAATCCATACCAGACCCTTATCTGAGCATGCAACCTGGCAGGTCAGGATAGGGAGGGTACAAGTGAGCGCCTTCCCCCTCCTGAACCATACCAGGCCACATGCCCTCAACATGGGGTGCATGCTTTGGGGTCCCCCCAAAGCACCTTGTCCCCATGTTGATGGGGACAAGGGCCTCTTCCCGACAATCCTGGTCGGTGGTTGTCACGGTCTGTGGCAGGGGGCTTATCGGAATATGGAAGCCCCTTGCCCCCCAGATCCCGCCCCCCCATGTGAATGAGTATGGAGTACATTGTACCCCTACCGATTTACCAAAAAAGGAGTATAGTGTTACAAAAAACAGTAGGCAGTTTTTGACAAGTCCTCTATTAAAAATGTCTTCTTCTTCCCCCACTTCTTCTTCTTTCTTTCTCCGGTCTTCCTCCATCTTCTCCTTCCCCACTTCTTCTGGTCTTCTCCTTCTTCTTTTGGTCTTCCTCCACTACTTCCTTCCTCTCGTCGTCGTCTTCTTCTTCTTCTTTCTCCGCCACCACTCCAGCTGCCGACCAGAGGCGACTCCCAGAATGGGCGGTCTTTAGTTTGACAGTTATTTTATAGGTAAGGGTGGGGCCACCAGGTGACATAAATGGGTGACCCTGCCCCCTCTGATGTCACATGATGTCAGAAGGGGGTGGGGTCACTCGGTTACAACCCTGGCCAGATGAGGAGCAAGAAGAAGTCTGCCTTGTTTTAAAGCCCACACCATTGAACTTTTGGAAGTCAGTGGGGAGTCAGCAGTGCCCTGCACCTGTGGAGCCCTATGGTGTGATAGGGTGACTGCCCTTAAGTTCCTGCCTTATTGGAGTTGTGCCTCCTCCTCCTTCTCCTCACTTTCCTCTTCTTTTCTCTCAGGCACCCAAGTACAGTCAGTGTCCTCATCACCCCCTCCCTCCTCGCCACTGGAGCAAACTTGACAGTATGCTGCAACTGGGGGAACATGCCTGCCTTCTTGTCCTTCTGTGGCACCCCCTCTCTATAGGCTCACATTACTCCCTTCCTCAACCTGGAAACCAACATCGGAGTCTTCAAATTGCTGCGCATCCTCCATCAGCATGTAACTGACACTATGATTGAATAATTCTGGTGACTCCTCCATGCATGAAGGTGGGGTTACGGAAGGAGTAACTGTGGACAAGGATCCGGTGGAATAGGCCACTTTGGCAGCTGTGTTGGAAGACAAACTAGTCTGAGCCTGGGGGACAGAGGATGAGGATGGCTTAGTTATCCACTCCCGAACTCTTCTGCATGTTGTGGCTCAATAACACGGGCAACAGCAGAAAAAAAAAGACAAGCGTGACCCGCCTGCAGAGGATGCACCATGTCCACCACCACCACTTTTCACTGTAGACACAGAGGCTGCTTGCCCTCCTTTATTGGCCTGGGAGCATCTGCCTCTCCTTGGTGGCCTTCCGGACATGAAGGGGAATTTTTTTCAACACCGCACTGCACTGTATTATATACTGTACACCGGCAAACGAATTGTATATATAGTCTGCACTGAATGCAGAGTATATATATATATATATATTTATATATTAGGCTGTATATTTATATTAATACACCACCTGAAGTGGATCATATACTGTACACCGCCGAATGCACTGTATATATAGTCTACACTGAATGCAGAGTATATATATATATATATATATATATACATATATATATAGTATCTCACAAAAGGAAGTACACCCTTCACATTTTTGTAAATATTTTAGGAGAAACCGAAAAGTACAAGTGATAATACAGATTCAGAAAAAGAAAATAAAAAGTGTACTTGATGCCGAGCGCCAGGTGAGACATTTTGTTGCCATCTTACTGACCTCAGCTCATTTACTGAATTTCGTCTTGACTCCTGATTCTGGTATCTCTCTGCCCGGCCGTTGCCGATCTTGGCTTGCTTACCAGACTACGCTTCTACCTGTTCCTGTACCAAGCTGCTTCTGTGTCTGGTTCATGATCGAAAGCTTCCAGTTCTACTCATCTGCCTTCAGAACAGATCAAGACCAGTCTGCAAGCTCCGGCACTTGTGCCATTCTGTGCCCTCATGCATACGTGATACTGTAGAAGTCTATGGCAGGCCGCAGCTGGATGGAGCTAAACACTGAATCCATTGGTACTCACATTTAGGGCCCTACGTGTTCAGGGACAAATGCGGAAAATGCCAGGTGGGACGCACTGCAGTTAGACAGCCCCATGTGCAAGTGACCTTAACATTTGCCCATTAATATAAGCCCAACGCCCTTTAATGCAGGCCTTGTATATCATTAGTAGAGTTGATCGAACCCGTGGATGTTCGGGTTCGGTGGGTTCGGCCGAACTTCAGAAAAAAGTCCGGGTTTGGTACCGAACTTGACCCGAACTTTACCCCGAACCCCATTGAATTCAACGGGGACCCGAACTTTTTGGCACAAAAATGACTGTAAAAGAGTCCTGGAAAGTGCTAGAGGGCTGCAAAATGATTTTAGAACAATAATCTGTCCCTTACAGCAACAGCAGGAACCTGACACTATAGAACTAGGAGATGATTTTAGAACAATAATCTGTCCCTCTAAGCAGTAGACTCTACCTAGTCCAGTCAGATCTTTCTGTAATGCAGGATGAGATCTGCAATCTGTCCCTAAAAGCAGTAGTAGTAGTAATCTCTACCTATCTATCTATCTGCAATCTGTCCCTAAAAGCAGTAGTAGTAGTAATCTCTACCTATCTATCTATCTGCAATCTGTCCCTGACAGCACCGGTAGCATCCTCTCCCTACACTACCCAGAGAGCATGTGACATGCAGCAGTGTGACTCCAGCCTCATATAGAGGCTGGGTCACATGATTGCACTGGCCAATCACAGCCATGCCATTAGTAGGCATGGCTGCGATGGCTTCTAGGGAAAACCAGTGAAACACTTGTTGATTGGCTGCCCTGCAGCTATTCAACATGCGTGATCAAATACCCGAACCCAGAACTCGAACCCAAACTTTTTTCAAATGTCCGGGTCTGGGTCACGGACACCCCAAAGTTCGGTACGAACCCGAATTTTACAGTTCGGGTTCGCTCAACTCTAATCATTAGTTTACTGACTGTTGTGTTGCTCCCTATCAGTGAACGTCTAACATGTACAATTTTTTAGAGTTCACTCGTACATTCATTGCTATGTAATGTTTTCTACAAACATCTATTGTCTTTTAAATAGAACTTGTTTCCCTAGGGCCACTTATCTTGATATGGTGAGAGGTTTTGCCACTGACTGTCGAAAAGTCCATGCCACCTGTCCATTTAATACTAAGGATTGAATGTACAGTATCGTAATCCTAATAGAAAATAGCCATTGTTGTATACTGCCTGTTCTGATTCTTTTTTATGTGTGATAAAATGCTAGTGAAAATTCAAGCATTTGTATATTTAGGGAGTTCTATGTGACAAGTCCATGGGGTGGTTATATTAGAGGTGCCCTTGTGTAAATGAATAACTTAAAGAAGGATTCAATAACAAAGAAAATCATATTAATTTCTAACATCACATATGTAATTTTGATACCACTGAGAATGTTTTGTAATCATATTGCTCTGGATCATAAAAATCAGGAAGAAAGTAGATAGGAACTAGTAGCTGAATTTCCAACATATATAAAAGACACAAATCAATGCAGCTCTGTATTCATTAATGCACCCATAATTGTATTATGTCATTAAATGCAAGCTGTGTCAGTGCATGAATCTGACTTGATATCAGCTTGTAGCAGTCTCTGTACAGCAAACCTCATGCTGGGGGAGGGAGAAGCAGCACAAATGATATGCAGTTGTTTTGCAATGCAAAGAGCATGCTAATAGGAAAGGAGAGCAGAATCACAAGAGGATCATTTTTTATTGGTGTGTTGCTTTTCCTTTTATTGTCTGTACACAGGTGTAAGACAGGAGGAGAGTAGAGTTTCAGAACTGCAGCAGAGAAAAAACAGGCCTCCTCCACTTCCAGACAGGGCTATGTGGTGTGGCAGAGCTGTGTAAATCTCAAAACTGGATGGAGAGAAATACAAATCATTTGGGTGGTAAAACAGTTCCCATATACAGTATCTCACAAAAGTGAGTACACCTCACATTTTTGTAAATATTTTATAATTATTTGTTCATGTGACAACACTGAAGAAATGACACTTTGCTACAATTTAAAGTAGTGAGTGTACAGCTTGTATAACAGTGTAAATTAGCTATCCCCTCAAAATAACTCAACACACAGCCATTAATGTCTAAACCACTGGCAACAAAAGTGAGTACACCCCTAAGTGAAAATGTCCAAATTGGGCCCAAAGTGTCAATATTTTGTGTGGCCACCATTATTTTCCAGCACTGCCTTAACCCTCTTGGGCATGGAGTTCACCAGAGCTTCACAGGTTGTCACTGGAGTCCTCTTCTACTCCTCCATGATGACATCACTGAGCTGGTGCATGTTAAGAGACCTTGTGCTCCTCCAACTTCTGTTTGAGGATGCCCCACAGATGCTCAATAGGGTTTAGGTCTGGAGACATGCTTGGCCAGTCCATCACCTTTACCCTCAGCTTCTTACGCAAGGCAGTGGTTGTCTTGGAGGTGTGTTTGGGGCTGTTATCATGTTGGAATCCTGCCCTGCGGCCCAGTCTCCGAAGGGAGGGAATCATGCTCTGCTTCAGTATGTCACAGTACATGTTGACATTCATGGTTCCCTCAATGAACTGTAGCTCCTCAGTGCCGGCAGCATTCATGCAGCCCCAGACCATGACACTCCCACCACCATGCTTGACTCTAGGCAAGACACACTTGTCTTTGTAGACGTGTAGAAACATGCTGAACAGCCACACTCTGTAAAAACACTCCTTTATTGAAAATCACTTTTAAAATCCAAAAGACAGTCAGCATACATCAAGGAAACCCAAGGGGTCAATACAGCGTTCTAACGCGTTTCACACCATAATGTGGGGTCGCTTAATCATAGCCACACTTGTCTTTGTACTCCTGGTTGCTGTCACACACGCTTGACACCATCTGAACCAAATAAGTTTATCTTGGTCTCATCAGACCACAGGTCATGGTTCCGTTAATCCATGTCCTTAGTCTGCTTGTCTTCAGCAAACTGTTTGTGGGCTTTCTTGTGCATCATCTTTAGAAGAGGCTTTCTTCTGGGAAGACAGCCATGCAGACCAATTCAATGTATTGTGCGGCGTATGGTCTGAATAATGACAGGCTGACCTCCCACCCCTTCAACCTCTGCAACAATGCTGGCAGCACTCATACGTCTATTTCCTAAAGACAACCTCTGGATATGAGGCTGACCATGTGCACTCAATTTCTTTGGTCGACCATCGTGAGGCCTGTTCTGAGTGGAACTTGTCCTGTTAAACCGCTATGTGATCTTAGCCACCGTGCTGCAGCTCAGTTTTAGGGTCTTGGCAATCTTCTTATAGCCTAGGCCATCTTTATGTAGAGCAACAATTCTTTTTTTCAGATTCTCGGAGAGTTTTTTGCCATGAGGTGCCATTTTGGACTTCCAGTGACCAGTATGAGAGAGTGAGAGCGATACCACCAAATTGAATACACCTGTTCCCCATTCACAATTGAGACCTTGTAACACAAATGATTCACATGACACCGGGGAGGGAAAATGGCTAATTGGGCTCAGTCTGGACATTTTCACTTAGGGGTGTACTCACTTTTGTTGCCCGTGGTTTAGACATTAATGGCTGTGTGTTGAGTTATTTTGAGTAGGCAGTAAATTTACACTGTTATACAAGCTGTACACTCACTGCTTTACATTGTAGCAAAGTGTCATTTCTTCAGTGTTGTCACATGAAAAGATAGAATAAAATATGTATAAATTACTGTATAAATATTCTTACACTGAGTGCTGTATATATAGTCTACACTGAATGCAGTATATATATATATATATATATATATATATATATATATATTATACTGTAGTATACTGTGTATACTGTATATATATATATATATATATATATTCTTACACTGCCTGCACTGACTGTATATAGGCTGCACCAGATCTGTATACTAAACTGCCTGCACTGACTGTATATAGGCTACACTAGGTCTATATACTACACTGCCTGCACTGACTGTATATACTCCACACTGTATCTATATACTACACTGCCTGCAAGCTACTAACTAACCTAGCTAAACTAGTTTAGTGCTCCAGTCTCCACTCTCCACGTTCACACACTACATACGGCCGCTGTCCAAGTGTCCTTATATAGTGTGGGGCATGGACTGAGACCCCTGAGCCATGATTGGCCAAAAGTACCCTGCCTGTGGCCAATCATGGCTCTCACAGCAGAGCGCTCTGTGATTGGCCAAAGCATGCAGGTCATGTGCATGCTTTAGCCAATCAGCGCATGTCATTCCCCACCGTCTTGCTATTATACATATCAATATATATATATATAAAAACACAGATTTATTCATCACTTTAGGCCAAAATGTATTCTTCTACATATTTCTGGTAAACAAAATCTCAATATGCGTTTATTGGTTGGTTTGCACAAAAGTTATCGCGTTTACAAACCATAAGAATTGATTTTTGGCTGTTTTATTATTATTATTTTTTTTTTACTGGTAATGGTGGCGATCTGCGATTTTTAGCGGGACCGCAACATTTCCGTGGACAGATCGGACACTTTTGTCACTTTTTTGGGACAATTGATATTTATACAGCGATCAGATCTAAAAAGAGCCACTGATTACTGTATAAATGTCATTGGCAGGAAGGGGTTAACCTGTAGAGGGCAATCAAGGGGTTAACGGTGTTCCCTAAGGCGTGTTCTAACTGTGTGGGGGCTGGGCTGGCAGGGGCATGACAGATCTAACTGATCCCGATGACAGGGATCAGTAGATCCCTGTCATGCCGTCTGACAGAACGGGGAACCGCCGTGTTTACATTGGTTCCCCGCTCTTCTTCTGTATTAGGCGATCGCAGGTCGCCGGTGGACATCGAGTCCGCCCGACACGCAGCTACACTCATGGAGCATACGGCGGGCATGAGAGCGCAATTTACGCTGCCACTCTAGATCAGTAAATGTACGCAAGCCGGTCGGGAACTGGTTAAAAGAGTACACACCTTTTTCTTGCAGCAGTCAAAACTTAATTTAAATTAATTTAAGCACACCACAGCGCAGGGACACTCATAGTATTGATAAATACATATTTGTCTTATCCAACCTGCATCACTTATGGCAACAGGTCCAGATGACACAGTGACCTGTTCTGTGGTTCCTCCAGTTGCTGCCCCGTCTGCGGCTCTTCTCCTTCTTGCTCCAGAGGAGGTTTGGTTCACATTATTGCAAGTCTGTATATTCAGATTGATATAATATAGTTATTGTCTTCCAACTTATATAGTGTTATCATATTTTACAGTGTTTACAGCAATTATAAAAAAAAATATTTCCTTTCACATAATAAGCATAATCCTAGCTTTTTACCCAGAATATAGTCGTGGGTTTTTAAGCACAAAGAGTACAAAGTATATATGGTAATGGAGAGGTAAAGTTTAAAGTTTACATTTCAGTTAGTTGGCCTTATTTTTCCTTTCTAACATTACATGGTGATGCACGCAGGTAAAACAAATCTATTTATGTAAGCTGACTGTTGGTGCATTAAAAGGATGAGAAACATAGAAAGGTTGTTATCTGACACTTTTTCTGTTGTTATCATTGAATGTGCTTAGTTTACTTTTATAAATATATGTTGGTTAATCCTTATGTACTAATCAATTTCGTTAAACTGTGCACATCTTAACTATGAACATGTTCACACCAAAACACTTGTTAAGAGTCTTTGATAGGATTTTAGTGCCCAATGGAAAGTGTACGACATTTCTCAATATCCTAGTTGACATTTTTTGAAGAATGGTAACACTTGTAGCTTGCCTGAAAACCTGTGCTTAGCCTATTAAAGCCATGCTGGAGGTAAATGGAAATATAAATAGACAGCAGGGAAGACCAGAACCTAGCTCTTCCCACCAAGAATGTAGAAATTAATTTTGGGTATTTTTCTCTATTAAAAAGTCATATCTGCTCCTATCAAATCTACATATATTGCATTCAAACATTATTTCATTTATTATGTTAAGTTTCCAGTTTGGGGGGGGGGCAGTTGGGGTTGTTTTCTGTCTGTTGTAAATGAATAGACATACCTGCAAATAGCTTTGACATGTCTCAGGTTGGCACAGCCTTGTTATGCAGTGAATGTAGATGGTTGATGCTGGCAGGCCACTGTGCTGCAAAAACCGGAATGTCTGAAAACTGAATTGGGCTGATTTTCCGGCACCATTCATAATTATAGTGGTCTTGTTGGCTGCAGAACACCTTAACAGTGTATGACAAAAAAAAAAGTTGAAAAGCTATTCTCCTGGCAGCAGAAAAACGCTGGACACTTTTAGCTCAGTTTACCCGTGTTTAGCAACGCCAATCACTTGGGTGTTCATTCACTTAATTGGCCATAATAATTGATTTATTCTGGACATTGAAATGAATTAAATCTTAAGCTCTAAAGGCGCATAGCGTTAACACGAGCTTAGATGGGACGCCTTGCATTTTTCTGCCAAAATTCTCCTCTCCCGAATGTGATTTTTTTGTGTTCAGAAAAGTAGCACTTTACTGCCTCTTTACTGTTTTACTGCCTCTAAATGTAGCTGCTCCTAAACTCTGGTAAAAGCCTATGTATGCATGAACACATAGGGGTTGGTTTACTAAAACTGGAAAGTGCAATATCTGGTGCATCTCTGGATAGAAATCAATCAAGTTTTTTGTCAAAACTTAATTGGACAGACCAACGCTTGCAGCTGATTGGCTACCATGTGCAGCTGCACCAGAGTTTGCACTCTCCAGTTTTAGTAAATCAAACCCAGATGCTTTTATTGAGATGTGTTCAGGGGCTTTGGCAAAAAATGCCAAAAGCTCCAAAATCATAGGTTTAGGAACAGCAGTATGCATGAGGCCTAGAAAAAAACATTTACTACTTATATTTGTGGATTTTGCTAATTTTCATAAGTATAGTATAGCTAGTAATAGTAAGTCGTATTTAACTGGACCTATAATATTGCATTGAAGGCATTTTGAAGCTTATCCATGCAGTATCTTCAGTTCTGATGGGTGCATTAGATTCAGCACATACCCCAGCATTTATAGCCATGTGGGTAACTCAGTTATCTTAATTCAGTCATGATGAGACATGTCACGGTAGATGTTGATTGTCCAGAAACATTATGGAAGATATACAGATCTGTGAGACCACCCTGCTATAATTACACAGCCCCATTCCCTGGTGTCAGAAAGTCTACATATGTGTTAATCCTTTGATTTACATGGCTGACACCCATTGGAAGAGGTTTGGGCAAGCTGTGAAATATCTTCAACAATACAGAAGAAGTCCATTTGAACCTGAATAACTACTGCTAGCTTGACTACTTAAGTTAAAAAATATATATATAATAAACCAGAAAACATGGGGTATTGAAGTGCATTTTATTGCACTATCATAAAAAATATATTGGTGCACCATTTGATTCCAACATTTAGTAACTGCCACAGCAACATCCCAATCAACTGGTGGTGGGGGTACAAAGCCATAATGAAATAAATATGATGGAAGGAATTATATATCTAAGAGCTGTCCTGTTGCTTTAAATGACATCTATCATAGTGAAAAGAACAATCTTACAGTGGTTAGCAAAGCATTGCAGCCATTCAGTAGACTTAGTACCCAGTTCTGAGGCTTTTTTTTGCAAACAAAGAATATGCATTAAAAGCTGGGAAGGATGGGCAGACACAATCTAACACACAATCAACACGTGCAATGTTTCAGGGACTTGAAAGAACCCTTCATAACGGCAACAGTTCAGCAGACGAGAGAACTCATGGACATCACTTTACTGAACTAACCATTGCTTCTAAACAGCTGAAGCTATAAGAAAGGAGCCTGCTCATTGTGAACATACACCTTTATGACAAGCCTTTTGGCTGAAGCCACTGAAGCACAACTTACCCAGTCAATAATCTAAATTTGTCACTAGTTGTTGACAGTGGTGATGGAGTTGCAAAACACTCATCCAAGAGAACATTGAAGCTAGATGAAAAAGGGGAAAAAACATAATTAGAACTTGATTTTCAGTTATATGTTTAATGACTCCGTGACTATGAGGTTCAAATCAAATAATGCCTCTCCCCCCCACACACACACACACACACATACACTTTGTCTTAATAATCCACCGCATAGCAGATCCATGGTCACTGCAGGTATTTAACACTTCTGAGTGTGTAGAATAGCTGCTCCTCTGTGGTTCCTCCGGATGGAGCATATGTCCTGTAGTGATGTAGATAGCCCAACTTGTACAGCAGGAGGAGCAGGTATTTGACACAAATCAAAGTTTTAGATACCTGCACTGGCCGAGGATCTGCTACACAACAAGTTTTAAAGGCATGGCCCACCAAGCAAGTATACAGCATCTCCTTATCCAGAGGGTTTCATTTCTTTTGTACTGTGGGGACATTATACCCTAAACAAATTCAGAGGAAGCAGCAAAACAAAACCTTACTTTGCAGTTAAATTTGTGGCTTTCACTTGAACATATACATTCTGTTTCAGTGGAAGTGCCGTTCCATTAACTAGCAGTGGTACGGTAAAATTGGCATCCTGTAAAAAAGATATTCCTTTAAGCAACATGGATATATAGATTTGTATACTGAATTGCTTTTATTTTTACAAGCATGGCGTTGCACTTAATGGAAACCTTCATAAGAGAAAGATTAGATCATAAGAGAGAGAAGGTTAGGCTGCCATTGCTAATTTTCCTTATGAAATGCTAGTTGCCTGGCTGTCATACTGATGATAACTTCACCAATCTCTGAGCTACTCAACTGAAACAAGCATAAAGATAAAGAATTCTGCGTTTTCTCCGTTTATTTTTTTTTTTTTTATTAGTTACATGTTTGTTCCAGACAGGTGACTCAGAAAACATAAAAGTCAATAACAGCCAGGCAACCAGCATTGAAAGAATTAGTCCAGAAATGGCAGCTTCAGTGCTTCTTTCACGAAGAATAGGAGTTGCTTTAATTGGAAACAACTATGCGGTTGGTTTACTAAACAAAAATAGGTTGTTCATGTTGCAAGGGATGTTGCACTTTGCAAGGGAATTTGGCCCAGAGCTTAATGAATGAGGTGAGTCTCTGCCAACTTCCATCATCCAATCATATAGCAAAAATGTTGTTTATTTTTATTTTCCTTGCACATGATTGGGTATTCTTTATAAAGCAAACGTCACCACATTTACTAAGCTCTGGGGCCAATTCTCCTGCAGAGTGCAACTTTCCTTGCAAAGTAAACAGCCTATTTGCCTTAGTAAATCAACCACTATATTAGTCTGATAAAGAGATAGGATCAGGAGAATTCCACTCTTTTGTGCCATGGGAAGCAGCAGTTTTAATCCCTGTCCTTTCTGGTTATTTTTGTTTCTATTAAAAGTTCCAGCTTGCAACCCAGCTCTTTGTCTTCGGTGCACACAGTAACAGGAGGCAACCAAGAGACAAGGAACTCCTCACACCATTATCAGCCTTTAGACCAGAACCAAGTAAAATAATAAATTAGCCTACAATTATTTGAACACTATTTTACAAAACAAGAAATGCCAATTCCAGAATTACAGGTACAAACATAAACATTATATATTGTGAAAGGTTTAAATTGCACTGTTTCTAATAAAAATACTTACAGCATATAGTTGCATACTTAAGGTGCTGATGAAACTACCATTATTTGTGTTGACAGCAACATTTGCTGAAGATCTGAAAGTAAATTCATGTTGATATAATTAGTTAATTAAATTTGCTTATATTTTAAATGACAACATATTAATATTTACATATATTAAATAACAATAACTGATTTTGTCTGCTTTTAATTGAATTTCTCAGGATCCAATACATTTTCTATAGTTTGGGGGTCTAAAACTGTATTACTTGACAGAGCTCCATTGGGGAAATCTTTCCCAATCCGTGAAATCCCAAATAATATTGTAGGACTCCATTTGCAGTCCCAGCACAGATGTTGTGCAACCGCAGTCTTGACAATTTATACTACCAGGGCTGTATTTAAAGCAGAGTTCCACCCAGAATTTTTTTTTTTTTTTTGGCATCCACTCTTTTAATACTAAATGGATGTAACCTTTTGTTTCCTTACTTTCTAACCACCTAGTAATTCCATGTATTTTTTACTCACAATTTAGTTTCTCTTACTGCTGGACTTTTCCATTTTAGGTGAGGGCATCTGAAGCCCATCCTGGGTCTCCTGTCATCTCTTTCTGAAAGAAGTGCATGGTGGGTAACCATCATGCACTCTTCGATCTCGGTCCACCTTAAATCGTGTCATTTCCTGTCTGGAAATAACACGATTTTACAGTACAGGGAAGCCCACTGACTCCTGGGAACTGATGAGTCACATCTCCCAGGAGGCCAGGGGAAGCAGGAAGTAAAAAGGAGCCTAGGACCAAATAGGGGCAGATTACAGAAACCACCTAGCAACAAGCGACAGGGTGAGTATAAATTTTTTTTTTCCCCTCAAAGGTAAGTCTATACAGGCGGTCCCCGGGTTACAAACAAGATAGGGACTGTAGGTTTGTTCATAAGTCGAATTTGTTTGTAAGTCAGAACAGGTACATTTTTTAAGTGTAGCTTTAGCCAAAAAAATATTTTTAAGCTTTTTGGATAGCATAGGGAAGGGTTATCAGCCCTGTAATGTTTGTTTTGCTGTCTATGGTTCTGTTCAGAAGATTTCACCTCACTTCCTGTCCCAATGATAATTGGATTTTGAAATTTTTGGGTTGTTGTGGAAGCAAACCTTGGTGATAAAGCATCAGTGGAGACACCTTTTTCCCATAATAACTCTTACAGGAGTGAATTTCCCTTCCTAGGGGGAGATTTCCTCTCACTTCCTGCTGTCTCCCTCTGTTTGTAAGTAGGAGTCGTTTGTAAGTTGGATGTTTGTAACTAGGGGACAGCCTGTATAGGCAAAGGACTTGAATGATGTAAAAAACAAATTCTGGGTGGAACTCCACTTTAAAAGGATAACTATACTTTTACATTTTACCTTTTAACATATCCAGGAAAACTATGCCATTTCGCAAATACAAATTGGTATGTCTTTTTTTTACAAACAGTTATAAGTAGGCAGCACCTGCATGTGTTTATATTGATGATATTATCCATGTTCTTATATGATGTCTAAACTCATGTAGAGGATGCCTGCTTACACCAGTTTTTGATCTCCTGAGATTACAGTACTTTGCAAAACAGAAATAATCATACAGTAAATGGCTACTGGCAATAAAGGCATTGAATCAAACAGGTGCGTGGAGCAGACACCTCCCTTGTTCTTATTGTTTGTCTACAGGTAGGTACAGTGAATAATATAGACAAGCTGGATGTAAGCAAAAGAACATTTGCGAGTGGTAAATAGAATGACACCAATACTGCAGGAACTATAGGGTACCAAAGTCATGGATAAAAACTAAAACAGTCCATAAAAAAGTCCATATAAAAGTCCAAAATGTATCCGATGTGGTGAACTAGCACATAGGGGCAGCAACCTGAAGAGTGGAAGCAACTCTGTATGGAATATATGAAAGAAACAAGGTGCGCCAGACCTAAGTGCAGTATGCCATCAAAGTGGATTTTATCGATACAAGCCAAATGGATCCTCACAAAAAAACCATGCAATTCGATATGGGAAAGTCTAGGCCCAAAGCCGTGTCACTCCTTTCCTCGGCAGTGGTGAATTGGGGTGAAGTAGCCACGTGAAGCAGATAATGCAAGGGACCGACCGGCCGGCCGTCTGTGGTCCGTTGTGCCAATGTGGCGACAGCCAAGATGGGTCCGAAATGTTCCCAAGAGTCAGCTTCACCGCTCTCAGGAATAGCTGGTGGTTCTGTAGTCTCTTACTCCCCCCACAAAAGTTGTCCCATCTGCCTAAGCTCAGCGCTCACAACTATCATAATGCTCCCGTGTCGTCCCCCCCCCCCCCCCCCCTGAATCCAGACCGCGTGGAACAAAGAAAGTATATAAGGTATGTCTCAACGAAG
>BLSH010026954.1:652759-665087 GCA_018402905.1 Glandirana rugosa | reverse complement strand
AACCTGTAGAATTTTTTAAACGTCGCCAATGGAGATTTTTATGTTGCAAAGTTTGTCGCCATTCCGCGAGCGGACGCAATTTTGAAGCATGACATGTTGGGTATCATTTTACTCGGCGTAACATTATCTTTCACAATATGAAAAAAAATTGACCTAACTTTACTGTTGTCTTATTTTTTAACTCAAAAAACTGAATTTTTTCAAAAAAAATCGCGCTTTTAAGACCGCTGCGCAAATACGGTGTGACATAAAGTTTTGCAATGGCCGCCATTTTATTCTCTAGGGTCTTAGAAAAAAAAAAATATATAATGTTTGGGGGTTCTAAGTAATTTTATAGCAAAAAAAACTGTTTTTAGCTGATAACCTCCAAACTCCAAAAAGAGGCTCGGTCTTAAAGTGGTTAATCAAGCAAAATAATATATTATTATGCTATATATTATAACTAGAGTTGAGCGGACACCTGGATGTTCGAGTTCGTCGCTTTCGGCCAAACCTCGTGAAACCGTTCGGGTTCGGCACCAAACTCGATCCGAACTTAACCCCAGACACCGAACCCCATTGAAGTCAATGGTGACCAAAACTTTTGGGCACAAAAATGGCTGTAAAAAAGTCATGGAAAGGGCTAGAAGGCTGCAAAAGGAAGCAAAATGGGGGTAAGAGTAGGACAAGTGCCCTGCTAACAAATGTGGATAGGGAAATAACTTAAAATCACATAAAAAAAATGTAAATGGGAGGAGGAGGTGGATGTGGAGTAGGAGCCTAGAGGTTGACTAGGCCGTGACCGTGGCAATGTAGGTGGAAGTGGCGGTGGTGGAGGAGGAGGAGGTAGCAACACTGTTTTTTGTTTGTTTGTTTTTTTTTAGAATTGGGGTAGCCCCCAAAATATTGAGACATATTCAAAAAAAAAAAAGGATACCAATGGCTGTGCGAGGCCGGTCTAAATGTCTATTCTGCACAAGGTACAGACATGTCTTGTGGGCTCCATGCCTGGTTAATTTTAATAAACGTTAGCTTGTCCACGTTGGCTGTGCACAGGTGGCTGCGCTTGTCTGTGATAACGCCCCCTGCTGTACTAAACACACGTTCAGGCAATACACTGGCTGCAGGGTAGGCCAGCACCTCCAAGGCAAAAAGGGCAAGCTCAGGCCATGTGGCCAATTTGGAGACCCAGAAGTTGAATGGGGCAGACCCATCAGTCAGTACGTGTAGGCTTGTGCACACATACTGTTTCACCATGTTGCTGAAATGCTGGTGGTGCTGTTTGTGGTGGCGTGCTGCTGACAAAGCTTTTCCACATTTTGGCCATGCTAACCCTGCCTTCTGAGGTGCTGGCGGTGCCACAGCTGCGTTGGTGTCCTCTTCCTCCTCCTCTGCCTTCGCCTTGTGCTTCCACTGAGCCCCCGGTGTCAATTGGGAATGCCCTCAGCAGCACGTCTACCAGAGTGCGCTTGTAGTCGCGCATCTTCCGATCACGCTCCAGTGAGGAAATTAAGGACGGCACCTTGTCCTTGTAACGGGGATCAAGCAGGGTGGCCACCCAGTAATCAGCACAAGTTAAAATGTGGGCAACCCGGCTGTCGTTGAGCAGGCACTGTAGCATGTAGTCGCTCATGTGTGCCAGGCTGCCCAGAGGCAAAGACAAGCTGTCCTCTGTGGGAGGTGTATCATCTCTGTCTTCCGTATCCCCCCAGCCACGCTCCAGTGATGCCCACGAGCTGCGTTGGGTGCCACCCTGCTGTGAACACGGTTCCTCCTTCTCCTCCTCCTCCTACTCATCATCCCCATCCTCCTCATCTTCCAGAACTGTCCCCTGGCTGGAAAATTTTTGACCTGGCCTATGCTGTTGCAGGAACCCACCCTCCGAGCCACTTGTGAATGACTGGCCTGATAACTGTGGAAATGATCCCTCTTCCTCCTCTTCCTGTGCCACATCCTCTTCCATCATCGCCCAAAGTGTTTTTTCAAGGAAACATAGAAGTGGGATAGTAACGCTGAGAACAGCGTCAACGGCACTGGCCATGTTGGTGAAGTACTCAAAACACCGCAATATGGTACACAGGTCTCGCATGGAGGCACACTCGTTGGTGGTGAAGTGGTGCTGTTCCACAGAGCAACTGATCCGTGCATGCTGCAGCTGAAACTCGAATATTGCCTGCTGCCGCTCGCACAGTCTCTCCAGCATGTGCAAGGTGGAGTTCCACCTTGTGGGCACGTCGCATAGGAGGCGGTGAGTGGGAAGGCTGAAGTTCCGCTGCAGCGCAGACAGGCGAGCAGCAGCAGGGTGAGAACGCCGAAAGTGCGCACTCTCTGCAGCAGCTCTGACATATTCGGGTAGTTTTTTACAAATTTCTGCACCACCAAATTAAGCACATGCGCCAGGCAAGGGATGTGCGTCAAACCGGCTAGGCCCAGAGCTGCTACGAGATTTCGCCCATTATCACACACCACCAGGCCGGGCTTGAGGCTCAGCAACAACCACTCATCGGTCTGTTGTTCAATGCCCGTCCACAGCTGCAGCGCAGTGTGGGGTTTATCCCCCAAACATATCAGTTTTAAAACAGCCTGCTGTCGTTTCCCCCTGGATGTGCTGAAGTTGGTGGTGAAGGTGTTACGTTGAGCGGATGAGGAGGTGGTAGAGGAGGAGGAGGAGGAAGTGCAGTAGGAACAGGAGGCAACAGGAGGCAAAGAGAAATGCCCTGCAATCCTTGGTGGCGGAAGGACATGCCCCAAACGGCTAGCCGCCTTAGGCTTGATCTCGTCCCCGACTTGTTTGTGCAGGGAAGGGATGGCTCGCCTGGAAAAGTAGTGGCGGCTGGGAACCATGTACTGTGAGACAGCCACCACCATCAGGTTTTTAAAACTGTCCGTATCCACCAGACGGAATGACAGCATTTCAAAGGCCAGAAATTTTGAAATGCTGGCATTCAGGGCCAGGGATCACAGGTGGGTAGGGGGGTACTTCCTCTTTCTCTCCAGTGTTTGGGAGATGGAGAGCTGTAAGCTTCCATGGGACCGTGTGGAAATGCTTGGGGACGGTGGCGGACATGGTGGCGTTGCTGTCACATCGTCTGTTTGCTGGGTGGCAGGTGACACTGGCACTGTAGAGGTGGAGGAAGAGGCCGAGACAGCAGCAGAAGATGAAGCAGGAGGAGGCCGAGACCTTTCTTGGATTTTGAGGTACTTATTCCACTGCATCAAGTGCTTTGCATTTAGATGCCTGGTCATGGAGGTTGTGCTCAGGTTTAGAACATTTGTGCCTTGCTTCAGCCTCTCATTGCACAGTGTGCAAACCACTTGTGTCTTGTAGTCAGCACATTGTCTGAAGAACTGCCACGCCGGGGAACGCCTTTGAGCTGCCTTTGGTGTGCTAGGTGACCGGGTGTGGTGGGTAGTAGCAGGCATACTGTCTAGGGGATGCTCGCTCAGCTTTTGCAGCCTGCTTCCTCTTTTGCTGTGCTGGTGCCTCTGTGCGACCACCACCTCTTCATATGCCAACTCTGAGCTTTCATCATGGGACCGGGTGGGAGAAAATGTGAAGGAACTGGAGGCATTGTCAGCCACCCAATCTACTATCGCCTGTACTTGTTCTGACCTCACCATTCGTTGAGCGGCATTCGGGCCTACCATATAACATTGAAGGTTCTGTTGGCTACCTGAGGAAGGTGTTTCACTTGTGCATGTAGGTGGCACAGATCGACCACATCCTCTCCTTGCAAGAGGGGCTTCAGCAACACCACCAACACCAGCAGCACCATGACTACCACCACAGCCCTTATTTGATGCTCTCCTCATTCTGGACACAAATGTACTATGTAGCACTATTTATTAATATAAAAAAAAGAATAATAAATTATTATTATTATTTAAAAAAAAAAAAAGAAAATTGTAGATGCACTTTTTATTTTTGTGCAAGAAATGCACCGCTCACACCAGCAGCAGGAACCTCTCCCTACACCAGTATGAGATGATTTTAGAACGATAATCTGTCTTTCACAGCACCAACAGGAACCTCTCCCTAATGCAGTAAGACATGGCTTTATAAAGATAAACTCTCCCTCAGAGCACCAACAGGAACCTGGCCCTAATGCAGTAGTAGTTGGTTTTAGAACGATAATCTCTCCCTCAGAGCACCAACAGGAACCTCTCCCTAATACAGTAGTAGTTGGTTTTAGAACGATAAACTCTCCCTCAGAGCACCAACAGGAACCTGGCCCTAATGCAGTAGTAGTTAGTTTTAGAACAATAAACTCTCCCTCAGAGCACCAACAGGAACCTGGCCCTAATGCAGTAGTAGATGGTCTTAGAACGATAATCTCTCCCTCAGAGCACCAACAGGAACCTGGCCCTGATGCAGTAGTAGTTGGTTTTAGAACGATAAACTCTCCCTCAGAGCACCAACAGGAACCTGGCCCTAATGCAGTAGTAGATGGTTTTAGAACAATAATCTCTCCCTCAGAGCACCAACAGGAACCTGGCCCTAATGCAGTAGTAGTTGGTTTTAGAACGATAATCTCTCCCTCAGAGCACCAACAGGAACGTTTCCCTAATGCAGTAGTAGATGGTTTTAGAATGAGAATCTCTCCCTCAGAGCAAAAATAGGAACGTTTCCCTAATGCAGTAGTAGATGGTTTTAGAACGATAATCTGTCTTTCACAGCACCGACAGGAACCTGTCCCTACTCTAGTCTGAGACGATCTGACACGCGGCGCTACGTGACTTCAGCCCCATATAGAGGCTGGGTCACATGATGCACTGGCCAATCACAGCCATGCTATTAGTAGGCATGGCTGTGATGGCTTCTAAGGACAAACTAGTGAAAAGCTTGTTGATTGGCTGCCCAGCAGCTATAGAAAAGGCGCCAAAAATACCCAAATACCGACCCCGATCCCGGACTTTTTTTTTAATTTTACAGTCCGGGTTCGCTCAACTCTAATTATAACATAATCATTTATTATTTATCTATTTACTGTGAAATTACTGGTTTGAGGTTATAGCCTCAAACTTCAGTAATTTGTCTGTTAAGCCACCTGCTTGAGTACATTTTTTGAAAATGTAGTACATTACCTTAAAAACAATATATAATAATTATTTGTATATTACTTACTTATGGTAATTAACCCCTTGACACCCAAGCCAATTCTGACACCTGTCTCCTACATGTCAAAATCTTAATTTTTTTCTAGAAAATTACTCAGAACCCCCAAACAGTATATATATTTTTTTTAGCAGACACCCTAGGAAATAAAATAGTGGGCGTTGCAACTTTTTATGTCACACAGTATTTACGCAGCAATTTTTCAAACTTGTGTTTTTGGAATAAAACTGTTTCATGAATTGAAAACAAAAACACTAACCTTAGCACGATTTTGTTCTGTAATATGAAAGATTATGTTTCACAGAGTAAATAGATACCTAACATGTCACACTTTAAAATTGCGCACACTTGTGGAATGGCCCCAAACTTCAGTGCTTAAAAATCTCCATAGGCGACGTTCATGGCGATACCTTACATGTGTGGTTTGAACGCCCTTTTATATATGCTAAAACAAGCCCTAATGCTGTTTAAATTAGTAAACGATGAGAACTAATGAAGGTGCTATATATAATCTTTTTTCTTTTCAGGTTGTATTCTTTTATTATATAGATTATATATAAATATCTTAAAGGGACAGCGTTTGTAAATATTTTTGTTGAATGAATATAACTAGAAGGACTGCAATTGCCTACATAATAAAAATCAAATACACAATTTGTGAATATGTAACCTGTGTGTATATGGCTCTGATACTAGCCAGTGCCTCACCAGCCATGTCCCTAGGCTTCAACCAAACCTATTTTTTTCCAATCCTTTGAATACCATTTCCTCTAGTATGTCTGCAGTCTCTGATATTCCTCGCTAGCATTTATTATACTGGATATTATGTGCGGCCCTGATGATGTTTACTCCAGTGATGCCAGGGGCTGCAGCTAAGGCCCCTTATACCTCATGATGATCAACACTGCCATAGACATTAAAAGTCACTGAGATGTTTAGGCATAATCAAACTGCCTTTGGACACCAGACTTACCAAATCATGAATGCTAGGCTTCATGATTTTTAAAAACATCTGCAGATGAGTAAGGGGAACACACTCAGGCACTCTGTAGTCAACTTATTTAGAGCAGAACAATTGGCAGAATCGGGTAACTGTAATACTGTGTATACTGTTAATGTTTTGTCAAAATCTATGCCACGAGCTGTGTATTTAAGAGCCAGCTAGAATTGTTTTCATGTCGGTCAAGGCTCTCATATATATCATCTCAATTAACACATCATATTCATTCTCAGAAGTCCCATGTTACATAATACACTTCAGCCTTTCATAAATCATAACCAAGGAACAGGACCAGGCCCGGACTGGCCATAGGGCAGACCGGGCATTTGCCCAGTGGGCTGGGGGGCACCCGCTCCATGGCCTGTTGATGACCAGACTGCACAGCGGGAGGTAAGTGGCGACCGCGACCTGGACAGGGTAATACAGATCGCAGCCACCGCTCATCTACCGCTATGTGGCCGTGCCTGTGTCTCCAGAACCAGTACAAGGCAAGAGCGGATGCCCTGGGTAGTGCAGTTTGCTGGAGGGAGGGGGGTGCAGGTAAAGTGCCGGCAGTGTGCTTCACATTGCACACTAGCTGGCACCTCTAATCGTCCCTGTACTGTCTATACTGTATCGTACCAAGTGCGCAGATTGTCACCACACCAGCCACTTCCCTGTCAGTGCTTCTCTCCCTCTCCCTCAATCAGATCCAGACAGTTAATTTATTAATCTGCAGTAGATTAATAAATTAACTGTCTGGATCTGATTGGGGGAGGGGGGAGGCTGAGGGGAGGTTAATTACCAATGCTATTTTTAATTTCTGTAATATACATATACTGCTATGGGATGGTAGCTACAGGCGTATGACGCTGCCCGTTTTAGGGTTTCGGGCTCATGCTCCCACGGTCCCGCCCACCTACTCCCCTGTGATTTCACACAGCAGGAGACTGTTAGCAGATACTGGCCAATGATTCATGGCTGGGACCTGCTGATCAGCTGTGTCAAATCATAGCCCAGAGCCCTATAGTTAATAATCAATACAGGGCTCTTTACAGAGGGAATGATCGGTTTTTTTTTTCTTTTCCCCGCAAAGAAAATTTGTAATTTTACCTGTTTTTGTGAATATTTGGGGGGGCGCAGTTTGCCATCTTTGACCTGGGCACCATATGACCTTGTCCCGGCAATGTGTGCCTCCTCCAAGGTTGATGGCTGCATGGGCTGAGCTGTGTGTCTTTTTCACACACAGCTCAGCCACAGCACTGGTGCTGACAGTTCCGCTCTCTGCTCCAGACTGCTCCTCCTCCTCCCGTCCCTCTCTTCCTGTGTCTGCCCCGCCCACACCCACACTCCCCGAGGATTTATTATTCAATATTTTGTAATTCAATATGTGAGTCCGCAATTAGGAGGCTCTGAGATCGCCACCACGATCATGTCTATGACATAGAGAAAGAACACTTTACTAGTGTTGCTAGACACCAGCGGTGTCTGGTCAATAAGGGGCTCTTGGGCGCCGCCTCCCCGCTGAAGAAGAAGAAAAGCCCAACCCCCTAAAGAAGGCGCCGGTATATTGATTTTTTCTGTCTGCTGACAGAGAGCAAGGTCAGTCCTAAAAGTCTATGTACAGTCAGGTCCATAAATATTGGGACATCAACACAATTCTGGCTCTATACACCACCAAAATGGATTTGACATGAAATGAACAAGATGTGCTTTGACTTCAGACTTTCAGCTTTAATTTGAGGGTATTTACATCCAAATCAGGTGAACGGTGTAGGAATTACAACCGTTTGTATATGTGCCTCCCACTTTTTAAGGGACCAAAAGTAATAGGACAGATTAACAATCAAAAATCAAACTTTCACTTTTTAATACTTGGTTGCAAATCCTTTGCAGTTAATTACAGCCTGAAGTCTGGGACGCATAGACATCAACAGACGCTGGGTTTCATCCCTGGTGATGCTCTGCCAGGCCTCTACTGCAACTGTCTTCAGTTCCTGCTTGTTCTTGGGGCATTTTCCCTTCAGTTTTGTCTTCAGCAAGTGAAATGCATGCTCAATCAGATTCAGGTCAGGTCATTGACTTGGCCATTGCATAACATTCCACTTCTTTCCCTTAAAAAACTCTTTGGTTGCTTTCGCAATATGCGTCGGGTCATTGTCCATCTGCACTGTGAAGCGCCGTCCAATGAATTCTGAAGCATTTGGCTGAATATGAGCAGATAATATTGCCCAAAACACTTCAGAATTCATCCTGCTGCTTTTGTCATCAATAAATACAAGAGAACCAGTTCCATTGGCAGCCATACATGCCCACACCATGACACTACCACCACCATGCTTCACTGATGAGGTGGTATGCTTTGGATCATGAGCAGTTCCTTTCCTTCTCCATACTCTTCTCTTCCCATCACTCTGGTACAAGTTGATCTTGGTCTCATCTGTCCATAGGATGTTGTTCCAGAACTGTGAAGGCTTTTTAGATGTTGTTTGGCAAACTTTAATCTGGCCTTCCTGTTTTTGAGGCTCACCAATGGTTTACATCTTGTGGTGGTGAACCCTCTGTATTCACTCTGGTGAAGTCTTCTCCTGATTGTTGACTTTGACACACATACACCTACCTCCTGGAGATTGTTATTGATCTGGCCAACTGTTGTGAAAGGTTTTCTTCACCAGGGAAAGAATTCTTCGGTCATCCACCACAGTTGTTTTTCGTGGTCTTCCAGATCTTTTGGTGTTGCTGAGCTCACCCGTGCGTACTTTCTTTTTAAGGATGCTCCAAACAGTTCATTTGGCCACACCTAATGTTTTTGCTATCTCTCTGATGGGTTTGTTTTGTTTTTTCAGCCTAATGATGGCTTGCTTCACTGATAGTGACAGCTCTTTGAATCTCATATTGAGAGTTGACAGCAACAGATTCCAAATGCAAGTAGCACACTTGAAATTAACTCTGGACCTTTTATCTGCTCTTTGTAAATGGGATAATGAGGAAATAACACACACCTGGCCATGGAACAGCTGAGCAACCAATTGTCCCATTACTTTTGGTCCCTTAAAAAGTGGTAGGAACATATACAAACTGTTGTAATTCCTACACCGTTCACCTGATTTGCATGTAAATACACTCAAATTAAAGCTGAAAGTCTGCAGTTAAAGCACATCTTGTTCGTTTCATTTCAAATCCATTGTGGTGGTGTATAGAGCCAAAAAGATTAGAATTGTGTCGATGTCCCAATATTTATGGACCTGACTGTATGTGCCCTGAGCCAGTGACTGCCAGTGATTGGCTTGTCACAGTGCGGTGGCGGGCCCAGAGCGGCTAATTCCTGACTCGAGGACTCAGAGGTACTGTGCTGTGCTGTGTTCTGGCTACATTACCTGTGTACTGGCTCCCTGTCCCCTGTGTACTGCTTACAATACCTGTGTACTGGCTCTCTGTCCCCTGTGTACTGCTTAAAATACCTGTGTACTGGCTCCCTGTGTACTGCCTACAATACCTGTGCACTGGCTCCCGGAGTACTGCCTACACTACCTGTGTACTAGCTCCCTGTGTACTGCCTACAATACCTGTCTACTGGTCCCTGTGTACTTGCTACTATACCTGTGTACTGGCTACCTGTGTACTGCTTACAATACCTGTGTACTGACTCCCTGTGTACTGCCTACAATACATGTGTACTGGCTCCCTGTGTACTGCCTACAATACCTGTCTACTGGCTCCCTGTTTACTGCCTACAATACATGTGTACTGGCTTCCTGTGTACTGCCTACAATACCTGTGTACTGGCTACCTGTGTACTGCTTACAATACCTGTGTACTGCCTACAATACCTGTCTACTGGCTCCCTGTTTACTGCCTACAATACATGTGTACTGGCTTCCTGTGTACTGCCTACAATACCTATGTACTGGCTACCTGTGTACTGCTTACAATACCTGTGTGCTGCCTACAATACCTGTGTACTGGCTCCCTGTGTACTGCCTACAATACCTGTGTACTGCCTACTATACCTGTGTACTGCCTACAATACCTGTGTACTGGCTACAATACCTGTGTACTGGCTCCCTGTGAACTGCCTACAATACCTGTGTACTGGCTCCCTGTGTACTGACTGCAATACCCATGTACTGGCTCCCTGTGTACTGGCTACAATACCTGTGTACTGGCTACCTGTGTACTGCTTACAATACTTGTGTACTGCCTACAATACCTGTGTACTGGCTCCCCGTGTACTGCCTACAATACCTGTGCACTGCCTACTATACCTGTGTACTGGCTACAATACCTGTGTACTAGCTCCCGGTGTACTGCCTACAATACCTGTGTACTGGCTCCCTGTGTACTGCCTACAATACCTATATACTGGCTCCCTGTGTACTGACTGCAATCCCTGTGTACCAGCTCCCTGTGTACTAACTCCCTGTGTACTGGCTACCTGTGTTCTGGCTGCAATACCTGTGTACTGACTGCAATACCTGTATACTGGCTCCCTGTGTACTGGCTACAATACCTGTGTACTGGCTACCTGTGTATCGCTTGCAATACCTGTGTACTGGCTCCCTGTTTACTGCCTACAATACCTGTGTACTGACTCCCTGTGTACTGGCTACAATACCTGTATACTGGCTCCCTGTGTACTGCCTACAATACCTGTGCACTGGCTCCATGTGTACTGCCTAAAATACCTGTCTACTGGCTCCCTGTTTACTGCCTACAATACCTGTGTACTGGCTACCTGTGTATTGCTTACAATACATTTGTACTGGCTACAATACCTGTGCACTGTCTTCCTATGTACTGACTGCAATACCTGTATACTGGCTCCCTGTGTACTGCCTACAATACCTGGCTACTGGCAAACTGTTTACTGCCTGCAAAACCTGTGTACTAGCTCACTGTGTACTGCCTACAATACCTGTGTACTGGCTCCCTGTGTACTGCCTACAATACCTGCATACTGGCTCCCTGTGTACTGACTGCAATACCTGTGTACTGGCTCCCTGTGTGCTGGCTACCTGTGTACTGGCTGCAATATCTGTGTACTGGCTCCCTGTGTACTGGCTACAATACCCATGTTCTGGCTACCTGTGTACTGCTTGCAATACCTGTGTACTGGCTCCCTGCTTACTGCCTACAATAACTGTGTACTTGCTCCCTGTGTACTGCCTACAATACCTGTGTAATGGTTCCCTGTATACTGCCTACAATACCTGTGTACTGGCTCCATGTGTACTGCCTACAATACCTGTGTACTGGCTCCCTGTGTACTGCCTACAATACATGTGCACTGGCTACCGGTGTACTGGCTCCCTGTGTACTGCCTACAATACCTGTGTACTGGCTCCCTGTGTACTGCCTACAATACATTTGTACTGGCTCCGTGTGTACTGCCTACAATACATGTGCACTGACTACCTGTGTACTGGCTCCCTGTGTACTGACTGCAATACCTGTGTACTGGCTCCCTGTTTACTACCTACAATACCTGGGTACTGGCTCCCTGTGTACTGCCTACAATACATGTGTACTGGCTCCCTGTGTACTGCCTACAATACCTGTGTACTGGCTCCATGTATATTGCCTACAATACCTGTCTACTGGCTCCATGTGTACTGCCTACAATACCTGTGTACTGGCTCCCTGTGCACTGCCTACAATACCTCTGCACTGACTACCTGTGTACTGACTGCAATACCTGTGTACTGGCTCCCTGTGTACTGACTCCAATACCTGTGTACCGGCTCCCTGGGTACTGCCTACTATACCTGTGTACTGGCTCCATGTGTACTGCCTACAATGCCTGTGTACTGGCTCCATTTGTACTGTCTACAATATATGTGCACTGGCTACCTGTGTACTGGCTCCCTGTGTACTGCCTACAATACCTGTGTACTGGCTCCCTGTGTACTGCCTACAATACCTGTTTACTGGCTCCCTGTGTACTGCCTACAATACCTGTGCACTGACTACCTGTGTACTGGCTCCCTGTGTACTGCCTACAATACCTGGGTACTCGCTACCTGTGTACTGCCTACAATACCTGTGTACTGGCTCCCTGTGCACTGCCTACAATACCTCTGCACTGACTACCTGTGTACTGACTGCAATACCTGTGTACTGGCTCCCTGTGTAGTGTACCTCGGTCATGTGTCCATATCATCCGTCATGGGTCCCTCGGCCATGTGTCCATAACCTCAGTCATGTGTCCCTCGGTCATGTGTCCATAACGTCAGTCATGTGTCCATCAGTCACGT
>BLSH010026954.1:642144-652749 GCA_018402905.1 Glandirana rugosa | reverse complement strand
GCTCCCTGTGTACTGCCTACAATACCTGTGCACTGACTACCTGTGTACTGGCTCCCTGTGTACTGCCTACAATACCTGTGTACTGGCTCCCTGTGTACTGCCTACAATACCTGTTTACTGGCTCCCTGTGTACTGCCTACAATACCTGTGCACTGACTACCTGTGTACTGGCTCCCTGTGTACTGCCTACAATACCTGGGTACTCGCTACCTGTGTACTGCCTACAATACCTGTGTACTGGCTCCCTGTGCACTGCCTACAATACCTCTGCACTGACTACCTGTGTACTGACTGCAATACCTGTGTACTGGCTCCCTGTGTACTGACTCCAATACCTGTGTACCGGCTCCCTGGGTACTGCCTACTATACCTGTGTACTGGCTCCATGTGTACTGCCTACAATGCCTGTGTACTGGCTCCATTTGTACTGTCTACAATATATGTGCACTGGCTACCTGTGTACTGGCTCCCTGTGTACTGCCTACAATACCTGTGTACTGGCTCCCTGTGTACTGCCTACAATACCTGTTTACTGGCTCCCTGTGTACTGCCTACAATACCTGTGCACTGACTACCTGTGTACTGGCTCCCTGTGTACTGCCTACAATACCTGGGTACTCGCTACCTGTGTACTGCCTACAATACCTGTGCACTGGCTAACTGTGTACTGACTGCAATACCTGGGTACTTTCTCCCTGTGTACTGCCTACAATACCTGTGTACTGACTCCCTGTGTACTGCCTACAATACCTGTGTACTGGCTCCCTGTACTGCTTACAATATCTGCGTACTGGCTACCTGTGTACTGGCTGCAATACCTGTGTACTGGCTCCATTTGTACTGTCTACAATACATGTGCACTGGCTACCTGTGTACTGGCTCCCTGTGTACTGCCTACAATACCTGTGTACTGGCTCCCTGTGTACTGCCTACAATACCTGTTTACTGGCTCCCTGTGTACTGCCTACAATACCTGTGCACTGACTACCTGTGTACTGGCTCCCTGTGTACTGCCTACAATACCTGGGTACTCGCTACCTGTGTACTGCCTACAATACCTGTGCACTGGCTACCTGTGTACTGACTGCAATACCTGGGTACTTTCTCCCTGTGTACTGCCTACAATACCTGTGTACTGACTCCCTGTGTACTGCCTACAATACCTGTGTACTGGCTCCCTGTACTGCTTACAATATCTGCGTACTGGCTACCTGTGTACTGGCTGCAATACCTGTGTACTGGCTACCTGTGTACTGGCTGCAAAACCTGTGTACTGACTTCAATACCTGTGTACTGCCTCCCTGTTTACTGGCTACAATACCTGTGTACTGGCTACCTGTGTAGTGCTTGCAATACTTGTGTACTGTTTCCCCGTTTACTGTCTACAATACATGTGTACTGGCTCCATGTGTACTGCCTACAATAACTGTGTACTGGCTCCCTATGTACTTCCTACAATACCTGTGTATTGGCTCCCTGTGTACTGACTACAATATCTTTGCACTGGCTACCTGTGTACTGCCTATAATACCTGTACACTGGCTACCTGTGTACTAGCTACCTCTGTACTGACTGCAATACCTGTGTACTGCCTACAATACCTGTGTACTGCCTGCACTACCTGTGTACTGGCTCCCTGTGTACTGCCTACAATACCTGTGTACTGGCTCCCTGTATACTGGCTACCTGTGTACCTAACTGCAATACCTATGTTTTGGCTACCTGTGTACTGGCTGCAATACCTGTGTACTGACTGCAATACCTGTGTACTGGCTCCCTGTGTACTGGCTACAATACCTGTGTACTGGCTACATGTGCACTGCTTGCAATACCTGTGTACTGGCTCCCTGTTTACTGCCTATAATACCTGTGTACTGGTTCCCTGTGTACTGCCTACAATACCTGTGCACTGACTCCCTGTGTACTGCCTACAATACCTGTTTACTGGCTTCCTGTGTACTGCCTACAATACCCGTGCACTAGCTCCCTGTGTATTGTCTGCAATACCTGTGCATTGGCTACCTGTGTACTGGCTCCCTGTGTACTGCCTACAATACCTGTGTACTGGCTCCATGTGTACTGCCTACAATGCCTGTGTACTGGCTCCCTGTGTACTGCCTACAATACCTGTGCACTGGCTACCTGTGTACTGGCTCCCTGTGTACTGCCTAAAATACCTGTGCACTGGCTACCTGTGTACTGATTGCAATACCTGTGTACTGGCTCCTTGTGTACTGCCTACAATACCTGTGTACTGGCTCCCTGTGTACTGCCTACAATACATGTCTACTGGCTCCCTGTGTACTTGCTACAATACCTGTGTACTGGCTACATGTGCACTGCTTGCAATACCTGTGTACTGGCTCCCTGTTTACTGCCTATAATACCTGTGTACTGACTCCCTGTGCACTGCCTACAATACCTGTTTACTGGCTTCCTGTGTACTGCCTACAATACCTGTGCACTGGCTCCCTGTGTATTGTCTGCAATACCTGTGCATTGGCTACCTGTGTACTGGCTCCCTGTGTACTGCCTACAATACCTGTGTACTGGCTCCATGTGTACTGCCTACAATGCCTGTGTACTGGCTCCCTGTGTACTGCCTACACTACCTGTGCACTGGCTACCTGTGTACTGGCTCCCTGTGTACTGCCTAAAATACCTGTGCACTGGCTACCTGTGTACTAGCTACCTGTGTACTGACTGCAATACCTGTGTACTGGCTCCTTGTGTACTGCCTACAATACCTGTGTACTGGCTCCCTGTGTACTGCCTGCAATACCTGTCTACTGGCTCCCTGTGTACTTGCTACAATACCTGTGTACTGGCTACCTGTGTACTGCTTACAATACCTGTGTACTGGCTCCATGTGTACTGCCTACAATACCTGTGTACTGGCTCCCTGTGTACTGCTTACAATACCTGTCTACTGGCTCCCTGTGTACTGCCTACAATACCTGTCTACTGGCTCCTTGTTTACTGCCTACAATACATGTGTACTGGCTCCCTGTGTACTGCCTACAATACCTGTGTACTGGCTACCTGTGTACTGGTTACAATACCTGTGTACTGGCTACAATACCTGTGTACTGGCTCTCTGTGTACTGCCTACAATACCTGTGTACTAGTTTCCTGTATACTGCCTACAATACCTGCCTACTGGCTTCCTGTGTACTGCCTATAATACCTGTGTACTGGCTCCCTGTGTACTGACTGCAATATCTGTGTACTGGCTCCCTGTGCACTGCTACCTGTGTACTGGCTTCAATGCCTGTGTACTGACTGCAATACCTGTGTACTGGCTCCCTGTGTACTGGCTACAATACATTTGTACTGGCTACCTGTGTACTGCTTGCAATCCCTGTGTACTGGCTCCCTCTTTACTGCCTACAATACCTGTGTACTGACTCCCTGTGTACTGCCTACAATACCTGTATACTGGCTCCCTGTGTACTGCCTACAATACCTGTTTACTGGCTCCCTGTGTACTGCCTACAATACCTGTGTACTGCCTACAATACCTGTGTATTGCCTCCCTGTGTATTGCCTACAATACCTGTGCTTTTTCTTTTGGAAAAAAAAATGTGTATGCAGGTGAATTTGTTCCCTTACTGGCTTCTCACAACTCTCAGCGATTTCTGCTATATTACTGGCCATACACATGGCAGTTTCAAATAATTCAAACAATTTCAACCACCTTTACCTGCAAAAAAATTAACATGTTAAAGTGACCTATAACCATTAGCTTGATTTTTTCATAGAAATTGCTTGAAATTGCTATGTGTATGATCAGCATAAGATCCTCCTGTCAGATATCCATGTTCCACATAATTACAGCTTTTACCAAGGCAGACAGGTGAGTCTTGCTTTTACTGCTGCATTTACTGTAAGGTAAAATACAGAAAAAGCCAGTAAAGGGTATAAAAAATCCCTATAAGTGCCAACGCAGATGGACAAAACTCCCATGTAATAATCTTGCTGTTGGAGTCTTAAAATTTACAATAGCCCTAAGGAAGATTCCTCCACTCAAGAAATAAATATCAGATTTACTGTTTGGCCATTGATTTACCAAATTATTTGCAGTTGCATCTATATATATATGAATGCAATAATAAAAATATATATTTTAATTATTAACTGTTTACAGTATCTCAGAAGACCGTGAAAAAATAATTTAGAATAGAAATATTCCTTACCTGCCAAAGACATTTTGGTGGCTGTTGATATTTAGTTGTCTATGAATATGAGTCCTCATAGGTTTTTATACCATGAGGATGGGAATGTGATTTTTTCAAGCATCAGCTCATATTCTAACTAGGGGGCTGTAGACATTCCTAGATTTCAGCCTCAACAGCTCACCCTTCACAGACACAATAAGAAGAAAACAGATTAGTTTCCATATATGAATCATCACAATAGGCATTATTGCAATGTAATGTTAGCTAAATGGGAACATGGCTCTGAGCACTTGGATGGATTTCTTCATGGACTAAGAAAACACAGCTTTATTATGCTATATGTTTGTTTTATGTATCAGTTATGTACAGACATTGTTATGAACAAATAGCTGAAATGACAAAGTAATGTTAATTCTTCCTTTAGGACAATACCAAAAAACACTGAAGTTCAAAAGTATTTGTTTCTAAATACGTAATATGAACATTTATTGCATCAAAAATTAATAACAGAACTCCTTCTTCCTTGTTGGCTTTAAGAGCTGGATGGTCAATCTCTGCTTACAGTTAGTCCCCATTAGGGGTAAGCGGAAATTTATTAACAAGAATACTGACACTACCTTGTATGCTTCCACTTTGTTCTTTATTAATTGTTAAACATTGTCATTATTATTATACAGGATTTATACAGTATAGCCCCGACAGTTTGTGCAGCGCTTTACAACATTAGGGCAAACAGTACAATTACAATACACTCCAATACAGGAGGAATCAGAGGGCCCTGCTCGTTAGAGCTTACAATCTATGAGGGAGGGTCAAGTGATACGAAAGGGTAATAACTTTGGGTGATGGGCTGATGGAGAAAACAAATGAACAGTAGTTACATAGAAACATAGAAAAGTGAAGGCAGAAAAAGACTGAGTAGTCCATCGAGTCTGCCCCTTTTTATTTATTTATTATTTATTTTTATTTTTTTTTTATATATTTTTTTTTTTTTTACATTAACCTTGTTGTCTGACTATAGATTTGTGTTTATCCCAAGCATGTTTGAAGCCATTTACTGTTGACTGTCTCACAACCTCTGTTGGTAGTTTATTCCAATCATCAACCACCCTTTCAGTAAAATAATACTTTCTAAGATTAGTTTTGAACTTCCCCCCAGTTAGTTGGGTGGAGGCAGGATAGGCTTCTCTGAAGAGAAAAGTTTTCAGGGATCACCTAAAAGTGGATAGATTTGGAGACAGCCTGACAAATTGGGGAGGGAATTCCAGAGGATGGAAGAGGCGCAGGAGAAGTCCTGGAGGTGATGAGGGAGCTGGAGAGCACTGTAATAAGCAATGTTACAATGAGATATAGAAATACCCTATATCAACAATATTGGAATCTGTCAACTTAAAACTTAATAAAAAATAAAAGTTAAAAAAAAATTCATAACATGACATTGTATCTTCTGTGTTAGTATACTCTTTGTCTTTATGAAAGAGATATTTTTTGTGAATCTTTGTGGAGGTAGGTGAGAAACATGGGGTGTGAATATAAAGTCTTGGAAGCTTAGTTAAAGAACGAAAACAAATATCTAGTCTGCGCTGTGGTATCAACTGGCTGCTAAAAAAATATGAATGTAATGAAATGTTCCTTAGTGCAAATATACAGTATAAACAAATGTGCAAAAGAGTCTATTAAGATAAAGTTAATAGTCGTGTATATAGAAAATGAATCCTCCACCAACCAATCCTCATTGGTGCCAGATCCTTCAGTGTTCAGGTGGATGCACACCACCACCTCATGCAATGTGTACTCACCAGAAAAGAATGCTACAAATGAAACCATTACAAATGCAGCATACATCAGCTCACAGTCATTGCTATCTCCCGTGTTGGATAACGGTAAGTGCTGTGGCAAAAAAAGTTCACATACAAAGGTATCACAAACAATTCATCCTCGGTTAAAGGAAAACATAAAACTATGTGAAACTCACATGTAAAGCCCCTGCTAACAAAGATTGTGCAGCGGTGTGACGTCAGCACATGGTCTCCCCCCAATTTCATCCAATAGGATGTCTTCATGGGACCTCTAGTGCTGACCGCCTCCACTGTTTTGTAGCCAACTCTACTCTGCCCATGTTACCATAGATCGAAACAAATTAACACTGTTATTTGTCTGAGAGCTCCAGCACTCCAGTCATCCAGGAACAGGAGTGACACCATTTTATTGAAGCTCTAAATTTACATAGTTACATAGTTATTCAGGTTGAAAAAAGACACAAATCCATCTAGTTCAACCAATAAAAATAAAAAAATCATACAATCCCATATACACCATCCTATACCCACAGTTGATCCATAGGAAGGCGAAAAACCACAGCAAAATATGATCCAATTTGCTACAGCAGGAGGAAAAATTCCTTTCTGATCCCTCAAGAGGCAATCGGATTTTCCCTGGATCAACTTAACCTATATGTTAGTAACCAGTTACATTATGTACATGTAAATTTAGGAAAGAATCCAGGCCTTTTTTAAAGCAATCTACTGAGCTGGCCAGAACCACTTCAGGAGGGAGTCTATTCCACATTTGCACAGTTCTTACTGTGAAGAAACCTTATATTGGAGATGAAATATCTTTTCCTCCAGGCGTAAAGAGTGCCCCCTTGTCCTCTGTGATGACCTTAAAGTGATTATAAAGTCTTAAAAAAAAATAAAAATAAAAAATAAACATGTTAAACGTACCTCCTCTGCACAGTTGGTTTTGTATAGAGCAGCCTGGAGCCTCCTCCTCTCAGGTCCCTCTTTGCTGCTCCTGGTCCCTGCCTCCTATTGAGTGCCCCCACAGCCAGCAGCTTTCTATGAGGGCACCGAGCCAAGTCACAGCTTTGTGTATCCATTCAGACATGTAGCCCCAATCTGGCCACGCCCTCTCTCTCCCTTGATTGGCTGACTGACTTTGATTGACAGCAGCGGGAGCCAATGGCTCCATTGCTGCGTCTCAGCCAATCAGGAGGAGTGTCCCGGACGGCTTAGACATTCATGGACATCGCTGGAGAGAGAAGGGGCTCAGGTAAGTAATTGGGGGGGGGGGGGGGGGTGCTGGGGAGGCTGCTACACACAAAAGGTTTTTTATCTTAATGCGGTATGCATTAAAATGGATGTAAACCTGAAAAAAAAAAATTAATAATTCTGCCTGGTAGAGTATAGCATGTCATATCATCTGTGCCCAGTCTTGCCACAAAGAGTTAATCCAACTGTGAGTAATGAGCTTATCTTTTTTCAGGAAGAGAAAGTCTGACTAACAGAGAAATACACAGTCGATCCGCCCCTTGCTCTGTGAGTGACAAGCAATTTGCTTATCTCCTTCACACAGCAGAGAAAGTTTTACACGCCCCCCTCCCTCCCTCCCTCCTCAATGTCCCAGTATAGAAGTGGGTGGGGAGGCTTGTGACATCACAACTCCACCCCCCAAACTCCAGCAAACACAGACACCCTCTGATTTCAGAGTTTTACAGAGCTGCTAGTGCTTACAGGAAGGACATTTGCAAGGTAGGAATAGATGCAGGAGGCTTGCATGTATATATACATTAATACTGTGTCATTAGTTTATACTGGGTGGGTGGTGGGTTTACATCCACTTTAACCACTTCAATACCGGGCACTTAGAACACTTCCTGCCCAGATCAATTTTCAGTTTTCAGTGCTGTTGCGATTCGAATGAGAATTGCGCGGTCGTGGGACGCTGCACCCAAACAAAATTTTTATCATTTTGTTCCCACAAATAGAGCTTTCTTTTGGTGTTATTTGATCACCCCTGCGGTTTTTATTTTTTGCGCTATAACAAAAAAAAGACCGAAAATTTTGAAAAAAAAAAATTTTTCTTTGTTTCTGTCACAAAAATTTGTATAAAGTACATTTTCTCCTTCACTGACGGGCACTGATGTGGCTACACTGATGGGCACTGATGAGGCTACACTGACGGGCACTGATGAGGCAGTACAGATTGGCACTGATGAGATGGCACTGATAAGGTTGCACTGATGATGGGGCACATATGCAGCACTGATGGGCGGCACTGACAAGCAACACTGATACCTGGCACTGATATGTGGCACTGATGGACACTCCTAGGCGGCACTGATAAGTGGCACTGGGCACTGATAGGGGGCACTGATAGGTGGCACAGGTGGGCACTGATAGGTGGCACAGGTGGGCACAGGTGGGCACTTATAGGTGGCAGTGGTGGGCACTGGTGCAACAAGCACAGTTAGGGATGGCACTGGCAGGCATCATACATGGGCACAGTGCCATCCCTACAGTGCATAATATGGCACTTACCTGGTGGAAAGTGGGGGCTCACTGGTGGTCCTGGGCAGCCTCTGTATGATTTCCCTGGTGGTCCTGGGCGGCCTCCTTGCAATGTCCGGGGGGGGGCTCCCTGGTGGTCCTGATCCGGCTCCCTGGTGGTCCAGTGGGGGTGATCCTGAGGGTGGCTGCGCTGATAAACGTTCAGCGCAGCCCCCTCCTGTCAGGAGAGCAGCCGATCGGCTCTCCGCTGCTCAGGTCTGCAGAACCTGAGCAGAGGAAAAGCCGATAAACGGCTCTTCCTATTTACACTGTCATCAGCCGTGATTGGTCACGGCTGATCACATGGTAAAAGGCTTCGGATCGAAGCCTTTTACCTTGGTCGGTAATGCGGTGGGTCACTGACCCACGGCACCACCGATCGCCGCGATGCGCGCCCCCAGGGGCGCGCGATCGCGGATTATGCTGAGGACGTCAATAGACGTCCAGTCAGGATAATGAGCCACCCGTCCGGACGTCATTTGTCAATGCGCCGGGCGGGAAGTGGTTAAGATAAAAAAACCTTCTGCCTTTACAACTCCTTTAAAGTGAATAACTCAACATTAAGTTCACTATATGGACCACTTATGTATTTGTACATGTTGATTATATCCCCGCTTAATCTCCTCTTCTCAAGAGAGCATAAATTCAGTTCCTCTAATCTTTCTTCATAGCTGAGCTCATCCATGCCTCTTATCAATTTGGTTGCCGTTCTCTGCACTTTCTCCAGTTCCCCAATATCCTTTTTGAGAACCGGTGCCCAAAACTGAACTGCATATTCCAGATGAGGTCTTACTAATGATTTGTACAGGGGCAAAATTATATCTCCCTCTCTCTGGAGTCCACACCTCTCTTAATAAAGGACTTTGCTCTCTTTGGAAACTGAAGCTTGGCATTGCATCCTATTATTAAGCTTATGATCTACGGAAACTCTAAGATCCTTCTGCAACATTGATTTCCCCAGTTGTACTCCCTCTAGTATGCATAATGCATGCATATTCTTAGTCCCCAAGTACATTACTTTACATTTATCAACATTAAACCTCATCTGCTACATAGTTGCCCAATTAAACAGTGCAATGGGGTTGGCTTGTAAGCTGGAGACATCCTGTAAGTTCATTATTCTGGTTTAAAAGGTTTTTATTGCGTTTTATACAGAAAAAAAACAGAAATCACCATAAGAAACATACAAGCAAGGACATTATTCCAATGCACAGCTTGGTGTCATCTGCAAAGACTGAGATGGTACTTTTAATCCCAGATCCTATATCATTTATAAAGATATTAATAAGTAAGGATCCCAACACTGAACCTTGGGGTACACCACTGATAACCTCAGACCATCCAGAGTAAGAATCATTAACCACTACTCTCTGAATTCGGTCTTTTAGCCAGTTTTCCATCCATTTACAAACTAATCTTTCCGAGCCTGTAGACTTTACCTTACAAATTAGCTGTGTGTGGGGAACAGTTTCAAACGCTTTTGAAAAATCCAAGTATACCACGTCCACAGCCACCCCTCTGTCCAAGGTTTTACTTACCTCCTCATAAAAAAGAAATTAGATTTGTTTTACAACTTCTGTATTTCATGAATCCATGAGTCTGTTGCTTTAAATATTTTTTTCCAGAAAGAACTCTATGTGGTCTTTTAGTTTCAATAGTTTTTATTGTGTTTGTAGAATAAAGAGACAAACAGTCAATCACAAATCTCCTCTGTATATAATAGAGGTCCAAACAGGATTACAGTGAGTGCATAGTCAAGTAAAATAACAAATATAGTAACATAATAAAGTAGTTAACATTCTCATCTTCATGGTGGGTACACTTCCTCTTCTCCCAGGCACCCCTATGGGAACAAACTGTGCTCTGGGAGAGGGCAGCCCATCTGTTCCATGGTCCGTGGTCCTATTAACATGGCATTTAGGTTGAAGTTACCAATAAACCAACAGAGAAAAAGTATAACTGGGTGTACCATTGTATAGAGTAATCCAAACTTGTGTCACTATAAGTAGTGACATTAGGACAAACCTGGAGATAATATATGTCTCCTCTAAACACTAACTGACAAACAGAGAAATAAGATGTTTGTGTTATTTTTGATA
>BLSH010026954.1:631479-642134 GCA_018402905.1 Glandirana rugosa | reverse complement strand
TCCAAACCAGGCTCTTCGGGTCTGGTTTGGATATTAAGGGGAATCCCACGCCAAATTTAAAAAAAAATGACATGGGGTTCCCCCTAAAATCCAAACCAGACCCTTATCCGAGCATGCAGCCCTGGCCAGTTAGGATGGGGGGGGGGGACGAGCGAGTGCCCCCCCCCTCCTGAACCATACCAGGCTACATGCCCTCAACATGGGGAGTATGGGTGCTTTGGGGTAGGGGGCGACTCTGCCCCCTTAACCTCAAAGCACCTTGTCCCCATGTTGATGGGGACGAGAGCCTCTTCCCCACAAGCTTGGCCAGTGCTTGTGGGGGTCTCTGGGCAGGGGCTTTTAATAAGGGGGCCCCCAGATCCTGCCCCCCCCATTTGAATAGGTTTGGGGTACATTGTACCCCTACCCATTCACCAGAAAAGGAGTGTAGTGAAAAAAAAAAACAAGAGGCAGTTTTTGACAAGTTTGTTATTATATTATTATATTGTGTAAAATAGCTCTTTTCTTCTTTCTTCTTTCTTCCTCTATCTTCTCCTGGCCCGGTCCTTCTTCTGGTCTTCTGCTTCTTCTTTTAGTCTTCTTGCTTCCTCTCTTCATCTTCAATCTTCATCTTCTTCTTCTTATTTCACCACCGCCGCTCTCCAGTCTGCTACAGTCTGGCCCCTGCGCATCTCCCAGAATGGGCAGTCTTCACAATGACAGTTCTTTTATAAGAAGGAACGGGGCCACCCGGTGACTTAAATAGGTGACCCGCCCCCTCTGACATCTCATGAGGTTAGAAGGGGGCGGGTTCACTCAAACACAATTTTAGGGAAATATTTCTGTAACACAATATGTTAGAAACAGTGAAAGGCATTATTTTACATACGGCTTTAGTGTCTAATAATATTTTTATACTAACTTTTGTCTCAAAAACTGAATTAATGGGCTTAAATGAATAAGATATAATTAGAAACGGCATTGTATAAGTCACTCAATAATATAAATGCTGCTATAATAGGAATTATTGTTTTGAAAGGATCGTCTGAGGAAGCTATCAAGTGAAACGCATCACGATCATGCATTACTGGCATCGACACACTTGACCGTTAGGCCGGTTCAGACCCTCGGACATAATATCACCTCCACCCTGGGTAGCATTTGTGGACCTCCGTCTTGATGGTCGATGTCTTATGTTCTAAATACATACCTCAATGGACTACATATGCAATTGCCACTGATGGAGTGTATTGTTTGGTGGTTACAAATATTCATACATTGTTTTAACAAAATCCAATAAATTTTTGTTTTAATATATGGTTTAGTATGATCTTATTCTTCTTCACTTGAGACTAGTGGGCAGCCGTTAAAGTCCTTTCTTTTTGTCCTTTTTTGTTTTTGTCTTTATATTACATTACTGCAGTGCCAGTCTCAAATTCATGTTATTTATGTCTACTGTATATTGTATATATATATATATATCTATATATATATATATATATATATAGATATATATATATCTATATATATATATATATATATATATATATGTATTCCACCTTAGCCAATCCCCATTTCAATGAGCACACACTTCATATAAAGCCCCACAATTACCCCAATTCTCATTGACAAGGATTGAGGCATGTGACCAATCCTGGACACTGCCTCATGCAAAGTCCCAAACCCCTTATGTCCTTGTCATTGTACCCAAATGAAATTGACATTTTTTTTTTTACTTTTTGCAATAATGCATATCCCCAAAAAATATATAAAAAAACAAATTTCTTCCTCAGTTTAGGCCAATATATATTCTTCTACATATTTTATGAAAAAAAAATCGCAATAGGCGTATATTGATTGGGTTGCGCAAAAGTTATTGCGTCTACAAACTATGGGAATAGATTTATGGCGTTTTTATTATTATCTTTTTTGTTACCAGTAAGGGCGGCGATCTGCATTTTTATCAGGAATGCGACATTGCCACGGACAGATCTGACACTTTTTTGGAACCAATGACATTTATACAGCGATCAGAGCTAAAACTAGCCATTGATTACTATATAAATGTCATTGGCAGGGAAGGGGTTAAACTGTAGGGGGCAATTAAGGGGTTAACTGTGCTCCCTCACTGTGTTCTAACTGTGTGGGAGCTGGGCTGGCCGGGGCATGATAGATCTAACTGTCACAGGGAACAGTAGATCTGTGACATGTCCCATGACAGAATGGGGAACCGCAGTGGTTATATCGGCAGTTCCCCATTTTGGCTCTGTAGTAGGCGATCACGGGTCGCCGGCGGACATCGAGTCCGCCCGTCCTGCGGGCACGCTCATGCTCGCCTGCAAACCATGCACGTGCGACTGACGTACAATGACGGCGGTTTGCGCAGCCAAGCCAAGCTGCCGCAGTATAACTGCGGTGGCTGGTCGGCAAGAAGTTAAAAAATAAAAAAATTGTGTCCCTCGATGTAAATCTATCATCAATCACACCGTCCACCAACCTGAAAAAAAAAATGCCCCTTCCTTTGTCACAGACCCAGCATGCACCAGTCCATGTCAGAAGGGGGCATGCCACCGGGTGATGTAGCCAGGTGGCTCTGTCCCTTGCCTATATAAGAAATGTCAAACGCAGAGGAGGCATTCGGAGGGAGGGTTCCCAGAAGGCGGAGCACTTTTTTTTTCTTTTTTTTTGGTCGGCAGGCGGCATGATGGATCAAGGGACACTATTTTTTATTTTTTAATAAAGGAATTGTCAAAAACGTGTCTCTTGTTTTTAATACTTTTTGACACTTTTTTTGGTGAATAGGTAGCCCATACTCATTTTCATAGGGGAGGGGCGGGGTCTGGGGGCTTCCAGATTCTGATAAGCCCCCCGCCCGCAGGCTCCCACAACTATCAGCCACAGTTATGGGGATGAGGCCCTTGTCCCCATCAATATGGGGACAAGGTGCTTTAGAGTGGGGATGCAGAGAAATCTAGGTCTGCTCCTGAGCACCTCTTTTAAATTTTGGTGTGGATTGGGGGGGGACCCCACACTGTTTTTTTAACATATTTCTATTGCCGGCAAATTTTAATGTCATTTCATGCATTTTTTTTTCTTTAGAAAGTACATTTTCAATTGCAACCGTGAATCAATTAAAATGTGATTTGATTTATTTTTTTTCCTTTAGAAATTTCATTTCTGCTGCAGCATGTAATATACAGTCAGGTCCATAAATATTGGGACATCAACACAATTCTAATCTTTTTGGCTCTATACACCACCACAATGGATTTGAAATGAAACGAACAAGATGTGCTTTAACTGCAGACCTTCAGCTTTAATTTGAGGGTATTTACATCCAAATCAGGTGAACGGTGTAGGAATTACAACAGTTTGTATATGTGCCTCCCACTTTTTAAGGGACCAAAAGTAATGGGACAATTGGCTGCTCAGCTGTTCCATGGCCAGGTGTGTGTTATTCCCTCATTATCCCATTTACAAGGAACAGATCAAAGGTCCAGAGTTCATTTCAAGTGTGCTATTTGCATTTGGAATCTGTTGCTGTCAACTCTCAATATGAGATCCAAAGAGCTGTCACTATCAGTAAAGCAAGCCATCATTAGGCTGAAAAAGCAAAACAAACCCATCAGAGCAATAGCAAAAACATTAGGTATGGCCAAATCAACTGTTTGAAACATCCTTAAAAAGAAAGAACGCACAGGTGAGCTCAGCAACACCAAAAGACCCGGAAGACCATGGAAAATAACTGTGGTGGATGACCGAAGAATTTTTTCCCTGGTGAAGAAAACACCCTTCACAACAGTTGGCCAGATCAGGAACACTCTCCAGGAGGTAGGTGTATGTGTGTCAAAGTCAACAATGAAGCGAAGTCTTCACCAGAGTGAATACAGAGGGTTCACCACAAGATGTAAACAATTGGTGAGCCTCAAAAACAGGAAGGCCATATTTGAGTTTGCCAAACAACATCTAAAAAGCCTTCACAGTTCTGGAACAACATCCTATGGACAGATCAGATCAACTTGTACCAGAGTGATGGGAAGAGAAGAGTATGGAGAAGGAAAGGAACTGCTCATGATCCAAAGCATACCACCTCATCAGTGAAGCATGGTGGTGGTAGTGTCATGGTATGGGCATGTATGGCTGCCAATGGAACTGGTTCTCTTGTATTTATTGATGATGTGACTGCTGACAAAAGCAGCAGGATGAATTCTGAAGTGTTTCGGGCAACATTATCTGCTCATATTCAGCCAAATGCTTCAGAACTCATTGGACGGCGCTTCACAGTGCAGATGGACAATGACCCGAAGAATACTGCGAAAGCAACCAAAGAGTTTTTTTAAGGGAAAGAAGTGGAATGTTATGCAATGGCCAAGTCAATCACCTGACCTAAATCTGATTGAGCATGCATTTCACTTGCTGAAGACAAAACTGAAGGGAAAATGCCCCAAGAACAATCAGGAACTGAAGACAGTTGCAGTAGAGGCCTGGCAGAGCATCACCGGGGATGAAACCCAGCATCTGCTGATGTCTATGCGTTCCAGACTTCAGGCTGTAATTGACTGCAAAGGATTTGCAACCAAGTATTAAAAAGTGAAAGTTTGATTTATGATTGTTAATCTGTCCCATTACTTTTGGTCCCTTAACCACTTGCCGACCGCCAACCGCAGGTTGACGACGACAGAGTGGTTCGATATCGCAAATCGCCGTCATCTGGCGGCGGCTGCGAGATCGCGCAGTGTGAGCGCGCACGCCGCCGGAGGCGCGCCCGCACGCTCACTGTGTTCGGGGAGGGCCAGGGAGCGGGTGCTGTGGCTTCGATTGCCGCCGGCTACCCGCGATGCCCCCCCCCCCCGGAGTGAAAGAACGGAGGTCCGTGTAAGTAAACACAGACCTCCGTTCTGTGAGGGGGGAGGGGCTGTGATCACAGCCTTCCTCTACACGGAAGCTGTGATCGCTTCCCTTCCCCTGCTAGGACAGTCCCCCCACAGTTAGAACACGCCCAGGGAACATAGTTAACCCTTAGAGCGCCCCCTGCAGGTTAACCCCTTCACTGCCAATGGCATTTACACAGTAGTCAGTGCATTTTTATAGCACTGATCGCTGTATAAATGCCAATGGTCCCAAAAAAATGTCAAAATGTTCCGACATGTCCGCTAAAAATCGCAGATCACCGCCATTACTAATAAAAAATAAAAAAAAATAAAAAACCCAAAAATGAATTCTCATCATCCGTAAACACGGCCACTTTTGCGCAAACCAATCAATAAATGCCGATTGCGATTTTTTTTTATCGCAAATATGAGGAAGAGTATAAATCGGCCAAAAACGGTGAAAAACAATGTTTTTATGGATTTTGTTTTTAGATTTGTATGTTAGCAAAAAGTAAGAAATTTGGCTTATTTTGCAAAATTGTCGCTCTTCTTTTGTTTATAGCGGCGATCAGAAACGACGCAGCGATGATCAAATACCACCAAAAGAAAGCTCTGTTTGTGGGAAAAAAAGGACGCAAATTTCGTTTGGGTACAACGTCGCACGACCGCGCAATTGTCAGTTAAATCGGCACAGCGCCGAATCGCAAAAAGGGCTCCGGTCCTTAAAGTGGGAAATCCTTCCGGGGATGAAGTGGTTAAAAAGTGGGAGGCACATATACAAACTGTTGTAATTCCTACACCGTTCACCTGATTTGGATGTAAATACCCTCAAATTATAGCTGAAAGTCTGCAGTTAAAGCACATCTTGTTCGTTTCATGTGGTGGTGTATAGAGCAAAAAAAAATAGAATTGTGTCAATGTCCCAATATTTATGGACCTGACTGTATATGCTACTGATACACCACTTTGCAGGCAGACTAAGGGGACCCCCCAGGCACTATATTTAATGAATTTTTTAATTTTTATTGATTTTTTTTCTGACATGTTGGTGTTATATATTTCACTAGGATGTTATAAGTTGCACTAGTAAATACAGCTAGATAAAACAAAAATGGTGTCTGTCTTCATTTCAGGCTGCAAAGCAACACATTGTGATTATTTTAAAGGGGGGCGATTATTTTCTATACTCACTGTATGTATATTATGTCAGTACTAGCTCAAACGTTCAAATTATTATAAACATAAGTTTGTGATATATCAAAAAGTCCAAAGTGTACAGGGATTAAAAGAGAGGTTTGGGATTTAAAAAAAAATTATACTCACCTAGGTGGATGCAGCATTGATCCAATGCTGCATCCGTCCTCCGCCGGCTCTGCAGTGAGAACTGATCTATCAAACACGGCTGATCGTTCAGTTCCCCCCTCCACTATGAGCAGAGAGCCGGGACTGTCACTCAGCAGCTCTCTGCTCTCCTCTCCAGCGCTCACTGGAGCGCAGGGCTGTGGAGGGATGGGAGGGGCTGGCTCAGTCTATCAGCACATCACTGAGAGGCTGAGCCAGGTGCCGGTTCAGGCTTCTGGGTGGATCCTGACCATATGACTTTAGCCCACTGTCAGCTGAAAATGGGTCACAGGAGTGCAGAACAAACTGAAAAAAAGATTTGGCCATACTTCTCATTTAAGTGTACCAGATGTCAAATCTTTCTCTTCTCCCAGATGGGACAGGACTCTAAATTGAATCCCCTCTTCATTCTTTCTCCACTTTCCCTGGTCCTGGACTTCCTCATCCACATCCTGAGGAATTCACATGATGAAATGTGTTAACTGGAAGTGACGTCATCACACACACTACCTGTGAAACCAATTCATGCACTCATTACAAATATAATAATTCATGAAATAATAAAGTATCTGTGTGCTTCAAATTACTCCCAAAAAAATATCTGTTTCATAAACCATTAAGTGTCTTTGCGCTTCTGTTGTGCATAAAACAAATAATAAAGTGTCTTTTTGCTTGAATTGTGCTTCAACCGGTCCTTATAGCATCTAGAACCAATGAAGTGCTCCAGTCTTAAATCATGCATTATCATTTTCCTGGCCCTTAAAATCAGTGCAAGATGTCCACCACCTTAAGTGTACTTCATGCTCCTCTGTGGTCCCAATCAGTTGGATGTTCACCCATTTAGATGGACCATACTTTTAGTTTAGGTCAGTACCAGATCAACCATGCTTATTTGGTTGGATGCTGGAATATAAGTAAGGTTTTAATTTGTATAGCCTAATAAAGTGTTGGCATACACAACTTGATTCCTGATCAGCAGAACTGGTCTGTTATCCGTGCTTCTATATTTTTGGTCCCCAGGTGATCTCCCAGTGAGCCATTGTGAGCCAAGTCATCAACTTCATCCTGCACTTCGGTGGCTTGATAAAGCAACTCCTTATTCACTGCAAATTGTGGAAACTGTATTTCAGCCTCATACCCCTGTGGTACCCCATCAATCACAGTAACTTACTCTCTGTCATTTTTTATTGTTGGGTGCCACATTTGGGTGGCACCAAATGCACACCTTGATACCCCCAGGTCAGGACTCTCCGGACTAAAGGAACCTTCCCCCTCCTCAGTCATAACCTGTAATGGGGAGGTTTCCTCTACATCCTCCCCAACCATGACCTAAAGACTATAATATTTGGTACTGACTTCTCGCTGCTGAGCGATTCCAGGTCGCCAGCAGCTATCCATGTGAGCATTACTTGTTTTTATACTGTTTTTATCTGGATAATATTTGAAAAAATCATACTACACCATAGAAAATCCATCTGGGTTCCTGGGGAGCTTAATTTATCCTTAGTGGGAGTCCACCTCAAGGTATACTGTAAGTGAAGATGCAACGCTGCCGCGCTTCCAGAGAGATTTCCACATATCATAAGGCGCACATGATGCTGTCAGGGCAGTTTATTTTTGTGGTGAGTTTGCATTTGACCTGAAGGTCCTGGATATCTATCTGGACACGTTTATATACTGTACCTGCATTCACCAGAGTGACTACACCAGACTTTCCTAATTTTCCATTTTTTTTATGTTCACACACAGATTTTTTGGACTTAATGGCATTTATTTGTTGCTTAACCACTTCAGCCCCGGAAGGATTTCACACTTTAGGACCAGAGCACTTTTTGCAATTCGGCACTGCGTCACTTTAACTGACAATTGCGCGGTCATGCGACTTTGTACCCAAATGAAATTTGCGTCCTTTTTTTCCCACAAATAGAGCTTTCGTTTGGTGGTGTTTGATTGCCTCTGGTCATTTCTGATCACCGCTATAAACAAAAGAAGAGCGACAATTTTGCAAAAAAAACAGTTTTTCGAACTTTTTGCTAAAATACTAATCCAAAAAAATATATAAATTTTTTTTTTTCATCGGTTTTGGCAGATTTATATTCTTGCTCATATTTTTGGTAAAAAAAATCGCAATCAGCGTTTATTGATTGGTTTGCGCAAAAGTGGCCGCGTTTAAGGATGATGAGAATTCATTTCTGGGGTTTTTATTTATTTATTTTTTTTATATTAATGTATAGTAATGGCGGCGATCTGCGATTTTTAGCGGTACTACGATATTGGGGCGGACATTTCGGACCATTTTGACACTTTTTTGGGACCAATGACATTTATACAGCGATCAGAAATGTAAATGTCCACTAATTACTGTATAAATGTCATTGGCAGGGAAGGGGTTAACCTGCAGAGGGAGATCTAGGGGTTAACTGTGTTCCATGGGAGTGTTTTAACTGTAGGGGGGCTAGGCTACCATGGGCATAAGAGATCTAACTGTTCACAGTGACAGGGATCAGTAGATCTCCTATGCCCCCACTGACAGAGCAGGGAACCGCCGTGTTTACATCGGCAGTTCCCCGTTCTTTTGCTGTGGCCGCTCATCGCGGCTCGCTGGCGGACATCGGGTCCGCCTGAGCTGCGGGCACACTACTCAGGAGCACGGCGATTGGCGGGAAGCAGTAAATATACTGCGTGCGGTGTGGAAGCAGTTAAATTCATTATTATTGTCATTTAATTATCACTTATTCATTTGTTAGCGCTGCACTTTGTATGCTAGTTTGATAAAGTAATTTCCAATAAATGAGGGGTTTACTTACTATATTTGCGGCACTGAACGTTATTTAGCACCAAAATTGGCAAATGACACTAAATAGCACTAAAATGGTATTCACAATAGCGCTGGCGGCAGAAATAGCACGAAAACGGTATTCACTATAGCGCCCAGGCAACAGATAGTTCCTTACTCCAGTAGGGACCTGGAGAAGTGCACATGAAAATAATATTTAAAGCATGATATAATCACCTAAATTGTACTAAAATATGCAGTATATTGTTTAAAGATAATCTGCTTTTAAACTGTGTGAAAAAGTGATTTTTACACTGAAATATCTTAAAAAGTCTGAGAAGAGATAAATTCCCCGTCTCTTTACTCCTAGGTGCAGAGCACAGCTGAGCATAACTGAGCATGTTCAGACCTGAATCTGCTCTAAATTTTATTCCCATGGAGTAATTATAGGGTGCTATAATAAATACCAAAATTAGCTATTTTAAGGAGAGTTTTTTTGGGAGTAAAAGTTGGACTTTGTCGCCCAATGCAATTTTCAGCCATTCATTCTAATGGTACAATTGTAACTTCCCCAAAAAAATCCTTTTCATGTTGAGATTATATGTATCATTCTCTCAAAAAAATTGTCCCTGCAACAATGTTGCTATTTCTATTTTGTTTTTAAGAATGTTAGAATGTGTAATGTTTTCATGTTTTGGTGAAATATTTCTTTCTCTGTCACTTTCACTTGTTGATATCTATCTCACAAAAATGTTTCCCCAAACTCACATAGGTGTCGTTACAAACCACAAACAATACAATTGCTTATGGAAATTTAGAATTAGCCCCTTTTTTATTTTTTATTCTTTCCAAATGATCCTAATTTGAGCCCCAAAAATGTGATATGTGTCTTATATGTCATTCCCAAAAATCATAAGGTAACATCACTATTTTACACTCACACAGCAAGAACCACCAAATATCACAGAATAAATCAAGAAGAAAAAGTCCTGACTAATGTAATTTCTATATATTCCAAGAAATGCAGTATCACTGTATTTATGTGTAGGAAGACTCTACATGTAGCAGCACTGTGGCTCACAATGTAGCAATTCTGTCTACCATTGCTGAGGTCCTAAGTTTGAATCCCAAACACGCCACTTCATGTAGAGATGTTATGAATAGTGTTGAGCGAACCCGGACTGTAACGTTCGGGTCCGTACCGAACTTTCGGGTGTCCGGGACCCGGACCCGAACACTGACATTTCAAAAAAACGTTTGGGTTCGGGTCCGGGGTTCTGCTATTTTACTCCACGTGTTGAGAAGCTGCAGGGCAGCCAATCAACAAGCGTTTCACTGGTTTGCCCTTAGAAACCATCACAGCCATGCCTACTAATGCGTGTCGTCATCATTTTATTAGATAGAGTCCTACGTCCTAGTCTACAACAATTTTACAGAGATTAGAGAGGGACTGCGGCAGTCGATGGAGAGGGATGTCGATTGGGTTCTCGTACACTGACGTCGTAGTTCACTGAGGTCGAATATTTCTCCGACCCAGTGTACTACGTGACCGGTTAGTGTCGGTACGGTAATCATCCGTACCGACACTACCAAAGATTCCCGTTTGGTCACTTTGCGAACAACTAACCGACGGGACGTCGAAGAGTTGTGCACCTCATTTTATCGTCTTGGGGCCTGGGCTTGGGTTT
>BLSH010026954.1:579089-592641 GCA_018402905.1 Glandirana rugosa | reverse complement strand
CAGCGGTATGTGAAATCTCTAATTTCTGCTATCTGTCCTCAGAGCAACAGCACAGACAGCAGTAGTAAAGTAATCTATCTCAGGATGCAGGATCAGGTCTTAAAATGTCTCAAATCTGTCCCTCAAGCTTTCAGCTTCCTTTCCCTACACTAACCCAAGGAGCATGTGACTGCAGCACTGTGACTCCAGCTTATAAAGAGGCTGGGTCACATGATGCACTGGCCAATCACAGCCATGCCATTAGTAGGCATGGCTGTGATGGCTTCTAAGGGCAAACCAGTGAAACGCTTGTTGATTGGCTGCCCTGCAGCTTCTCAACACGTGGAGTAAAATAGCAGAACCCCGGACCGAACCCGAACGATTTTTGAAATGTCCGGGTCCGTGCCACGGACACCCGAAAGTTCGGTACGGACCCGAACGTTACAGTCCGGGTTCGCTCAACACTAATCGTAAGTTATTGCATATAGAATTCCCACACATCGGCATGTCTATGGTAATAGAAGTAGGACCCTATACAGATATAAACCCCTTCAAAGGGAATAGAGTGGAAGAGGAGGAGGAGAAAACTAAGAGATAAAGTTCTTGATATATAGTTCAAAAAGAGATCCAAGAATAAAAACCCCTACGGACATATATCAGATCTTTATTTGAACCAATAATATATTGGTTTCGCCTATGTAAGCTCAGAAGAATGGAAACAACAAAAAATGATATACACATGAACCAACATTGTGTGAACAGATATAGATATACAGTACAAGTAAATAAATAAATATAATTGTAAATAAACACTTGTATATGGTGAAACCAGTCTAAGGGCCACGTAGGGGAAGAAAATAAAGGAATTCTGGAGAGAGAAGCCAGAAGATATATGTGTATAAATGTATATATATATATATATATATATATATATATACACACACACACACACATAAATATGCACATATCTTCGCATCCCCCAAGTACTGGATAGAGGATATGCTACATCAAGTTAAAGTCAAATGGTAAAACAGGATTCGATCATAGATAGAAAGACCCACGGAAGTGTCGAACAATAAATAGGCAAATAAACAGTAACAAGTATGCAGAAAAAGTGATAAAAGGTTAAACCTTAAAGCAATCAAGTGTCACTCATAATAGTGTGACACATCCCACTCACTGTTGAGACCTGATGGCCTCCTCCTATTCAAAGTAAATATCCACAAGACCTCTTTTCTGCATAACATGTTACACTTATCACCTCCTCTAATGGGTCTATTGATCTTTTCCATACCCTTTATCACTAGGCTAGACACATCTTTATTGTGTTGTTGCATCCAATGTTGTGCCACATTCGTGGGGTGTTCTTTTTCATTATTATAAAAGTGGTCATGCAGCCTGTCCCTCATCCTGGGACAGGTGGTGCGACCCACGTATTGAATGCGGCACAGGGTGCATGTGATGACATAAACTAAAAAGCATGTGTTGCAATTAATAAAGGACAATATTTTATACGACTTTCCTGATGCAGAGGATACAACGGTATCCCCTCTTTTTACACAGGAGCAATATGAACAGCTTTTCATGTTTCATTTAAATGTGCCCTCAAAGTGTAGCCATTGGGATGATTGCTGTTTACTGATGTATAAACTTGGTGACAACAACCTGCCAAAAGTGGGGGCACGTCTAGAGACCATCTGTACACCACCAGATAAATTCTGAGCATACATAGGGTCATTGGACAGGATGGGGAGATATTGTTTGATAATCCTCTTAATCTTCTCAAACTCCATACTGTATGGAGTAGAGAAGATTGGAGCAGTTTTTATATGTTTACTCTTCATCCGCCTGGAGAGTGATCTCTCTTGAATAAGGGCATCGCGAGGAGTTCTTTCTGCAATCTTTAAATCCCTCTGCATAGCTGATTCTGGATAACCCCTTTATTGGAATCTAACGGACATCTCCATAGCTTCCTTTTGAAAATCAGTCCTTACTGCAAATACCTTACAACCTGAGGAATTGTCCTACAGGTATACTTCTACCCGTGTGATTTGGATGACTGGAGTCCCACCTGAGGAGAGCCCACGGTAGGCTTCCTGCATAGGTTATAAATGATTTGGTCACCTTTTACCTCGAGCAGAACATCCAGTAATTCAATACAGGTGGAATCACTATTTCCTGTGAAACGGAGATACAGCTCATTGTCATTCAATTACTGTAAAAACCTTTCAAGACTGGTCTGCTGTCTAGAAACAATGAACAACAGTTCATCTATATAATGGCAGTAAAATGCAGTATGCAGGACTAAGGATAGATCCATAAATTCGAGACCTTTCCCACCATCCCGTGTACAAATTAGCCAGGGATGGTGAGAACTTTGCCCCAATGGAGGCCCTGCATAACTGGAGGAAGTAGTCCCTGTCGAACATGAAGTAAAATGTGCTGATGTTACTTTCCACCTAGCAGTGGAACATGGCCTCACAAACTGAGAAAGGTTTTTAGAAGTTTTTTTTTACCATATAATACTAATACAATATCAGTCGTATGTTATTAAATGCCAATTTCATTATTGTTGATTTACTTTACATCTGCTTTACCCAATGGAAATTCTTACCTCCACTGGAAACACTGGAGACTTGGCTTGCCTTGTCTGCAAAATATTAAAAATTCAACAGTAAAAAACTTGTCCAGAAAGCTAGTTTGAAAAAAGTATCAGCTCAGAGATCCCTCACAATGACCTGTTTTGATTACCAAAAGTGTACCATCCATTAAAGTGAACATTATGTCTTGCAGCCTACAGCATTATATTAACAAAAGTGGCTGTTGCAACTGCTACCAGATCCATTAAACATTCTATTGTGCAATGATAAATTACAAGGATGGTGTTTTTTATTTCCTTCTCTTGTACCATAGATAACATAATTTTTAATGCGCCTTGTTAGCAGGTATAGGAAGTGTTTTAAATTACAAAGAATTATGAGTTGTCTGTTATAGCATTTGATATAGATTGTAGGTAACTGTCAGGAGAAGATAATGCTTTTCTTTTTCTAACCACAAACATATTTATGAGCCATGTAAAGCATGGTTATTTTATTCACTTTTTTACTTTCCTCCTGCATGAGATGCCTTGTAGATTTTAATTTAGTAGACTTCAGAGGATTTTAGAGTGATGCTTTGTACAAAGGAAAACATATATTTCTTTCTTGAGTCTATGCCAGTGGTAAACTAGAGCTTTAGTACGAAAATAAAAGCACTTTTCTACAGCAATTAGGCTGCATGGTAATAACAGAAAATTTAATTCAAATACTTACCGTAATTTTCCTTTCCTGAGGAGCTCCATGGCAGCACAGCTGGGTATAGGCTCCACCCCCCATGTCTCCAGGACTTAACTCATATAAATTTGAGCCCATCTACAGCCTCGGCATTCTGTAACTAGTCCTACCAAGCTGGGTGGGATCTGTGCTGCCATGGAAAGGAAAATTACGGTAAGTATTTGAATTCAATTTTCAGTTTTCCTGATGGCTCCATGTCAGCACAGCTGGGAAATAACTAGCCAAACAGGGGAGGGATAATTCTACACACTCCTCAATTCTGGCTAAAAACGGAAGCCAGGGTGCCTCTGCCAAACTCAACTGTCATTAAGACTTCTTCTATACAGAAACGAGCCATGAACGTATATATTTTGGTGCCCATGTAGCTGCCTTGCAGATAGTCTCAAACACTCGGCCTACTGCGACTCTCAAAGTCGAGACCTACCTAGTGAAGAGTGGCGTGATTTTCCTGGCACGACCAACCCTTTCAACTTGTAGGCCAAGGAGATGAGCTTCATCAACCAAGAGGCAATAATCTTCTTGGAAGGCGTGAAATCATTATGTGTTCTGGAATGATAAACAGATGCTCTGACTTCCTGATGGCAGAAGTCACCTTGATTAAACATTGTAAAGCTTGGCCCACATTAGATGGGCTAATTTCTTGAGTACTCCCCAAAAGGAACATAGGAATGACAGCCTCTTGTGTGATATGGACTCTGAAGGTCAGTTCAGGCACAATTGCAAGGATTGGCATGAGTACCACCCTGTCTGGGAAGTAAGCGAGTATGGGTTCTTTAAAGCCCAAGGCCGCCAATGTTGACTTTCTTCTGGCTGATGTAATTGCCACCAGTAAAGCAGTTTTCAGTGAGAGGTACCACAGGGTTATTGAAGGTATCTGATGCAAAAAAACATCCAACACCAATGGGAGATCCATTTCGGAAACAATTTGAGGTTTCAACCAAATTGCATCTTGAAAAACATTATGATTAATTGTTGGATTCCCACTGTATGCCGGTGAAGGCACAGATAGGCAAAATGTGTGCCTATAGCATACTTACATTTAGACCTAAATTAAGCCCCATCTGCAGATTTTTTTAGAACAGTCTTCTGAAGAGTCCAGTGTAAAATCTTGATTAGCAGTAATCCTGCGAATTTATGCCATATTTTACTATAAGCACTGTTTTCATAAGAGTATTCACAACCTTTACAGAGCATTTGAGATCCATTAGCCTCTGCCTCTCAAAACCCAAGCCATCAGCCTGAGCCTGTGGTATGCTGGGCAAATGGGACTTTAGAGAAGATTTGATCTTACAGGCAGAGGGAGTCGATCGTTGACACTCATTAGGAGGAGCAGAGGGTACCAAGGCCCCCTTCGGGCAATCTGGGATCACCATAACTGTCACCTTCCACTGCCGCAGCCTTAGCTGGAAGCTGAGAATCAGAGGGAGCATCAGAAAGGTATGCACTGTCTTGGAGATCCACTCTACGATCAGCACCTCCACCCCAACTGCTTGCAGATTTTGCCGCCATGAACAGAACTTCAGCAACTTGGTGTTGACTGGGGTGTGAGTGGACATACCTCTGGAAGAAAATAGAAAACTCTGTTAGTTCTCGAAAGACTTGCAGTAGTCTGGACTATCCATTGTCATCCAAACTTGTCCTGGATAAAAAGTTTGCATGAAGATTCTTCTGACCAGGCATGTAGGCCCAGGTAGCTTCAGAAGGTTGACTTGAGCAGATTCTAGAAACAGAGAAACCTCCTTCGGGAAGGAAGACATTGAGTCTTGTTTCCAGATGTAGGCCATAGTTGTTGCACTGTCTGTCTAACTTCACCAGGACAGGTTCACCCCGGATGAGGTGACTGAAGGCTAGGAGCCTGAAATTCTGCTCAACTCCAGGATGTTGGACACCATCTTGGCCCTTGAAAAAGACCATTGGCCCTGAGCCCATTGCTCTTGAAGTAGGGCTCCTCTTCTACTTTACTGGTGTCTGAATTCACCACCAGCCACTAGGTCATCAGACAGGAATTACATTGCTGACGATTTCATTTTTACAACCACAAGTTTAGGCCACTGATCTAGAAACTCGACTTGAATGGGGGCGAGAGTTGAACTGAGCCTACCTGAGCTGCTGGAGCGCGGTTATTTCTAAGGCTCAATCTGAGACGTGAAGGATGAAAGATCCCCAAATACTGCCAAATATGTCCAAAGAAGAGCCACAAAGTACCCATAAGGCATGTATGGGTGGCACAATCCCAAAATACCAGAAGCATCCTGACATGGAGCTCTTTGCTGACTTCTTGGATTATGTGCTGGCTTACCAGTTTTTTCTGGACTCCCACCCAGAAATTCAGAAGCTAACCTCTCTGAAGTGAGCGTTGAAACTAGCTCTTGAGCTTCTGTCTCCTTTAACTCAACAGACGTTCATCGTGAGGCAGAAAGCCAAACTAACCATATTAAATTTAGGCTTGACCTTTCAAGATCAAAAACAATGCAGTTATTGAGTAGGCCACAACATCTTCTGATGATAAGGTCATGTATCTGGCCAGTCCCACAAGGGACTCCCACTGACCAAAGGGATGATCCCAAATCCTGGCCATATTTCTGTTGAAAGGGGCATAACTGACATCCTGCTGTGTCAACATGCTCCAATCTTGTAGAACAAGCTCTTAATTCAGCCACCATAAGGGAATTGTCAAGTTGTCCTCTGGAGGTACTTGAAAAACTTCCACAGCTTTGCTTCTATTTAAAGGCATTTCACCCACCTTACAAAAGGAGGAATAAAAAAATTCTGGACAAAGGTCATCCTCATCATCCTATTCAGAAGAGACTGAAGAGGATTGATTGGCTTGAGAAGGATTTGAGATCAGTTTTAATGGCCCTGAAAAGAAGGCTGGACATTGCCAGAATAGATGGCCCTTACAGAAGATGAATTCAGCAATTCATTTAGAGTGTCTTGTCCACATGCTTAATTAATTGTGACAACTTGGTGGCTATCATCTTAATCACTGTCTGCCTGAACAAAGTTGGAATCACATATTAATTCATATCTTCTTGGGAAGAATCTGACAAGGGTAAGTTTGCCTGAGGAGGTTCTGAGACTGCTCATTGGCACAGTATATGACCCCTTCACAGCGTGAGTGGAAGCAACTCCTTTAGAATGTATTGATGACATGTACAATGAATACAACAACCTGGTAGGTGTGGACATCTGTTTGCCTGGTTGCTTGAACCAGCAGTGCTCATTCATCTCTTCTTTTTGGAAAAGTCCTAAGAAGATGGTTTGCCTGGAAGGCTAAGAGGCTGCTCACTGTTAGAAAGGATAACCCTTTCACAGGGTAAGTGAAAACACTCCTTTAGAGTGTATTAGCCTCATGTGACAATCTGTTAGGTGTCTTATCCATGGTTGCTTGAACAAAGCAGCATTCATGCAGTCATGACCATATGGAAACTCAGAAACGGGCTGATTTGCCTGGTATGGCTAGGCAGCTTCTCATTGCCAGAGCAGCAAACCTTTCAAAGGGTGAACAGAAACCACTCCTTTAGAGTGTATTGACAATGTACCATCATCTCTATCCTTGGCTGCTTGAGCCAGTAGAATACACACTGTCATACCCATCCACTTCTTTCTCTTTTAGAGTCTGAAGAGGGATGTTTTGCTTGGGAAAGCTATGAGGCTGCTCATTGCCAGATCATATAACCCCTTCACAGGGTAAGAGGTAACACTCCTTCTAAGTGTATTTGCCACTTGTTTAATAAATGTGACAACCTGTTCGGTATCATCATCCTCATCTCTGGTTGCTTGAACAAAGCAAGAGTTATACAGTTATGCTCATGCCTATCTTTCTTAATGAAGAGCCTGAGAGGGCTGTTGTGCTTGGGAAAGCTCTGAGACTGTTCATTACTAATATAGATAACCCTTCCACAGGGTTCTGTGCGCCACTTAACAAAGCAGCATAGCAAAATAATTAAATGCAGTAAAATAGTTTGCTTATTAACAAACCCTAAGGCTAGGTTTCCACTACTGCAACCCCAAAGTTGCGTGATTTAGAGTGAGACTTTGCAGAGCGACCCTGATGAAACCCTAAGTGCAGCCCCGATCCAACTTTACACTCTCTGGATCAAAGTTGCATTACAAGTCGGAACAAAGTAGTGCAAAAACCTTTTCTGGAGTTGATGCAACTTGAGTTGCCCCAATTAGCACGGGAACCATTGAAATATATAGATTTTGACTTGCCATGCGACTTCACATGTGTCAAGTCGCACAACAACTTATAGTAGTGGAAACAGAGCTCCAAGGGTTAACCACAGCTAGAGGGAGACTGAGTTTTAACCTACAGCCCTGATCACCAGGTGGTTAATGAGCTAAACCTTGCCAGGATCAGGACATAATGAAAGAGTTTTGTTCAGAACAGCAACAAAAAAAAGGTAGGAATTTGCAACAGAATTACAACATTATTCTGCAATGTACACAAACCACCCAAGGGAATCATAGACATTATAAAAGCATGAAAGGAAAGAAAAGAGTACCTAATGCACCCTTAACCAATGTGGTACACTACTCAGCGCTATAGATGGATTAGACTTCAATATTCCACATATATACCTTACTCCAAGAAGGTTAATGTAGCTGAGCTGCTATTTAAATAGATTATAAATGCACTCTAAATCATATAAATCATCACTAGTTAATCCAGTGTTAGATTCATTGTACAGCGCTCTTAATGATTACTACATAATGCTGGTAGTAATAAATCACATAATCAAGCACCGATTAAGCATGCATATAGTAAAGTTCAATAAAGTCCATAAGTGTGTTGCCAAGTGATAGAAGAACTTGTGCGCAGTAGCTACTTAATGGTGTCACTCTATCCAGCCCCCTTGACCATGTCTAGTCACCACGTGAGACCCGCTCCCCTATGTGTATGCACTCACCAGAGTCAAACAACTTTTGGGTCTTTCTGTTAGTGAGACTGAGGAAATCAAAGCTCTCCTTTCGTCATCCACAATATTCACTCTCAGCCGTGTGTATCAGAGCTCCGCCGCCGCGGGATAGAGTGACACCATTAAGTAGCTACTGCGCACCAGTTCTTCTATCACTTGGCAACACACTTATGGACTTTATTGAACTTTACTATATGCTCCTAGGGGAGACTCTGCTGACACCGCTGTCCACTTATCATGAACCCAGCGGATCCCAGACAAGGCTGTTAACTGTGATATAAGCCATCTACAATACCAGCAGTGGAGCTCCCTGGATTAGGGGCCATTTAGCCGAGACACCAGGGATTGCGTCCAGCCAATTCCACATGCATGGATGGATGGCCAGCCGTTTAGACCAGCCAGGTAGAGGAGCACACCAAGCTCATGTGGATAGGAGGAAAAAAGAAGAATGCCGAGGCTGTAGGAGGACTTAAATTTATATGAGTTAAGTCCTGAAGGCATGGGGGGTGGAGCTTATACCCAGCTGTGCTGACATGAGCCCGTCAGGAAAGGAGAGCTTTAGTATGAAAATGCAAACACTTCACTGCAGCAATTAGGCTGCATGATAATAATCAGTTATATACCATGTAACAAAAAAGAATACCAACACGAAGTACCCTTGTCCAAAAGCAATAATACATTTATAGTACACTGATACAATAAGACCTCAAGATGTTTTATTCTTGAGAGCAAGAAAAAGAGCCTCCAAGATTTACAGTAATTGCATCTGTGCCCTTATTGGAGAGATTTCCCTTCCTTGTCCTGGCAGGAAGTGATAGAACACTTACCCAACTGGGACATAGACAAGGACAAAAAAACATTTTCATAGAGTGGAGAAAAGGTTAGAACTTACAATGATGCTATTGTGTTCTATGCCTTCCTGTCTCAGGGACATATACTGTATATACCCCAATGCTTCTATGGGCATCACAGAGAGAGGAAATACGTGGGAAGTCTACCCCAGTGCAACCCTCGCAGAAACTTTGATTCTTTCCCACTCTTTCCAAATTTAAAGAAGAATACCTACCTAGAATTAGGGTTGAAGTTCTTCTAGTTTTGAACTACTAGTCCACTCTGAATCAAAGACTTTCAACATCAATTGGAAGTTTTTTTTAAAACTTTTGTCATGACAAAATACCAGACCAAAGGGTATGCTTTCCATTATACTGTACATTTTTTAAACAATATGATTTCCTGCACTTATTTTTTAACTGACATTGGAGCAAAAGTGAAAACTGATTCACATAAACGTTTCACGGTTTCTAAACAAATCCTTACCAGAAACAAGTAAAGGTCCAAATGAGATGACAACTGCATCTGTGGTACTATCAGTATTAGTCCCTCTCTTCTTTCTTGAACCTGTACATCTCTTCAAAAAAAATAACACATTAAAATATATTTCAGTTATATCTTCAATGAATCTGTTTTAGTAAGAGATAACTTACAGGACACTGGTCGGGTAGACAAAGTCTAGTAAAGCAGTGTAAGTATATCGTTGATGCCAGCTGTCCATTGTGCTGCACAAAACGGAAAGACGTGAAGCTGAACCGGGCAAACTTGTCCACTCCACTGGCAATAATAGATGTCTGTTGTGCTGGAGAGCAACTAGGGTAAAAATTGATCGCTTTTGATATTGTCAGTAAAATAATCCAAACACAAATATGAGCATTTTTATAAGTATTATATGAGTAATTATGTTTATATTGCATCCTAAGCAAGATTATGAAAAGAAAAAAAAAATCAGCTTAATAGAGCATTAAAATTAAAGTGGAAGTAAAGGCAAAACCTAACGAACTCCAACCCCCATTCTAAGCCTTATCTATCTAACCCTGTAAAGAAAAGATCACTATACTTACTTATTTTGAAGCCTCTCTGTTCCGGTTTTCAGCGGCGCCTTCTGTGTGCAGGGGAAAGTCGACAACGACTGGGAAATGCCTGGGAAGTGACGTCACCCATCTGCCTTCTATGGGGCTTCCATTGTTGGCAGCCGCCACTGACAGCTCAGCCGGGGACTAGACCATAGAGGAGCTGCTTCAGAACAGGTAAGTAAAGCGCTCTTTTCTTTACAGGGTTAGATATTGTAGATTAGGCTGAGAATGGGGGTGGGAGGTTAGCGTTAGTTAGGTTTTGCCTTTGCTCACACTTTAAACTTTAGTGTAAAAAATGCTAGCAGGAAGATTTTAATTGCACAACAGACTCCACTCTGTAGGTCTCTGCTGCAATAAATGCTTCTTCCCTTCTTCTTTAGATTTTACATTGAGCTGCACATGTAAAGCTAAGTATATAATCTCAGCTTGTCTTGGTGCCAGGATGAATTACTGTAGCTCCCATGCACATGCACAGGAGTTAAGTCATTCTGGACCAACCAATCAAGATGGACGAAGACACCAGCCCAAAAGAAGACCAAGTAAAAATGTTGTCTGTGACAAAGGAACGTAAGGACTTTGCATGACTGGAAGGGAGTTAAGTGCAGCCCACCATGGTTCCACTTTAAGGCCTCATGCACACAGTTGAAAAAGCATTATAAAAATGCCAGTAGCTTTGAGCATTAGCGTTTTTGGGTGATTTTTTTTTCAATGGGATCAAAAACATTTAAAAATGCTGGTGAGCTGTGTCTTTGAGTGTTTATCTGCGTTTTTGGATGTTTAAGCTTTTTTACAGCTGAAAAACTCCTCTCAGAACCCACTAGTCTTGGGGGTTTTTTTTACAGCCAAAAAACGCCCCAGCCAGAAACAGTTGATAACGGCCTATGTGTGCATGGACACATAGGATAACATGCTGGAGAGCTTATTGACTGTAGGAAAAAACATCTGAAGCCAAAAACAGCAGCTGTAAAAATGTCCAAAAATCTCCTGTGTGCATGAGGCCTAAATGTATCACCATTATGAATAGAAATGTTAAGTCCATTAAAAGATTGCTCATTTGTATCTTTGATAATAAGTGTTGTAGGTTCAATCACACATATCTGCAATATCATATGAAGAAAAAAATGGAAGATAACAAAAATGTTATTCTGTTTCTGGCTGCTGTTGAAAAGAAAGGTCAATTTATGCATAAATACTGTAGTTATAAGGGTGAAGTGATAGAAAAATGATTTTGCACTGAAATTTTGTTTAAATTAGGCCTTAAATGTTACCAGTAAAAAAAGAAAGAAAAAAAAACACAGGGGGATTTACTGAAACGGGTGCACACAGAATCTGGTGCAGGTATACATCGTAACCAATCTCCCCCAAATTTTTTTACGTTCAACAAAAGCATATGGCCATCATCCTAAGGCCCCATCCGCACATGAGCATTTTTCAGCTCAAACGCTTATCTGTAAAGTTCCAAAACGCCCAACAAGCAAAATCCCATTCATTTGAATGGCCCCTGTTCATATATGAGCGCTTTGTCGCCTGAAGAAAAAATGCCTGAAACTCAAAAAAGTACATGAGCTTCTTTTTGGCAGATTATAAGCGTATTTGGCCCCATAGATCTCAATAGAAACACCTGACTTGAGCAGAAAAACACTTGTAAAAGCTTGTCAAACGCTCATAAAATGCTCATAAAATGCTTAAAGAGCAGCTCTCCTTCCCTAATTTCCTCTCCCCCCTAATTTTGTCTAAACAGAAACACCCGAAGCTGTAAAACGCTTGTAATACACTTCTAAAACACTTTAAAAAAGCTTGTAAAAGGTGTTAAAAAAGCTTTAAATAAACGCCCCGAAAGCGCCTGAAAATGGTACGCTCAGGTGTGAATGCAGCCTAAAGCCTAGTACACAGACGACATCTACAATTTACAATATCAATGACACCAATAGCTGATGCATTTCACGAGAAAGGGAGAGTGTACAATTGTAACAGCAGCAGTCCAGGAAGATTCTTTGGATCATATATACATAGGTTTAATACATTCATTTATTTCAGGACTAGCAACAGAGTCTTTTGAGTAGGACTAGTTACTTTGGCTGACTAACATCTGATGGCAGGACAATGCATAAATCAAAAGCATCTATGAAAAGAAAATGAGAGGAGCTATTTTTTTGCCCATGGCTAGTTTAACAAATCCATACTTTTTATAACATATGATATTGACATTAAACCTATATAATATTATTCATATTTATATTAACCACTTCAGATCCGCGCTATAGCCGATTGACAGCTACAGCGTGGATCTGAAATGCAGGGAGGCCATCAATAGATGTCCTCTCCTTTTGTTTGTGCCTGCAGGTCAGGCGGACTTGATGTCCACTGGAGACCTGCAATCCCTGCACAGAGAGCCAGTACGGGGAACCGGTGATGTAAACACGGCGGTTCCCCGCTCTGTGAGGGGGGCATGATAGATCTACTGATCCCTGTGATCGAGATCAGTTTGATCTGTTATGTCCCTTTTAGCCCCACCCCCACACAGTTAGAACGCATACAGGGAACACTTTTAACCCCTTCACTACCCCCTTAGTGTTAACCCCTTCCCTGCCAATGAAATTTATATAGTAATCAGTGTCTATTTTTAGATATGATCGCTGTATAAATGTTATTGGTCTCAAAAAAGTGTAAAAAAAGTCAGACATGTCCGCCGCAATATCGCAGTCCCGATAAAAATTGCAGATCGCCGCCATTACTAGTAAAAAATAAATAAATAATAAAAACGCCATAAACCAATGTCCATAGTTTGTAGGCGCTATAACTTTTGCGCAACCCAATCAAAATACGCTTATTGAGATTTTTTTTACCAAAAATATGTAGAAGAATATATATCGGTCTAAACTGATGAATAGATTTGTTTTTTAATTTTTTATTTTTGGATATTTATTATAGCAAAAAGTAAAAAATATTGTTCTTTTTTAGTGTTGAGCGAACCCGGACTGTAACGTTCGGGTCCGTACCGAACTTTCGGGTGTCCGTGGCACGGACCCGGACCCGGACATTTCAAAAATCGTTCGGGTTCGATTTTTTCTTGTTATAAAAAATGAAAAACGATATTATTTATAGGTTTTTATTTTTTAATTTTTTGTTTAGATAAGTAGTCAAATCTGGCTATATATAAGAAGATGTATAAAAACCATTTTTTTTAGAGTTATTCGCATAAAACTAACCCAACGCGTTTTCAATATCGCGGATGTTTGATACCTGTAACCAAATACCGCAAAAATAATAAATAAATAAAAAATGATCATTACCGCCGCTAGACGTTAAAAATAGCCCTGACGCTATAACGCCGCCTGTACAGACTGAAAAAAATGTGAAAAAACTCTGGTTATTGTAAATATGTCGCTAGTATAGATTTTTATCTGTGACT
>BLSH010026954.1:540794-553677 GCA_018402905.1 Glandirana rugosa | reverse complement strand
CAAGAGACCCTGGCTCAGACACAGGCATCTAATAAACGTGTTTTTGACAGAGGAAGACGGGGGGAATTGGATCTCCAGTCAGGCGATCAAGTCTGGCTTTCTACTAAGAACTTAAAGCTCGCATGCCCCTCTAAGAAACTGGGACCTAGATTCTTGGGCCCCTTCTCAGTCAAGAGGAGGATCAACAGGGTGGCTTTTGAGCTGAACCTCCCCCCTTCACTCCGGGTGCACCCGGTATTCCATGTCACCTTGCTTAAACCCGTGATTAGGGATCAGTTCCCTGGAAGAAGTACAGCTCCACCTGAACCGGTTCTTGTGGATGGAGGGGAGGAGTATGAAGTCGAGGCCATCCTCGACTGCAGAAGAAGAGGGGGCTTGTTCCAGTACCTGGTCAAGTGGAAAGGGTATGGACCAGAGGAAAGTTCCTCGGAACCTGAAGGACACATCCATGCCAACGAACTTGTCCAGTCTTTTTGGAGTTCCCATCCGGATCTGAAGGCCCGGCTGGGCATCCGGAGGCTGCCCCTTGGGGGGGGGCAATGTTAGAAGACTGTGCGAGGGTTAATTGCACTTGGTTTCCTCTAATTCCATGAAGGGCAGCTCTATTTAAACTTCCTGCTTCCTGTAAGCAGATTCTGTCTGATCTACAGCGTGTACCCGTCCTTCCTGAGCAACTTGTGCCTGTTATCTGTTCCTGTCTCCTGTTCCTGTGACCCGGCTGGCCCGACCTTGTCTGAACTCCGCCTGTACCGACCCTTGGCCTGCTTACGACCATCCGATTGCCTGATCCTTCTGCACCTCTGCTGTCAGCCTGTTAACGAACTCTGCCTGTACCCGACCACTCTTTTGCCTGTTCCTCTGTACCGCACCGCCAGCCAGTTGCCGACCCAGCCCGCACGACCACGCTTCTGCTGCACGAGCGCTCCAACGGACCTATAACCATCACCAGTGATCCAGTCCGACCCTCATGCTCTCCTGTACTCCCGAGCCCCCTGTCTGCTCTACCAGGGGTTCCCGAGTCAGGTGAGTAAGGGAGGTTGCCTACTGCATAAGTCAGACTCGCCTACCAGGTACGTGACAGAGGTCCTTGGCCACGCAGATCTGTCTGTGTATATATATTTACCAGTCTGTATATTAAATAGCCGATGGATGGGGGCAATATACTAAGCTTACCACATTTATATCCATTGTTATGAATTTGTATTATCGTTTATGATTGATATTTTATCATGTATTGTTTGTGATTATATGCATCAGTATATTTATATCCACAAATTAAATTTCTGTGAACATCTCCATCAGTTTATTGTGTATCCCTCGCGTGCTTCAATTAAAGTCCCACTCCCCTCTTCCCAAATCTTGCAACACTGCAAAATGTGTTTCCTTTACAAGGCAGGGATGGAAGCGGACGGCCTTACCAGGCCATGGCTTCATTTAAACTTCCAATTTTCTTCCCCCATTTTTCCTTTTCCCCTTTATATATGTATGCACTACTGTCTTGACAAGACATATGACGATCAGCCATGCATTCCGTTGGCAAGAGTACCTGAAGAACCCACACCAGAAAACAAGGCGGACTCCTCCTTGCTTCTCATCTGGGATCTCAACCCCTACTATACCTGCAGTCCTCTCCAAAACCTGCACTGAGAGGAATGAAGGTGTAGCAATGCGTGCCACAAGCACTTGCAGCCAGCAATCTGCTAGCAGTACACCACCAGGTGAATTCAGCAGGCAAATATCACTACCCCAGTTGCTGAACCGTAAAAAGAAATACAGTCCCAGCCATCCACATGCTCAGCGTCTTAATGCTAACTTGGCCAAATTGCTAGCACTCCAACTGCTGCCTTTTCAGCTGGTAGACTCTACGCCCTTTCGTGAGTTTGTGGAATGTGCTGTCCCACAGTGGCATGTTCCCAAAAGAGATTTCTTTTCACGTAAGGCCATTCCAACTCTCTACTGTCATGTGGAAGGCAATGTTTTGGCCTCGTTGAACAGTGCGGTCAGCAGCAGGGTTCATATTACGACTGACTCATGGTCCAGCAGGCACGGTAAGGGACGTTACCTTTCCTTCACAGGGCACTGGTTAACTCTCCTGGCAGCTGGAAAGGATGCAGTACAGGGTTCAATTTTGGAAATAGTTCCACCACCACACCCCCAAAAAGCTGGTGGTGATTTTTCCACATCCATCTCCTCCTCCACCCCCTCCTCTTCTTCTACCTCTGTGGCCTCTTCTGCAGAATTGTCCTCTGAACCTGCAGTGCTCCCTAAGCGTTCAAGGGGCTTTGCAAGCAGTCAGGCTAAAAGATGCCATGCGGTGCTTGAGTTTGTCTGTCTTGGGGACAGGAGCCACACTGGGGAAGAGATTCTTTCTGCTCTGTGGGGGCAGGCTCAGAGGTGGTTGACACCATGACAGCTTGAGCCAGGAATGGTTGTATGCGACCATGGCACCAACCTTCTCTCTGCCCTCCGACTGGGACAACTGACACATGTTCCATGCTTGGCACAGGTCTTGAATTTGGTGGTGCAGCGTTTCTTGACCAGGTACCCAGGCTTATCAGATATCCTGAGGCAGGCCAGGAAAATCTGTGGTCATTTCCGCCAGTCATACAATGCCAGTGCTCGGCTGATATCCAGCGGGAATTCAACCTGCCCAACAACCACCTCATTTGTGACATGCCCACCAGGTGGAACTCAACATTGACAATGCTGCAGCGACTCCATGCACAGCAGAGAGCCATCAATGAGTACCTCTGTGAGCATGGCACCAGGACAGGCTCAAGGGAGCTTGGCTTTTTTTTGCCATGTCAGTGGCTAATGATCAAGGATGCATGCACTGTCCTGTCACCATTTGAGGAGGCAACAAGGATGGTGAGTAGAGACAATGCATGCATCAGTGACACTGTCCCACTAATATTCCTTCTGGAGCACACGCTTCGTGGAATCATGGACAGGACAATTGAGGCAGAACAGAGGGAGGAAGAGGAGGACTTCCTTTCCTCTCAAGACCCCCTTTATGCAGAGAGCATTCCTGCAGAGCCGCCAAACACACGGGAGGAGGAGGATTGTGTCAGCATGGATGTGGAGTATAATATGCAGCAGTCTTCAAGGGATCATGGCTTTCAGGCCCTTGAAACTCAAGAAGTTGTGCGTGGCTGGGAGGAGGGAGTTCCTGATAAGGTAATCCTCAGTGACCCCGAGGACACTCATGCCTCCTCAAACTTACGCTGCATGGGCTCTCTGATTCTGAAAAGCCTGCTAAAAGACCCTAGGATTCGTGGTATCAAGGCGAGGGATCATTACTGGCTGGCAACCCTTCTTGATCCACGTTACAAGGGTAAAGTTGCAGAACTCATCCTGCCCGCGCAGAGGGTGCAGAGGATGAAACATCTTCAGGATACCTTGAAGAAAAGTTTGTGCAACGCCTTTACAGACCCTGGGAGTTTACCATGTCCTGCTGCTGGCCCTGGACAACTTGTTGCTGATGCTTTGGTCCTTCAGAGGCAGAGTGGTGGAGAAGGTGGCCGGCTGAGCGATGCCTTTAAAAAAAATTTCAGTCTTCAGCACCCAGGCCTGATAGGTTCAAGCAACCATTGTCAGCGTCTGCATTATATGGTGCAGGAATATATAGGGGCAAGATCAGACTTGGAGACATTTCCAACTGAGCATCCACTTAGTTACTGGCTCTTGAGGATGGACCACTGGCCGGAACTTGCTGAGTATGCAATTGAACTACTGGCCTGTCCTGCATCCAGCGTGCTCTCTGAACGGACATTTAGTGCTGCTGGAGGGTTCGTAACCGATCAAAGAGTGCACCTGTCCACAGACTTGGTTAATAGGCTCACATTTATAAAAATGAATCAGTCCTGGATCAGCAGCTATCAAGCCCCTGATGCTGATGCAACTGATTAAATTTGCTAGGGATCTGGGATCCTTTGAAGACTGCCACTGCTCCTATTCCTCCTGTCCATAATCTAGAACTATATGTTGTATTTAGGGCACCACCAACACCCAAGGCCCAATTTTTCCGCCCCTGATTTACAGGTGCATGCCATAACAATTTTTAAACTAATTGACAACTTCAGGCCCAGTTCCTCTGTCCAACAAGACTAACTGCAAGGGGGTACAGTGCTCTGGCACCGCCAACACACAAGGCCCAATTTTTGGCCACCTGTTTGGCTGGTGGCTTTTGTCACAATTTGAAAACTAATTGACAACTTCAGGCCCAGTTCCTACGTCCAACAAGAGTAACTTCAAGGGGTTACAGTGTTCTGGCACCGCCAACACACAAGGCTCAATTTTTGGTGACCTGTTTGACTGGTGGCTTTCATCACAATTTGTAAACTAATTGACAACTTCAGGCCCAGTTCCTCCGTCCAACAAGTGTAACTGCAAGGGGTTACAGTGCTCTGGCACCGCCAACACACAAGGCCCAATTTTTGGCCACTTGTTTGACTGGTGGCTTTCGTCACAATTTGAAAACTAATTGACAACTTCAGGCCCAGTTCCTCCGTCCAACAAGAGTAACTGCAAGGAGTTACAGTGTTCTGGCACCGCCAACACACAAGGCCCAATTTTTGGCGACCTGTTTGACTGGTGGCTTTCGTCACAATTTGTAAACTAATTGGCAACTTCAGGCCCACTTCCTCCGTCCAACAAGAGTAATTGCAAGGGGTTACAGTGTTCTGGCACCTCCAGCACCCAAGGCCCAATTTTTGGCCACCCGTTTGACTGGGGGATTTTATCACAATTTTTTTAAGTCATTTACAACAGCATGGCCCGTGCAAAAATGTAAAAAAAAATGACGTGCGTCTCCCCCCAAAATCCAAACCAGGCCCTTCAGGTCTGGTATGGTATTTAAGGGAAGCCCCGTGCCAAAATTAAAAAATAAAATGACGTGGGGTCCCCTCCAAAATCCAAACCAGGCCCTTCAGGTCTGGTATGGATTTTAAGGGGAACCCCGCACCAAATTTTAAAAAAAAATGGCGTGGGTCCCCCCCAAAATCCAAACCAGACCCTTATGCGAGCACACAGCCCTGGTATGGCAGGAGGGGGTGGGGACGAGCGAGCACCCCTCCCTCCAAACCATACCAGGCCACATGCCCTCAACATGGGGAGGATGCTTTGAGGTCCCCCCCAAAGCACCTTGTAACAATGTTGATGGGGAGAAGGGCCTCAACCCCACAACCCTGGCCAGTGGTTGTGGGGGTCTGCGGGCAGGGGGCTTATCAGAATCTGGAAGCCCCCTTTAATAAGGGGGCCCCCAGATCCCGACCCCCCCGTGAATAGGTTTGGGGTACTTTGTACCCCTACCAATTCACCAAAAAAGGAGTGTAGTGTAAAAAAAACCAAAAGGCAGTTTTTGACAAGTCCTTTATTTTGTATTATAGCTTTTTCTTCTTTCTTCCTCCATCTTCTCCTGGCCCGCTCCTTCTTCTGCTCTTCTTCTTCTTCTTTTAGTCATCTTGCTTCCTCTCTACGTCTTCAATCTTCAATCTTCATCTTCTTTCTTCTTTCCCCGCCACTGCTCTCTTCGCTGCTGCAGTCCGACCCCTGCGCGTCTTGCCGAATGAGCGGTCTGCACGATGACAGTACTTTTATAAGAAGGGGCGGGGCCACCCAGTGATGTAACTGAGTGAACCCGCCCCTTCTGATGTCATGTGGTGTCAGAGGGGGCGGGTCACTCATTTACGTCATGGGTGGCCCCGCCCCTTCTTATAATAGAACTGTCATTGTGAAGACCGCCCATTCAGGGAGACGCGCAGGGGCCGGACTGCAGCAGCGGAGAGCGTGGCGTCGTGGAAGATGAAGATGAAAATTGAAGATAAAGAGAGGAAGCAAGAAGACTAAAAGAAGAAGACCAGAAGAAGGAGTGGGCCAGGAGAAGATGGAGGAAGAAAGAAGAAAAGAGCTATAATACAAAATAAAGGACTTGTCAAAAACTGCCTAATGTTTTTTTTTACACTACACTCCTTTTTTGGTGAACAGGTAGGGGTACAATGAACCCCAAATCTGTTCACATAGGGGGGGTCAGGATCTGGGGGGCCCCCTTATTAAAGGGGGCTTCCAGATTCCAATAAGCCCCCTGCCCGCAGACCCCCACACACAGCCAGGCTTGTGGGGAAAAGGCTCTTATCCCCATCAACATGGGGACAAGGTACTTTGAGGTGGGTGGGGCAGAGCCCCCCTCCCCCAAAGCACCCATACTCCCCATGTTGAGGGCATGTAGCCTGGTACGGTTCGGGGGGGGGGGGGGCGCTCGCTTATCCCCCCATCCGGCAAGGGCTGCATGCTCGGATAAGGGTCTGGTTTGGATTTTAAGGGGACCCCATGTCAATTTTTTTTTTAAATTTGGCACGGAGTTTCCCTTAATATCCAAACCAGACCCGTAGAGCCTGGTTTGGACTTGGGGGGGGGGCCCCACGCTCTTTTTTTCCAGCAATTTTTTGTATATTGCCGGGAACCGGCAATACATTACAGCCGCGATTTTAAATGACAATTTTTCCTATGGAAATGTCATTTTGCTCTGGCTATGTTCTACACCTCACAGAGATGTGCCCTTTTACACACAGACTAAGGACACGCCCCAGGCACAATATGTAAAGGAATTTTTAATTTTTTTTTCACTTTAAGCATTATTAAAATCACTGCTCTTGAAAAAATCATCGATTTAAAAAGTTTTTTTCATTGATACATGTCCCATAGGGCAGGACCCGGGACCCCATATACTTTTTAGGGCAATAACATTGCATATAAGCCTTTAAAATGAGCACTTTTGATTTTTCATGTTCGCGTCCCATAGACTTTAATGGTGTCCGGATGTTCGCCCTGAACTTTTTGTCTGTTCGCATGTTCTGGTACAAACCGAACCGGGGGTTGTTCGGCTCATCACTACTCTTGATTATGCTGTAGTAATAATAAGGTTTAAAGCCCTCAGTCCAATGGCTTGTTAGAAGCATAAAGTCAATGATGCAGTTCAGGAGCTTTGATCTGGCTTTAACAACTAAAGCCTCATACGTGCTACTCGTTTTTTTTATTTGTTCAACCCAGCTCAGGTCGGAGTCGCTGTTGTAACAATCCGATGTTAGCACAGCGATCTCCCCTGCTGTGCTATCGTGTTCTGACAGGGGGGTGACCCCTCCCCAAAGCACTCAGTGATGGTCAGCGATGTTAGCATTGGCTGAGAACGCTAATCGGGAGGCTTATGTCGGACCAGCTGGTGTACACACAGGCCGGATGTAGGACGGTTTCTATTGAAGTGGTTGATGCCATCCGGCATGCGGCACGTGTGTACTAGGCTTAAATGTATCAATGCAACCAACCAACAAAACTTTAAATTATTTCACAGTGTCAATAGAAACTGTTAATGGCAGGTTGGATTCATTTGTGTGGTTGTTTTTCTAGTTGAAAACTGCTGGCAAGTAACTGAATTTACAGAAAAATGTTTTTTTTAGGACCTGCAAGGTAAAGGTATAATGTGCTAGTTTGCATCGCATACTAGCACATTATGTGAAACTTACCTGAAAACAAAGCCCTCCAGCCATGCAATGTAATCAGTGGAGACAGCGTCCATCTTCACACCTGCTTCCTTCCAGGTTCACGGACTATGGCTCTGTGACAGGCCACAATGATGTCACTTCCGCGCATGTGCGGGGGAGCCGTTATTCACGGCACACGTATCTGAAGGAACGGCACGGGTGGACGTTCCTACAGAGCGCATGCGCTGATGATGTAATCAGCTGCGTGTAATGTAAACATCTCCTAAACGGTGCACATTTAGGAGATATTTACAGTACCTATAGGTAAGCCTTATTATAGGATTACCTATAGGTACAAATTATGCCCAGGAGTTTACTTTCTCTTTAAATTGGGTATAAACTAGTAGAATTTTGAAAGGAAATCGGTACAAACATTCTCAATGCATTCAAAAGTCATTCTAAAGTAGTTTAAGATTTAATTCGCTTTTAACATTTGATTTTGGAATGAATGGACTTTACCGAACAAAAATCACATACACTGTTAGAAATTCATACATTCAAGAAAAAATCTCCATCCTGTTCTTTCAAATTTTCTCTTTGTTGCAGACAAAAACAAATGTCGGTTTGACCTCACAAACAATTATAAAATCGAATAAACGTTCTTACAATACAACAAATTATATCAGACAAAATTCTACTAATGTATACTCAGCTTTGGGTTGTGATATTGCAGCTTTGGTTGTTTTACAGTCACAAAGTGTAGACATTTTTCTTTTCGCACGTATCCTATATATATATGGAGCGATAATGAAGCAAAAATTAAAAAAAAATACATAAAAATTATATAAAAAGAATATATACATTAATGCTGAATTCCAGGTATGACTATTTTTACATAGTTACATTGGACCAGCTTGAGCCAATATAAGTATGCATATTCGGTGCAATGATTGCCGCTAGCTTCCAGGTCCTGTGCCAAGCAGCTGCAACACAGGAGGTTGCTCATTTGGCACAGGCAACATTCAGAGAACACTCTGTATTTTCTCAAAGAATGCAAGACCTTCTCTGATTGGATAAGGTGGAGATGGTGATGTCACTGTCCCTCCTTTCCACCTCATCTAATCAGAGAACACTTTCCATTATTTGAGGAAATGGAAAGTGTTCATGGAATACAGCTGACGAGCGAGCTCCTGCATTCATTAAGCAACAGGGCAGACAATCGGCAAATGATCCAGAAGCTAGAGGCATTGGCTGTAGTAACAGTGTATAGCAGGGATATGCAATTAGCGGACCTCCAGCTGTTGCAGAACTACAAGTCCCATGAGGCATACAAGACTCTGACAGCCACAAGCATGACACCCAGAGGCAGAGGTATGATGGGACTTGTAGTTTTGCAACAGCTGGAGGTCCGCTAATTGCATATCCCTGATGTATATAGGGTTACCACATCATCACTTTAATCCAGGACACATATGAATTACACAGGTTCTGAGGCTAATTTAATGCAGGTAAGGCACCAAGTGAGTTTAATTAATACCTTAATCAGCCACTGAACCTGAGTAATTAATATGTGTCCTGGATTAAAGGGATGATGTGGCAACCCTAGGTGTATAGTGATAGTGATATAGTGATTTCAAGCTTTTACAGAGATTATCCAGGTATGGAACATACATGCTTATAGTGGTCCAAGCTGGACCAATGTATCTAGGGTGTCCGACTTGAGCACTGCGGGGGATTCACCCTTAGGGTGGTGGATGGGATAGAAAGACTGTGTCTGCTCTGCCCAGGATGTCGTATGTCAACAGCGGCAGTGGAAGCATAGGCCAGGTGTGGCTCTTGCTACGAGCCACTCATGCGGCGGATGGACATCCAGCAGGGTCCATGCTAATTCAATGTGGACCTGTGGTCAGAACATTGCACGCCACAGCCTGAGAAGTCCCGAAAGGTCGAAGCGGGCCTGGAGCCTCCTCGCCAAGATGGGGAGGAGTTGCGTCCCAGCGACTCCCCAACGAACACTAAAGAGGGAAGGAAAGAAGGAGCTGTTGTGACTGAAGGCCCGGCCGGGGACCTAGGACCTGTAAGTACTGTCCAGCAGGAACTAGAGCCCCCATCCCCACCGGCCATAAGTCTGCCCATAGCTGTTCCCTGTCCAGCGGAGTTAGTGCAAGAGGAGGGTGTGCCCTCTGGTGAGCTGGAAGAGGAGCAGAGAAACAGACCACTTGATTGGGGTTCCCCCAGACTGCAAGCTGAGTTTGGGTCCCTGGAAAGGCTTGTAGAATAGAGTGGGAGACAGGAGATTCCCATGGGATGGATACTCCACCAGAGGACAGGAGAGGACCAGAGTCTGAACCAGACATAGACAGAGATGCAGGAACCCCTATCATCCATAGTCAGCTGTTTTCTAAATAGACCCTCCCTCAGATCCCCTGACACGATGATTCAGCTGGGGAGAGGGAAGGTAAAGGAGTTACCCAGGCTCTCCCTGTTCCAACAGGGAACGCAAAGTTACCTTGGAGTGGGGCCTAGACTTTCCATATGTCCCTCCCCATATCATGGATGTCATGGAGAGCTCTAGAGGAGAGTGGGAGGACGAAATGATATGGTAATATTTGCATGTCCCCAAACACCTGAGACAGCAGGACTGTGAGGTCTGGAATCGTTTTGTAGAGTTGAAGCAGGAATTGGGACTGGGGCGTGCTATTTATGGAGACAAGGTCCTTGTGATGAAGCGAAATCAGCCTGCAAGGAGCTACTCCATTTCTGTCAGGGGAGAAGGGAAAAGCAGGATGAGGCTGCCTGACCCATGCTTCTACATTTGAAAAAGACTGTTGGAGAACTACGGCTTTCTTTGTAGGAGCTGAAAAAAAAACACCGGAGACTGCCGGAAGACTGCAGGGACTGTGTTTGTTTTTGTTTCTCCTCTAACTTTTGCATCCAAGGGAAGAGACTTGGCTCATTGAAAGAAGGCTGGGGTGAGGTGTGTTCTGGCTTTTCAAAACAATTCTTCAGAGCCTATTTGCCCATGGAGGGGTCCCTCCCATCTAGGACTAAGAAAAAAAATGTTCAAAGTGTTTATTGACCTGTTTCTTTCCTTTGCTGCTTCTGCTGGTGAGATATGACCCTTCACCAACAGATCAGACAGTTGGCAAAAGACCAATGTGATGTGTCATGTTTGGTTTACTGCTGCTGAGCTGGGAGGCCTATAACCCCCTTCCAGTTGATTTGTGTGCTGTTTAGTTAGTTTAGTAGTTCTTGTTTCTTATCTTAGGATCCATGGAATGGGACGTTTGTCCATTCCCTTCCAGCGGGAGGCAAAACTTTGTTCTACTACTGTGTGAGTACTTTTCCCCTGGGAGAAGTGCTCTGGCTCGGTGATTGTGTATTAAATGTGCTGCTAGCTATAGGGACCGGTATCTAGGAATGTCGTAATGTGCATATGTAAATAATGTGCAAATGTAAATAATGTGCAGAGAGTATATTTATTTTTGTACTTATTTATTCATATTTTTCCCGTCCAAGTTTGTTCCCTTTTCCCCCTTCCCATTTTTGACTTTGGGATACCCCTGTTCCTGGGCGCAGGAGCTACTTTTGTAAATTTTCAGCTGGGGACCAGCTGATGTTTGGGGGGGAGGGTAGTGTTTCCATAGTAATAGATGCTTTTTGTAGTGGATTTTTGCTAGGAGAGGCAAATTTAATCAGGCTTGACAATAAGTGCAGGCCTGAATGCTGAATGTTTTGATCTGGGCAGGGGAGGGGCCCAGGAAAAGCTGGAGATTGCAGGAAGGTACACCCCTTGGATACTCCTCCTCTTTGTTTCCAGAAGGCTCTGGAAAAGGGGGGTGGATGAGGAGGTGTCACTTTCTGAAGTATGTTAAGGAGCCCTGACCAATCCCCATCCTTGATTGGCAGGGGGCAGGCCTCCTCAAATACTGTGATCTGCCCAGCTGGGGGGAGAGCTGAGGGAGCCCCCAGTCTGGGGGGGGGGGTGACTTTGAGGCCTGGTGGCTCGGGTGCAGCCAGGAATGGAGAGAGATCCTGGAGTGGCACAAGGGAGCAGGAGAGCAACAGAGAGGTTACAGGAAAGGCTCTTTAAAGGATCCACCGGTGCAGTGAGTGACAGACCCTGGGAGTTGGAGAAGGTGACTGGAGCAGGCTGGGAGGAGACAGTGGATGATCTGTGGAAGGTGAAGGAGCCAGTCAGGGAAGCGGTGCCACTGCCGTGAGGTAGGTGGGAGTGGCCTGGAAGAGGATGGGCTGGGAGCAGTGGTCCATCAAGACCCGGCTAGCACATTGTACTTAGCTACACTCTGAGGACCCGTGGTCTTACAATCGAGGGCCCATGGCCCTTGCCTGTGACAGGCGGTCCAGAGGTCATGCTCACAAGAAAGTTCAGGCCTCACCACGTGTTAGAAGGGGTGGAGGAATATGTAATGGAGGCTTGATAAATTTCCCTTCAGGCCTAACAGTAAGGAAGCAAGTGCTGTGCAGGAGAGAAGTGAAGGAGTGTAATGGTCAGCAAGTATTAGTGCTGGAGGAAGAAGGAGAGTAATGGTCAGCAAGCGTCAGTGCTGGAGGAAGAAGAAGTGTATATACAGAGGTGTATATAGAATGGTCCTATATCCTAATCTACTGGGTATCCCACAGTCGTCCCTACCCTATCCAAGTTTAACCCCTCAATAAAACAACAAAAACAAAGTACCGGCCTGTTCAGTGACTACGGATGAACGGAAATGTGTGTGATTGAAGGCAGAGATACAGGTGAACCACAACTTCCAGCCACCCCTAAGGGGGCCATTGGTTGCAGATGAATGGGCAAAGATTTCACTCTCTAGATGTGCAAAGCTGGGAGAAACATCCCCAAAAAGACCTGCAGCTGTAATTACAGCAAAAGGGGGTTCTACAAAGTATTGACTCGGGGGCTGAATACAAATGCACACCACTAGTGTTGAGCGAACCCGGACTGTAACGTTCGGGTCCGTACCGAACTTTAGGGTGTCCGTGGCACGGACCCGGACCCGGACATTTCAAAAATCGTTCGGGTTCGGATTTCAAGCCATGCCTGGGCTTGCAATGTCAGGCCCAAGCGAGTTGTGATCACCACACGTAAACATAAGTCGGGGGCTCAGTTATGAAACATCTTGGGGGAAAACGACATTAATGTCGACGTCCAGAAAAACCCCTACAAAGAGGGTCGAAACGTGTAGATCTCTCACTTTAGAAACGGGTAAGTAGACGTTGGTTACCGGGGGAATCCCCACCGACCTTCAACACCAAGTGGACATAGAGACGGAAGTTAGTGTGTGTAAAGGCAAGTAGGCATCAGTGACTTGTCCGGCCATGAAACAAAAACAACAAAATAACTCCCCAATTTGAACCTATCCCATCCCTGCTGACACCCTATGGGTCAT
>BLSH010026954.1:512119-524803 GCA_018402905.1 Glandirana rugosa | reverse complement strand
CAGAAAGTAAAAAAATATTTTTTTTTTCAAAATTGCCTGTATTTTTTTGTTTATATTGCAAAAAATGAAATCGCAAAGGTGATCAAATACCACCAGAAACTCCATTTGTGGGGAAAAAAGGACACAAATTTTGTTTGGGTACAGCGTTGCATGATCGCTCAATTATCAGTTAAAGTATGCGACTTGCAACACATAAAGCTGCATGACATGTGAAAGCATATATATTTCAATGTCGGCCATTCCAATCAATGCTACTTAAATCGCAGAAACTTTAGAAAAGATTCTTGCATTACTTTAATGTGACTTCAATGCGACTTTACGGTCCCATACACACATGTTTGCATGAAAGTTTCAAGCAAATCACACTGCATAGTCGCACTGGAAATCGCACAACAATGGGGTCTCAGCAGTGTGAACCAAGGCTAAAACCTATGAGCTGATTGGTTGCTATGCACAGCTGTACCAGATTCTGTGCTTTAGTAAATATCCCCCATTGCGGCTTAACTCACACCAGTGGATTGTAAGAGTCAATTTGATGAACAAACAACTTATAATCAATACCCATGAATGAAATAAAAGTGTCAGATCAATAGAGGAGATGCAGTATATGAAGGAGCACAGTCTATTAAATGATAACACAAATGTAAACCTCCCAACTGTCCTGGATTTGCCAGGACCATCACTAGATTAAATCCCAGTATCCTGCAAGTCAGGCTGGAGTCCCAGAGCCCAGTTCCAGAAATTAGTTGTGGAACTTGGCTGCATTAATGCAAGCATTTCACAGGGGCGCATCAATCACCAGGAACCTCCCCTGCATCTCCTGCACTCTAGCCGATCACGAGGGAACTTTCCCGCACCTCCCCCTCCTGCAGGGAGCCTGGGCATACTACAGCCAGCCCCTAGAGCAGAAATCACAAATGTGGGCTTGAAAATTTCTGAGCAGATAGGGAAACTCCAAGCCTCACCCACCTGCTTCTGATTGGAGGTGGGGACTGGAGGCGGGACTGGCCATTCAACCCAGGCAGGAAAACATAACTCCGGCCCCGGTCACGTGTCTTTCTGTTGCTCTATTTTTCTGTTATCAGCATGATAACTTCTGACAAGTTCTCCCACACAGGAGATAAAAGTAGCTTGAAAATTGTGTTGGGGTAGGTGCTGCAAATAGATTAGCAGATAGCTGGTCTATTCACAGCAAAACTCTGCACATTCCTTCCTTCCTTTACCTATGTGGAGGGGGCGGGTGCGCCTTTCCTCCAATCAGCTCTCACACAGCGTATGCCAAGAATCCATACCCAGTGCTAAACAGAAAGAAAAATTCTCTAACACAATGAGCACTTTCTAAAGAATATACTGTAGCAAGCTGAAGACAGGAGATCCCTGTGTATCATCTGAGGCTATGCACTTCACTGGGTATGTGTGAGGGTTTACATACACCTTAAGTGTCCTGCATTCTCAAGTTTGAAAGTGGGGAGGTATGCAAATGTAGCCACTAAATTTGCAATTTGTGAATGTAGCACTGCTCCCCCATGGTGGTTGCTGAGTATAGTCTTTCCTGGGTCTCCCTCTGATTATTCTGCAGCCACAGACTTGGGTATTTTCACACGACCATCCGCACACTCTTCCAGTCATTATCCAATGACCAGTCTAGGGTATTTGGTTTTTTTTGTATTTATTGGTAGAACTTGGGTAGGAGCACTGCAGTGTCAATCACATGCGATCTCTGTGCGATGCAAATTCAGCCATAGAGATAGTATGGCTTAATTTGCATTTCAATTGAAGCAAACTCGCACAGGACCCTTTTTTTCCGCAGCAGCAAACTCTCTGCTGAACCACACTACAGTTGTATGGAAGAATAAGTCCTTTGCATGCTCTGGCAGCAGACTCAATGAACTATAATTCTTCGGGACACTCACTAGTATCCCCTTTGGCTGAAACCCGTCCACTGACTTTACTAGCTTGAAGTAATGGTCCTCACAGAACAGGCCCCTTGATGATCTGTACTCACAGTAGCCAGGAACAGATCCTCCTAGACGCGTCTCCCTCCTAATCAGCTCTGCAGGACATCTGGGTTGCAGCTTCAGCCCTCTGGTCAGCCACCTGAGGCCATATGGCAGCCTGTACAGAGGAGGGGCAGCAGCCCACTCTCCAGCCAAAGACCCCAAGCACATGTGCTCTAGGCATATATACAGTCACCCAGCATGCCTTGAGGCACCTTCCTCTGCCAATGGCCAGGGCTGTAACTACACCTATGCTCCCATTTGTCAGGTTTCCTCCCACTGTCCAATATGCCCCATCCTATTGGACCAGTGTAAAACAGGCAGACACCATGAGCAGCATCTGAGTACACTGAGCGGACCCTTATCATTGGATCACTGCTCCCTGGTAGGCAGAGAGCACCTGAATTTGACTAACAGTCCCCCTATTAAGCAGGGAAACCCAAAAACTATACTCTCTCTGGTACCTACCTAAGAGGGTGCTACATGAACATACATTCTCACATTACTCTTGTACTGTAGGTAACCAAAGAAATGAAATAAATATTTGAACCCTAAAAAGCATTAGAGTGTTACAACCACCCATTTAGCAGATTTGTGTTTTACAGTACTATAGTTCCCACCCATTTCCAATTTCTTCCCTAAAGCAACTACTGCCTGTAGAAGTCATGCATTTGTCAGCACAGGCCCTTTCTGTAATTGTGTAAGCATGCTTTAGTAAGTACCTGAATCTAGCCTGATATAATCTCTTGCAATCCCTGTACAGTAGAGCTGGAGTTTAAGCAGAGGAAGACACATAAGAAGCCAATAATTCATGTGTTGACAAGAAGCATGGTGATAGGAGGAAAAAGCATAGTTCTAAGGAAATGTGGTCATCACTGTTCAGTAAAAAAAAAAGAAAACAAATGTGTAGGCAGGTGCAAGAATTCTTACCACCTGTAGGTGGCACTGTACCGCTATTACTGGTGAAAAGAAGTTCTATAAGGGAATTGTCCCATTATGGACTTCATCAGATATCTTAGGGAAGACAGTTGCCTGATTGGATGATGAATATCCGGCAGCCATCTTGGTGAAGGACCTTATAAATAGGGTGATCTGCATGATTTGGGTGCACCTGGAGCACATCGTGGATCAGAGGACAGGTATCCACTGGGTAGTGAAAAGAAGTAGTACAGGGAAAGATTCCTGATGAGAAGGGACAGCATAAGGAGAACTCCTGCAATGTGGGATACTACCTGGTATCTGGAGTGTGAGGTCTTTTCATATAGCAGCAACAGTGCTGACTTCATTCAATGTATACTGCCACCTCTCTAGCAGAAGCCATCATCCAATGATACAAACAAAAATACAAATAACGCCATGATAATGCAAATTCTAATTTGCTTACTCTGCTGTTCCCAGAACAGTTTATGCTTGATACCTCTGTATGGGTTAATACAAGATAATTTTGTGCACTAAGAATGTGTGTGTATTTTCTCCCTGTTCAGGCGCCTTGGAAAAGGCCATGCCTACATTTGGCATAGTCGGCAGGATATGGAAAATTCACCCTCCTCAAGGGGCAAGCATAGGTGTGCCTGGGCACACCCTAATCACCCGTATGGTGCAAATTCCCCTTGCTGATATTTCACCAAAGCCCCACAGTGGAGCTCCTAAAAAAATTGTAAAAAATTAAACTACTGACACTGTCCACTGCCCTACTAACACCAAACTCTGCCCTACTGACAAGTCCACTGACCTACTAACACCATTCATATTTTAATACATTTGGGGTGCACACCCTAATGCAATAGGCTGTGTACGCCTATGGGGGCAAGTTACTATCATGGTACAATGGGGAGCTGCATTAGCACTGATTACCAAATATAATGGCACAAACATCCCATTGACCAATTGGGGAGAGAGATTGAAAAGAGCAGTTCAGCTATTTCTAGCATTGCTCCTCCCTGACCTGGCTAGTAATACCTTGGAGAAGGATGTTAAGAGAGCCATACTAGTGTTACTGGATACAGAAAGGTATGCCATGGCCCAGCTAGAAAGTCAGTATGGAGAAATCCTTGTGGTTTAGCTGCAGCATTTTTTTTTCTTATGGAAACAGCAAGAGTGCAAAATAATACCTGAATACGCAGTGACCATTTAAGAGTTGTGGAAGCGATTGGAGGAACAGGACTGTGCCACCATAGGTACTCTAGATAAAGTACTAAGAGATCAGTTTACCAAAGGAATTTCTGCTGTTCCCATTAAGAGGGTCTGCAAAACTGTGTAAGGGTGATTATAGCTGTGCAATTCAACACTATACTGCTGGGATCAGATGAGTGGATGCAGGAGGATGGCGATCATCAGGGTAGATTGAACACTATTGATGAGAGAGGGAACTGCTGCCCCTTCCCCAATCTCTGCATTAGAGACCTGAGTCCATTGCATCCATCTGACTGGCAGTCTCTGCTGTAAAGAGAGCTGGGCCAGGTCCCATCTGTCAATATTCCCCTGTGGTGAAATCCTAACAGACAAGAAATGTTGGTGATGTGGCCAGCAAGACATTATGGGTAGGATGAGAGTTAAGCTCCCCCACACAAGCTGTTAAAACTAAATGTTCCCAGAACAGGGAGACAACCTGTGGAAATGATTTCCCAGGCTTGACATCAAAATAATATCCTCCGGCCCCATGGTATCCAGTGTCGAATGGTTACTAGGCCCAGTGTCTGGTGTATACAGGGCCTGAGGTGACCACTATGGACTTCGCTTTCTACCAGTAGAAGTATGGTCAAGCCTCAACACTGGATCCCCACTGGCTGACCCTGAAGGCCACCAATAATCATACTTCGGTGCAGGGGGTCACCTGGATTCCATCTGAGTATTTGATTAGACTGCAGACTGTATTGAGGTGATGGTAACTTGTGGGTCAGCCCTCATGGATGTGTCAGTTGTGCTAGGTATAAATGCCCTGCAAGAGCCAGACTTGACTCAATCAGGAATAGTGAGATTACTACCTCAGTACAGGCTACAAAAATGCCAGGATCTACAGTCATGGTGGAGCCTCAACAGGATATGTAAGTGAGTGGTGAGTACCTGGGAGCCAGGACTGTCCAAGTTGAACTATGGTAAGGTGCTCAAAATGGTTAATCTGGGTACCATTCCTATATACCAGGGATATGCAATTAGCAGACCTCCAGCTGTTGCAAAACTACAAATGCTATCATGCCTCTGGGTATCATGATCGCAGCTGTCAGTTTTGCTGTGCCTCACAGGACTTTGTTCTGCAACATCTGGAGGTCCGCTAGTTGCATTTCCCTGCTATATACAGTAGCTGCTGGCTCAACTGGTCATTGCTGATGTATATGCAGTTCCAAGGAAGTGTTTTAAAACATTCTGTCCAGGGGTAAAAGCTGCCTGTGCCTCTGACAACTGTTATGTTTTTAGAGGACTCTTAGTACTGGCAGCTGTTGAAACAATTGGTTACACCAATGCATGAGTTTTCACTTGAACAATGGCCATTACTAGAAAAACATGCGTTTGTATTGGCAGGGGGGCCATGAAGATTACAGCTACACCACCGTTTTAGAACCACCTATACATACCATGCACACTGTTCAGAGCTGATAAGAATATTGTAACATATCTATTTACTCTATAAGTTGCAGAGTGGAGTTGTCTTAGAAAGCAGAAGCCAGTGGGTCACCCCTATAGTTCTTGGGGGGGGGGGGACCTGTGCTTCTGCATAGATCACAAACTGCATCCCATCAGAATGCCTACCCATTGCCACAGGTAGAAGAGTAATAGATAGAGTACACATGCTACTTTTTGATGTTGGACTTAGCTAGGGGCTATTGGCAAGTGCCTGTAGGGGAAGAAGACGGCAAAAAAACAGCTTTTATCAGTCTTCTGAGACTGTACACGTTAAATCAAATGTACTGAACAAATGCTCTAGTATGAGACTCGTGGAACAGTGTTTAGGGGGCCTTAAAACCAACCACCCATTTGGATGACCTCTTTTCTAAAATCTTTGCCATCTCAATCAGGTCTCCACAAGGGTGATACAATACAGACCTAAATTGAAACCCAGCAAATGTAACTTTATGGGTAACCAGATACAGTACCTGGGCCATGTTGTGGAAGCTACTGGAGGTATTTCTTGATTCGGCTAAGATTCAGGCAGAATGGAATGGGCTGGTCCCAAAAACAGTGACAGAACTGCACACTCCTAGAGGCTGGTACAGTACTACCAGCATTTTATTTCCAAGTTTGCCCCTCCTCTCACCTAGCTGATACAGTCCACTCAACAAAAAAAGGTAGCTCAAGGGGAAGCTTTTATACTCCAAGAATGGCTAACCACCTGGCATACACCGATTACATAAAACCTTTGAGTTTACCCTGATGGCAATTTCCAAGGTCTTGTGGCTGTGCTCACCAAAAAAAAAAAAAAAAAAAAAAAAAAAAAAAAAAAAAAAAAAGGGAAGAATACCCACAGGATGGGGTTGAGCAGGCTACTGCTCAAGCCAGTTGGTCTGTGACTGACAGAACGTAGCCCACACAATTATAGTTGGAACTTTTAGCATGGGTCTGGCCTATAACAAGTTCTCTGAATATCTGATAGGTGGGCGAGTGGACATTTTTACTGATGAAAACTAACTGGCTTACCTAGAAACCACTAAACTAGGAGCATTAGAGCACTGTGGGGTTGCTTGTTTGAACTACACCATCCACCATAAACCAGGACGAACGCACAGGAAAATGGACGCATTATCCCAGGATTCCCCAGAACAAGTTAAAGGGGAATAAACCAATGTTTACAAGTTGCTCTCTCAAAGCAAGCAGGGAATATAAATAGGAATCCCACCTATTGGAAATGGGTCTGACTTGGCCTCTGTACAGTTGGTTGACAAATGGGAACGCATGGAGCTACAGGATGGAGTTGTACTGACAGGCTTAAATTCCTACTGAGAAGTGACAGATAGCAGGCCTGTCTGAGTGCAATGTACACTTTATAAAAGGGCCCTAAAAATGTAAATTTAAAGCATCCCTATGTTTGATGCAAACCCTCTTTAAATATGCATGCAGAACGTGTTTTGCATTTCTGCATGCATATGTAAATAGGGTTAGCATCAAACATGTTTGTGAGGTACCAACTCAAATGTCAGTGAAGAATGAGAATACTTCTAGAGCCCAGGTTATGTTTTTTTTTTTTTTGTTTTTTTTTTTAATTAAACCCTTACTTACCTACTCTGTGCAAATATTTACACAGGGTAGCCCCAATTCTCTTTTCAGGTCCCCCTGCCAGTGCTCTTAGCTCCTCATTGAGTGCTCACAAGCCCCGGTCTGTCCATATAAACACAGGATGGGGCTCAGAATGGCACCCTCACCGGCTGACTGACGCAGCAGGAGCAAGTGGGCTCCTGCTGCCATTTCTCAGCCAATGAAGCAGAGACAGCAGTACACACATGTCCTGAAAGTTAGACAGTTCCTGCATACTAGGCTTTAGAACAAGCATACCTGTCTCAAGTCATAATCTGGAAGTCGGTACTCATGGATACCATTTCCTCATTGAGGAAAGGACTGACCAAGTCTCAGGTTTTTCAAAATTGAAAGATCTTTATGTGCAACAGTGAATTGTTTGAAGCTCACAGTGCCATCATAATACCAGTGTTGTAGATGAGACCTGCACAATATACCACGTGCATTGTAAAGTTACTATATTTAGATATTTTTAGACTTCATTTCCCTGGTTCTTTACAAGTACCATTCTCTAAATTAACATATCTAAAATAAAGTTATTCCACACAGAAGTAAAAAAAAAAAAAGGTCAGAAGTTAATTTATTCATTTTTTTTAAAAAGACAAATGTCAGTGCATTAGTTGTAGCCACATACATACAAATAAAAATTTATAAATAAAATCTTTTCATAAAACCTTAAAAAAGACAAGCAGTTTTTTTTTAAAGTGACTTTCTTTGTGTCAGCGTCTTGTTTACCCAGTGGTAACGGTCAATGCGAGGACCTGAGAATACAACAGACTGCCTGTGGTGCTTGTGTTTGTTTTGATAGCTTTGTGGAAAGTAGGAGGTTGTAGATTTCTGCTGATGGTACGCATCATTTTGGTAGTTCTTTCTACGAGGAAACTGGGACCAAGGCTGTAGAGATTGATTGTAGTCTGTACACTAAACAGAAAGAATCGGGTTAAACAAGCAAGACACCCGAGTTGTGCAACCAGTCCCAAATCATGAGCAAGCATATTCAGTAATTTATAGAACTATTACATAGCCATATAATCAGAACGGCAACTTACGCCCCAGACTACACTCCTGCGCAATACCTACTCCACCATACATCCATAGCTCAAGCCACATAAAAAAAAAATCACCCTCCACCTTATAAACGTGGCTAAAATGTGCATTCCCAAATGATGGCGAGACAAAAATCCCGGCACTAAGGGAATGGTTCAGAGTCAAACAGGTTGCAGAAATGGAAGACCTAGTGCATCAGGAAAAACACCAACAAAATTCCGCAAATTGGCGTGTTGGCTACACCTCACTAATTCTGCAGAGTTCGATGCAATTCTAAACTCTTAGACCAGAATACTTCCTGTATTACCATTATCCAGAAGACCAACCTGAATAACATGGGCTGCACACAGTGTCTGGGGGCTCCCCCACTCTCCTTTCCCCAATTTCCTTTCCACTAACCCCCCCCCCCCCAAATCCTAGGATACAGTACACAACCAGATAACAGGTGATATATAACCCATAGCATTTAGAGGCCATCTCCAGTGGACCAATTCCTTATAGGAAGTGCCAAGTGCAGAACAATCTACTCTGACAGCTAGCGGAGCCCCACTGACCACAACAACCACTAGATGCTCCCACGCCCCTACACAGCTAGTCCCCTTTTGGGGTGGACGGACAGAGGGAGACAACATCCGGGAACTGTATAGAGAAAATCCTGCTGACTCTGGACTGGGATACCTTGTACCTAGATGTGCCACAAATCTAGCTTGTACTTAAGAGCCAGTTGCAGATGGACTTTGTTACTGTTGCCTCTACGAAAGGTTCTACTGTACCTCCAACAGTTGTGCATACTTTTGTTTTCAATGCACTGTGAACTGAAATCTCAAAAAAATATTGGAAAAAAAAATAATGTATAGAACTGTGTCCAAAAGCTAGTTTTCCCAACTGAACCAGATTTCAATGTCTTAACCAAATTTAGATAACCCAGTGGGTTCTGTATACCTACTTCCCATTTCTTCTACTCAAGTTTAGGATTTTGCTGTTCCTTGAAGATTAAAAGGCTTCAATATTTAGCAAGTTAATTCACTGGCCTAGAACAGTGACCCTCCCCACTATGGTCCAGTAAATAGCAGTACTGGGTCTCTTTGGTACCTGCAAGTATTGACCTTTCTAAGGGAAGGGTACACTGTTATGCCATGCATGTCAAGTTGACATTTTTTTTAATCCTAGAAGACAGACATTTATGTCATCTAATTGTAAAAAGGGACAAGTGGTCTAAAAGCTTCCCAAGCTCAGATCTGGATGGAGCCTAGCACAGGTACACTGTTAAGGTGTTCATGGCCCCAACTAGCAGATCCAATCCAGCATGTTTAACAACTTCAATACCAGGCTATAGTCAAATGACATCCACAGATGGATCTCCCATCCTGGGTGGGCATCATTTGATGTCCTCAGTATTTCGCTGCTACTGCAGGCCCTCAGCTCGGCGATGGGGGCCCATCCCCGATCAGGGTAAAGAGCCAATAAAATCTGTCCCTTTACCACGTGACCGGCTATGTCCAATCACAGACTGTCAGAGGGTCAACAAACTGCAGTAACAAGCTGTTACCGGGTTCTCCTCACACACTGTGTGGAAGAGATTGTGGTAAACGCACCTTAACGCTTACAGTACAATGATTGCCCTCCCCCAGTAATAAAGGGGACCTGTCACCATATCAGTACTCGAGTACCTATCTGCAGCCCATGCCTCAGAATATACCTTGGGGCAGTTGCTTTCCAAAATGGGGTCATTTTGTGGGTAATTTCACTGTCCTGGTGCTTCAGGACCTTCAAAAGTGTGATTGGTAGGAATGAAATTAAATGCTCAATTTATGCTCCCAGAACACCTGAAGGTACTACTTCAGTGTTGGACCTCTATGTGGCCAGGCTGTGTAAATTTCTCCCCATACTCGGGAGTAACAATGTATGGGGGGGGGTGGTATTTTTGCCATGTACATGCTATGTTAGAAACATAAAATGGACAACTGTGTAAAAAAAGTTCATTTTCTTTCCACATTTCCAGAAGACTTAAAACGTATTTTTAAAGTTTGGGTGTTTGCTTTCCAAAATGGGGTCATTTTGTGGGCAATTCCACTGTCCTAGTACTCCAGGGCCTTCAAAAGTGCAATAGGTTGTTAGGAAACTATGTAATTTATGCTCCTAGAACATTTGAAGGTGCTCTCTGCATGTTGGACCTCTGTATGTGGCCAGGCTGTGTAAAAGTCTATGTGGTATTGCCATACTTGGGAGTAGCAGAAGGTATTTTGGGGTGTAATTGGAAGTACGCTTATGCTGTGTGAGAAAACTGACAATACACACACACACACACACACACACACACACACACACACACATACCTTGGAATGTCTACTTTTCAAAAAGGGGTCATTTGGGGGGTATTTGTACTTTCCTGACCTCAAGAGATAGGCCATCAGCGTATCAGGTGTGATCAATTTTCAATGATTGGCACAGTAGCTGGTAGACTAACTTTCACAGACCAATATATACACTTGGGTTATTTTTTTACCAAAGATATGTAGCAGTATAGGTTTTGGCCCAAATTTATGCACAAAAATGATTTGCAAAATGCTATAGAAACTACGTTTTTCCCAAAATTCTCACGTCGCAAATAAAACCAAGGGGTGATTAAATACCACCAAAAGAAAGCTACATTTGTGTAAAAAAAAAAAAATATATATATATATATACACAATTTGTTTGGGTACAGTGTTGCATGAATGAGTAATTGGCATTCAAAACGTGAGCACTAAAAGCTGAAAATTGGTCTGGGCAGGAAGGGGGTATAAGTGTCCTGTATGTATGGTTAAATACAACAGCACAAAGAAACTAGGCTTGCACAGCACTTCAGCCAATATATACAAAAACTATATACCTGGTAGATGCTGTTGGGATTGCTTACTGTAGGAATAGTCTTTGGTTCTTTAATAGTAGTCTCCTCATCAGAAGAAGATGTACCAGAATGGTAATCTGAAGTGGCCTTCTCAACAGCTGTGCTAATCCGTTTAGACACATTGAAGTCATTTTTTCCCATGAAGCTGGCAATTGTAAAAGGGTTATTTTTCTCTCCATATCTGGAAGGAAAGGGATGCATTAATATTTTAGACTAGAATTAAAGGTAGACTGTTATGGGTTTCTCTGGCCGATCCCGATATTTAGACAAAGGGGCAGCCAGTGTATGATGTAGATTTTTTTTTCCCCCCTTGATCTCATAAAATCTAACAGTTAAGTAATAAGTGATACAGAAAATTGCTATTTTGTCATATTTGCTACAATTGTCATTGCTACAATTGTCATATGCAGCCTACCTGTGCCTGGGCACTGATAAGTGGCATTGGTTGGCACCGATTAGCATTGACAGATGGCCCTTGTAAGAGCCGCTCTGTGCATAAAAATGCAATGGAACGGCAGGCAGAGAAGCTGGCACAACACGGTGATGTTGGGGTGGGCCGGACTAAACAGCTTTCAAACACCCACCCAGCCCCTATCCCATTAGCTGATGTGATAGCCGTTTAGTCCCGCCCACCCCGACATCACCACCGAGGGGACAGCTCTGCATGCCGTTCCACGCACAGAGTGGCTCTTGCATTGACTTCCATTACAGAAATTGCCTGCAAGCCACCCTGAAGTCACATTTATGCAGGACGACTCAGTCCCCCTGCATAGCGGCCGATGCTAATTAAAAAATGCCATAAATTGGCCTGCATATCAGTCGACCTCTAGAAACAAATCATGACAGGAGGGGGAAAACCCCACCCATACATTGAATATCAACACAATTACTCAGCTTATACCTGCACACAACCCAATTCCCCCTGAAGGGGCAAGATACCAGTTATCCTAGTAAGAATAAGGATTACAACATTTAAAGCCATCAAGAATAGAATGTTATATGGTGCAACCAAAAGTGTACCAAACATTGAGCGGTTTGGTTCAACAGTCACCCTTCATGGTCCTTTACCGCATGTGGCAGTGTATCGTGAATCGCCATTTATAAAACAGCAATTCACGCATGCATGGCTAGCTGGCGGGAGCACACTCGTGCCCGCCGCACGTTCCATGTGTGGCCACGGGTCGGGCAGACTTGATGTCTGCCGGCGACCCATGATCGGTACACAAGGAAAGCGGGGAACCGCTGATGTAAACATGGTGGTTCCCTGCTCTGTCAGGCAGCATGATAGATCTGATCCTTGTCATCAGGATCAGTTAGATCTGTTATGCCCCTGGCAGCCAAGCCCCCCCAGTTAGAACATGCCTAGGGAACAGTTAACCTGCCAGTGACATTTATACAGTAATCAGTTTATTTTAGATCTGATTGCTGTATAAATCTCAATGGTTCCAAAAAGCGTCAAAAAATGTCCGACATGCCCACCGCAATACAGCAGTCCTGGAAAAAAAAAAAAAAAAAAAAAAAAAG